>OY720033.1:7145781-7487821 GCA_963082485.1 Eudonia mercurella
ATAAAATCAGAATTTAACGTGCTACGGGCGCCCACAGTCTTGTTAGGAAGTCAACGAACGTGATGACGTCATATGACGATAGGGATGTATCTACCCAATTTATTGTGGCTGATCCTAGTTATGTATCTGTTTTGTTTTTTATTATTGCATTTTGTATTCCCTTATTACCGGGATTGTGAAATAAAAACGAAGATTTCGAAGTTCATTATTTTAATTTATCTGAAACCTTTTAAGGAAAAAAGACACGTACCTAAATACAATTTATCGATTGCCCTCATTACTACTTCTTACTATAATATTATTCGTTATAGATTTGTAGCGTGGCGCTGGGGGCACATCGCGGTCGAAATTGCTTGGCGCTCAAAAGGTTAATATGTTAACACCAGCACAGCAATTTCATCTGAATATCTAGAAAGAAAAGGTTGCTGAAAAGAGCCAACGTTTTTCGCAGTAGGCAGTGTGTATCCAATCCCATCTGGGAAGTTTCCCGATATCGCAGATTTCTCCAGAGGCACTCGGCGCCCTCCCGTAGTTTTATCTCGGATTACTGCACCGGAGCGGCGGCAGCCAGGGAACTTTGTTAGTTTCTGCTTGTTGTCTTGTTAATGTTAGTAATAAAGTTAATAACTACTAGCGGAACTCTGTTTGCTGTCAGCGTAGAGGTATGCCGATGTAGACTCGATTTGTTAAATGCAAGATACTGACACGGACGGTATTATGCCTTTTAATTGGGTTACACCCACTTGCCAGAATTTCATTTGCCCGAATTTCATCTGCTATAATGGTCAACAGACATAATATTGTTTCTCATAATTTCATATGTCATACTCATTGTTTACTATATTAGTCACGTGCTAGAAACATTGTTTCCCATAAAGTCAATTTCAATAATATCATTTGCTATCATGATTGTAAGCCGTATTATCACAAGCCATCATTTGCCATCAAAATAACTTCTAGAAAAAGAACATAAATTCGTTTTATACTAAATGATCAATAGGTTTAGGTATGGTTTGGTTTGGTTAGGTTAGGTTAGGTTAGGTTAGAACATGAAAGAAAACGCTAATCGTTTTTTAGAACAAAGGCGTTAGGTTACATTTGTACGGATGCGACTTGGATAGTTTATAGAAGTACTAGATAAGTAGGTATTAGAAATATCATAATATAAAATCATACTGTCATATATTTATTAGAAATACATAATAATCATACTGTGATATATTTATTACAATTTACATTTTACTTAATGCAAATACAAATTTGATGCTAAAGCACGCAAAAACTTTTTACGGCATTTAAATATTCTGTGTAATAATATTATTGCAATTAATAAAATGGATAACAATACGTATGGCACTCGTATCATTATGGAATCTAATTTTAGGGCGAATAAGAATATGTCACATGTATATTATGGTCAACAAAACATTCGGGCAAATGAAATTCTGGCATTTGAATATTATGGCATATATTCTTCGGGAAAACAATAGACAACCCTTTTAATTGTGGTACCGATTACTTCTGATTGATTGATGCTGCATGCGAATAGCTCACGACCTTTCGTTGACCGATGACTGTCTGATGAATAAGTTGCTGATTCTGGCCTTTTGTCTGTGCGTCATCATTTTTGATCCGGACAGCTAAGGAGTGGAATTCCCTTCCTGCGGATCTGTTTCCTGATACGTACAGCCTGGACATTTTCAAGGCAAGGGTGAACAGGCATTATGTAGGCAAGTTGGCTACATCCTATGCCGCATCATTACTTACCATCAGGCTAAATCGCGGTCCTAATACAAAAAGTCTTGAGTGATTGAATCTACACACTAGGGAAGTGATATGTTTAAGGTGCTTATACTGTTCAGCGCTAACTTATGTTAGATCACCTATAGAAATAGAAAAAAACTTTATTTGGTGCAATACATCACAACACATACAAATTCAATACCATGTAATGTGTCGTTTCAAAGGAAAGTAAGAACATTCGTAACAAGGGGGTTCTATTATTCTTTTTCTTAATCAGTATCCGTGGCCACAAAAACGGTGAACTACTGCCACCGCACCGTACTAAAATGTCAATATGGAATGGACATGTCTGCTCTACTTTCCGGATGCGTCAATGAAGCCCACCCCCGAGATCGCTCATGATTTATGATCTCCTGATTCACGACCGGAATGAATGATATGACGCTTACGGATCTGCGGCTAGCGTTCATTGTCACTTTTATGAGTTAATTCGTTCCATTTATTGTGATCATGGTTTATTTGTCTGTGTAATAAAACTAGCTGTGTCCCGCGGTTTTACCCGCGTTATTTCCCGTTTTTGCAACATTTTTCATTGCTGCTCCACTCCTATTAGTCATAGCGTGATGTAATATAATAGCCTATAGCCTTCCTCAATAAATGGACTATTCTACACAAAAATATTTTTTAAATTCGAACCAGTAGTTCCTGAGATTAGCGCGTTCAACCAAACGGACAAACAAACTCTTCAGCTTTATAATATTAGTACCTATTATTTATTACATATATGTAAAAATCAATTGCTCGAGAATGGCTGGGCCGATTTGGCTAATTTTGATTTTAAAATATTAGTGGAAGTTCAGGGAAGGTTTAAGCGGTGAGAAACATAAATAATAAGTAACGGAAAATACTAGAAACGACAATTTAATTTTCCAATACAAAATGATTTGTTTGTTTTGTTGTCATGGAAACGTCAATATATAAATCAATTGCTGTTCGTTTCGCTGGATCGATTTGGCTAATTTGATTTTAAAATATTTGTGGAAGTTCAAGGAAGGTTTAAGCGATGAGAAACATAAATAATAAGTAACGGAAAATACTAGAAACGACAATTTAATTTTCCAACAAATGATTTGTTTGTTTTGTTGTCATGGAAACGTCAATATATATAAAAAAAAAGATTTCGCTGATAAGCTCAAAAATGTTTAAGAGAGAGTTTTTGCTGTTATCTGTAAACGGCTTTTACAGCGACACCAGACTTTTTTGGGGGCGGCGAGAAACTTAAAGGGTTCCTCAAGCCACACTGCTTGATCACGATCAAAATAACGTCAGAAGGTTTCTAGAGGGAATGGCATCTCGCAAGCGTAAGCGTGCTCCTGCACTCTACTAGATTCTCCGAGTAGTTTGGATAGGATTGGGATGGCTTTTACAGGGTTACAATAGTGGTGTGCTTACGTTATAAGCAGATGTGTGTCTAAATCAGAGTTTATACCCTAACTATCCTAACTAATAGTAACCTTACTTACTATGCGAAAGTGAGATTGTTTGTTTGTTTGTTATTTGTTACGCTTTCACGCGTATACTATTCAACCGATAATCATGAAATTTTGTACAAATCACACTAATATTATAAATGTGTGGTAGTTTATTGCCTCTGTGGTGTTTTCAGCCAGAATAGGGAGAACGGGCCATAAACCACCACGCGGGCCCAGTGCGGATTTGTGGTTGTTAACGACTGCTAATGCAGCCGGGACCAACGGCTTTACATGCCTTCCGGAGCACGGAAATACATTTTAGCTGTCGTTTATTTACTTTAATATGCCATTTGAGTTGTCTGAGATGCGATTTCCATCCAGTTATGCTTATGCATTGAATGACGTCGTTACTGCAATTGCGTCACGTTGAGAAGGTTCTATATCAGGGCTGTCATCTAGCAACAACCCCTTATTATTATTCAAGTAGCATTTGCTTATTTGCATTTACTCTTACATTGGGACTAAACACGTTTATTTAGGCACAGCCCTCTTATGAAAAGCTCGTTCTTTGAGATAGAGCGATAAACCTGGCAGACTGGCGTAACTAATGTAAATAGGAAAGATCGCATGGCAATTAGGAATATTATTCCGCTATTATATTGATTATGTTTGTTTATAAGTTATCCGTTTCCGTGCTCAGAAACGTCATTTAATATGATTTTTCCGTGTGAAAAACGGCTTTCATAATGACGTCCGTCGTAAGCGTAAGGAATGACCAATTTCAGATACTAAGTAAGTAATCATTGACGTTTATTGACGTCACTGCGTGCGGCAGTTAGTCATTACATCAATGATATAAGCGGTAGCCGCACTGGTTCGACCAAATTAAAGGTCATAGCCAGACCACGTAAGCAGCTTTCATTCCATCAACATTAAAGTTTGTTTGCTGAAAGTTATAATGAAATTCACCGACCGCAAAATTAAGTTTGTTGTTCGTGGAAAAACGATTTTTCCCAAACTATTTTGTTTTGTTTGAGAACTGCGTTTTATTTGCCCTGTAACTCGTTTGGCTTGGAAAATTAATATGACATACCTATAGGCGTTCTGAGTCCTCAAAAAGCTGTCTTACTCACAGTAGCGCAGCTATTTTACTCTTTGGGTCATTGTAAAATAAATTACGTAAACAAAAAATTGAGGAGCCCTGAGAGTGACTTAGTTTACATTCTACGTGCGTCATCATGACTATTATTCACGTGGTGGTTTCTTATTATCCTCGTTTATTTGACGTACTGTGCGTTTTTAACGTCGTGGTGTGAAGAGAAGGCCAGCCTCACTTCACTTTGGATGTTCGTACGAATTTGAATCGTACGATACTCAATATCTAAGATATATACTTACCTTAAAGTCCGGTGACGTTGAAAATGCTCAGTGGCAATTAGCTAACTCCAAAAAAATATATATCCCGAATTCCCGATACTTCGACTACGGTACCGCGCACACTTGATGCATGCACGACTAGCTCGCAACTACACTAGGAATAATATTGTTGCTGTTCCTTTTAATGAAAATCTTTTGAAGCAAACTTTTACCGAATAAGAGTCACTCACGGAAACTGTCTGGATGGCTGGCTATAGCTACCACACTCTTCATCTATTTATGCCGCAAAGAAGCAGTATTCAGCTTTGTTGTGGTATAGGTATCATGAGTATAACTTGCGTTGGTCTTGTGTGCTATGCAGACAGGCAACTTTTGTTGAAGAAACTATCAACTTTTTAAAATAATGTTTTGTGTTAGTTTCCCCAACTGTTAATCACTGTTGAATGTGGATTTGAAAAGTTTATTTAGAATTGTGACAATTGTAAACTGTTACTGCAACTGGCAACTTTTAATAAAAACTGTTAAAAAGTTGACAGTTTCTTCAACTAAAGTTGCCTGTCGGCGGAGCGCCTTAGTTAGTTATAGTTCCAGCGATTTTACTACCTTCAAAGAGGAATACAGCAATACAAGCCATGCTCCTTGGCGGCATATACAAGTCGACTTTTTTATCACCATCCAAACTTTCTGAGATGACTCCCGTGATACAAACGAACAACTTTTACTATTGGACCAACTACATAACTCGAAAAAAAAAATCAGCTGTTCCATACATTTTGGCCGAATGAATATTGATATTTTGTATGGAACAGCTGATTTTTTTTTTCGAGTTAGGAAGTTGGTCTAATAGTAAAAGTTGTTCGTTTGTATCATGGGAGTCATCTCAGAAAGTTTGGATGGTGATAAAAAAGTCGACCTGTATAGATGGAGAGGGTTCATCTTTGTCTAGCAACCATTTTGTTTTGTTCATCCAAAAACAATTTCTAAACCCCCTTTTAGCTTTTGCGAATTTTTGACGTATAAGCTTTCTGATACCGTAATGTTAGTTTATAAAACCGCGTAACAGGTAGCTGTGACAAGTAAATAAAGCCAATATATGTCTGTCTCACTTTCGCTTGCAGAAAATATACTGATACTTTATCCGTATCGGTTTCACTGCGCTGACACTAGAATGTAGAATGTGGAACGAAGCCATCCCTATTGGGGTTACTGGCTTAGATGCACTTCGCGTTCAATAAGCCTTTGTGTAGTAAAAAATAGCACGATACTTTCACCTGTGAGAGTTAAAATAATATGTACACTACTAAACTTCACCGCTATTTCGGATATGCGCAATAGTAACAATCCTTTTACGGTAGCCATACAATTTGTAACTTGAAAAGGAAGTCGTCAATATTGTATGTTATCCCTTCTCCCGAATCATCCAACGTCACTAGGGTCTTCCACAGTCTGGGTTTGCCCAGACACTACACATGCACAGTTGCACACCTACTTGAAATCCAAGACACCGTAGATAATCGTAGAACAATAGCTTAAAGACCCTGTCCATACACGCGCTATACCAGATAGGTACAAACATAATGTGCCTGGGACCTTTCCTCTCTCCCAAGACTCGGTCAATCTGAGCCGAGGAGCTTTCCGAACTCATCAACGGCCTCGAACGCCTCGAAGAATCTAGTAGAAGATGGGGACGCGCTTATTCGTGATGTCATCCTCTCTAGAACACCTTCCAGGGTTATTTAGTCTGCTGCTTTAGGAAGCTTAAACTTCACTCGGCCTATAAGATTCGGTTATTCTTTAATGGCCATACATTAGGCAACCAACAGCAAAAAGTTTCCTAAAAAAAGTGTCTGACATATTGTCCTATTATTCATTACTACGAATGAGAAGTCCATGTTTTTCACTGGGTAAGGGTCATTATCACATTCATGTAACCATGATTTATCATTAAAAATACACTTGCGATTAAGCAAGATCATTTCCTATGAATACACAAGTCGTGGTAAACACGATCAGTTGATTGAACTATATACTGATTAGCAAATATGTCTGCCTGTTATCATATCAACAGGAAATCTGGTGCGTTTAAATACTTGTATTTATTGTTCAGTCAATCAGTCTGTTCAGACTCATAATTCAGCGCTAGAAGTTTGAATAATTCCTCATAGTGAAAGATAGATTTCAGGCGGTCAGAATTTTTTAATATCTATCTGTTTTGTTTTCTAATTTGCTTAAGCGACATAAATTAAATACATAGTTTTACAAAGTAGGGATCTATAATTGGCAGTAGGTTAAGTATACAATGTAATAACTTAGTTTATAAAGTGCTGTAGATTCCATGTTCATAAATAAATTAAAAAAAAAAAATCTGCCTAGTAATTTAACATCTGTCATTAATGTTGATATATTTCGAAACGGTCAACGGTTTTTTGGAAAATAAATGATATTATTAGATTATTTAGACCGGCAGGGTGGAGTGTCTGATGCTGTTTGTTTCACGCGCACCACACTAGTTGTTCTTGCGTCTGAACTCCGTGTTTCCATTTAACATCAGGTGGTGTAGATTCATTAATTTGCCGAAATAATTAGAAAAATAATGTCGGTTTATTGTTATTTTAGTTCTATAAGATAGATAAAGGGTTCTTAAGATAGTTTGTTTTTATTATTTGAAAAAGTTTTATTTAATAGTATTTTTATACATTTTTAATGATTGTATTACATACAAGAAACTGTTTGTTACCAGAATAAATGAATTGAATAAAATTGAACAATATCGCCCTGATTACGCTGCAAAGCTCCTGGGACGAGTTAACAACGCAATTTACGATCCCACTTGCAGCAAATAACTTTATCGACTGCCTTCGACAATAGAGGAGTATAGGGAAGCCACTACTCGGGTTATTGGCTTCGAGAGAGGACGCCAACTTTATAGTGAACTAATAGAAAAGTAACAAATTAAGTTAACATTCTCCGATAGCATTTGTTTTTAAACAAATGAGAAATTTGATGTTGCAAACTACACGCTGTCGTCGTTATAGTGTTTTTTCAGGAACAAATTGATCAAAGCATTCCGAATAGCCTAAAATAATCTTGACATTAATGTAAAGTAAATTTTATTTCGTATGACTTTGAGTCGACTTTTGTTTGAATCCAAAATGTTAGCTATGTTTGTTCAAAAATACTCTTATCGTACGAATGTGAAGTTTCGGCGTTTCCATCATTTTGATGATGACTTTTGTGTGTTTATGCCTTTTTCACTTTAGATCTTTCTTCTTTTGTCACGATTTTGTGGTTTTCCGTCTTGAATATTGATTAGAGTTAATTAATTTCCTTATTCTCAGCTTATACCATAATATATATATATATATAACTGTACATTCCACTCAACTCTAAACTGATAGAACTTAAAAGTAAATTTCTTGAGCCAATCTTGCCGCTACCCGCTACCTAGAATAATGTATTTTAGATTTTATTAAAATATAGTAATGATGTGAAATATGCATCTAAAGGTCTACGCAGACCGGGACGGCGCATGGCAAAGCATGGCAAAGTATTTTGCCGCCTAGGGATGCCGTGGTGTGCCGCGTCACGTCGAAGTATGCCTCGGCAAATTCTGTTTAGGGATGTTCATGTAAAAATATATCAATATTTTCGATATATCGTAAGTAATTTAATTTGTTTGTATGTAACTAGTTTATAATAATAAATATTAGATAGGGATTAGGTTAATATGAATTAAAACAGCTAGGCTGTAGAAACAAATCAACTTTATCTATTTATAAATCCCAGTATTTTTTGTAACTTTATTTATTATATATTTTTTGTCTATACCTTGCAAAAACAAAATTTTATTTACTCATTTGGCTTGCAGCCTGCTTCTCTGCTGAGTTAAAACCTGCTCGACTCAAGACTCCGAGTATAGTTAGTTCACTGAGTCTTGTAAAATTGAGCCGAGTCTATCGAATTAAGAACTAAAAGAACCGAGTTCTTTACAACACTACCTTCGACACGTCACGGCGTGCGCCGGCATCCTTCAGCATGCTTTTGCCTTCCGCAGTACGCCACGGCATGCCGCGGGATCATTTTAAAGCATATGGGAATTTATGTCTTATGTTTGAATGTCCATTGGTAAAAATTTTAATCCTTTGCCATGCCGTCCCAATCTGCGTTGCCCTTTAGCTGCAGGACAACAAAATTGTAAGAAATGAAATTTTGTCTAAATTTAAAGCGTTTCTTCGTATTGATTCCAACGATGAACCATTAGTTCTGGTGAAATGGTAGGTATATCACAATTTCTAAAATACCTCTCAGTACTATAAGAATGGCGTCTTTTTTAATCATCACAGCCCGTGAACACTTTGATATATTGATTGATAGGTATGCCCAGAATCTGATGACGTGCGTGTTGCCCTGAATCTAATGCTTCTATGAAATATCTGGGAAGACGTACCCAACAAAATTACTCATTATGTAAAATGAGTCATCGGTTCATCACACACGAATCTGCTTACTAAAATATTTGTTAGTTACGTTTAATCCTCGCTAACCCATTAAGAATGTACTGCAGATAAGAGGGTTCACTGCGACCGACGACAATGGCAAGTAAATATAGTTCTCAAGGCACCCCCTTAATCCGGGCTTATCTAAAACTGTCGCGATAAGAATTATTATTTGCCGTATTAGCTAGTAGCGGTGGAAGCCAATAATGTCTTGCTCGTTAATGTACACAAATATGTCCTTATACAAAAAAAAATAATTCTAAATTATCTCTGATATCGTAGTACCCGTAACGGTACAATTTCTAAGTTTTTATCAAAAAATAATTACATTAAAAAAATGTTAAAAAACAAAAGTATATTCACAATATTAAACAAAAACAGAAGACAAAGTGATAGTATTTATGTAGTGATGTTACATACAGTCAAAAATCAAAAGTACTTTTGACCGGTTATGAGTTTTGACTGTAACATATGTATACTTAACACTTTTATTTTGTGAATCTACCTTTATTTCATCACTTTGAAAACTTGGATATCCTCTTCATGTATGGTACACCTACCTACATGATTAATATTCAACGTTTTCATTTTTTTTTTGTATTTTTTTGAGTCAATATATAGGAGCTCGATGGCGCAGTGGTTAACGCGCCCGGTCTGCGAGTGCTGAGGTTAAGCAACTTTCGCAAAGGCCGGTCATCGGATGGGTGACCAAAAGTTTATCATCTCGAGCTCCTCCGTGCTTCGGAAGGCACGTAAAGCCGTTGGTCCCGGCTGCATTAGCGTTAACAACCACCAATCCGCACTGGGCCCGCGTGGTGGTTAAGGCCCGTTCTCCCTATCCATCCATAGGGAAGGCTCGTGCCCCAACAGTGGAGACATAAAATAAGCTGATGATGATGAGTCAATATGTATATGTGCCATGCGGAAGGTTAGGGTGTGATTCGTAACATTCGCGGAAAAAGAATTCTGACTTTCGTGACTTCACTGAGTCATGGCTTGCCTGTATTAAAAAAACCTGGCAAGTGCTTATCGAATTCGGGCAGTTAAGGTTCCGTAGTATAAATAAACTACTTTACAAAATATTTAATGTTTCCTTGGTTTCGTTTAGTTAGAATAAAGAATAACTACCAATATTTTTCCTTTCAAAAATACCCCTTATGTAGGTAGGTATAATTTGAATACCAAAAAATTACAAGATTTAGCTTTATAGCACTGACTGTCTGGAGTGAAACGGCGCTGACTTTGCCAAACAAACATGACGATACTTTAAAGGTTCCTACATTCTTCACTAAGGAATCCTAAAATGACACACAAATTATTTGGATAGTTTATTACAAAAGTTTTGCCTTATAAAATGTTGCGTGGGTGTTAGTTTATTAGTACTTATTTATGAACATTCACTTATTGCTACTTTTATGCCAAAAAAATTAAAACTACCTCTGCTTCATTCTGTCAGGATATTTATATTTCCACAGCACACCTCTCAAATAAACAAATTTTAGCCCCTCCATGCAAACTAAGTACTAATAGTCCTTATTCATGATCATCGACCTATTGCGAATTAATTCCAAAAAAGTTTAATAGGTAGGTACTCTGTCAGGATATTTACATTTCCATGACATTTACTCGTAAACCAAAACCCCACAGTGAACAGTTTCCTTCTTCCTCTCTCGCACGCAAAGCTTCCCGATCGAAAACTTTTCGTCTGAGATATACGTGTTACTGTCACAAAACCTTTAGAAACAGACAAAGCCGAACTATCCGATCGGGAACGGTGCCGGAATCGCTTATGAATAGAGGCTACAGCGGCTGAGCTGGGAATGTTCCGTTCTCAATAACCCTTATGATGTGTGGGAAAATACTAGCATTTGATTCTAACAAAATTAAGGAGCACACACCTAGAGTGAATAGAATTCGATTCTGTTCTAGAAATCAACCGAGATTGCACAGCACAGTTAAGGTTAAACTTGGCAAGTTTGCCTTTTCGGATCACATTACCACACGCACAAAATAGCAAAATGTTTAGAATCGCACCATTCCAGTCGATAATTGAACATTAGGAGGGGCGCTTACGACTAAATTAGCGTCTCAGCTCTAATGATCCAAATTATCATCAGACCAACGACGTTCGTGAACGTGTTTTTTGAGTCTTCAAATGTTGATTCTGAACATATTTGTAATGTGTAATAACTTTATTGAATACTAGCGGTCCGGACTCTTCCGCGTGAACATTTGTATTCCGTATATGAATTTAACAAAGCAAAAAGTTTCATCGCAGTTATACGAGTGTAAATGGTACAAAGAAATAAACTAAAACTAATGAGTACAATACATACATTATGATGATTGATTATTATACACAATTACTTACTCCGCTGGCTCTGTGACCCGTAGTGGATATAAATATAATATATTATACACAATTAGAACATCTTTTATTTATTTAATCTCAATTCAAACCGATGTACGAGAGTTATTAATAATTCTAAGCGCGTTCGCAAGCGATACAAATTGTTTATGTAACGGGTGTATTTTAAGAGCTAGAGAACTTTAATTAATAATCATCATCATCATCAGCTCATTTATGTCCCCACTGCTAGGGCACGAGCCTTCCCTATGGATGAATAGGGAGAACGGGCCATGAACCACCACGCAAACCCAGTACGGATTGGTGGTTGTTAACGACTGCTAATGCAGCCGGGACCAACGGCTTAACGTGCCTTCCGAAGCACGGAGGAGCTCGAGATGATAAATTTTTGGTCACCTATCCGATGACAGGCCTTTGCGAAAGTTGCTTAACTTCAGCACTCGCAGACCGGGCGCGTTAACCACTGCGCCATCGAGCTCCTCAAATAATAATACAAGACAGAAATATTGTTGGAATTATTTAATAATTATTATAATCTGGTAGATAATTTTATGGCATTTTTTTTAAATTATTTTCGGCATATGTCCGCCGCGGCTACGAGTTACATAGTCCATTCGATCAGTCCAATTTTTCACTACTTTTTCCAATAAATCTAGCCGTATGGCGTCAATGGTGGCTACAATATTGGCTTCCAATGCTTCGAGTTGCTGGTTTGTCGGCATAAACCCATGACTTGACATAGCCCCATAAAAAGTAATCGAGAGACGTTAAGTCGTACGAACGAGGGGGCCAGTTAAGGCGAAGGGGTAAGGCACAATAGCGCCGCTAATAGATTTAATTTGATAACTGCTAAACTGGATTTTTTTTTCAAACATTGCGGACCTTCCGACACTAGGCAAACATTATTTAATAACTGCTCTCGGCTCTCGTTCAGGCTCGCTCGCCGTTTACCGTGACGGCAGCTCCTTCCTCATTTCGAAAGAAATAAGGTCCGATGATGCCGCCAGCGTCCAAACAGTACATTTTAATGGATGTAATGGTGATTCTATGGTTTTGAAACGAAAAGAGTAAAATTAGTGCGAAAACGATCAATAACTGCACGAATTGCTTGCACACTAGGCCGATTATGTTGACTGTAAAATAGACGAAATGCTCTATGAATCGCGAACAGATTTGTTTTTTTTTTCAAAGTTTTCCACAATTTGGTAGCGTTGTTCTGGCGTTAAACGATTCATGATGAATTGCCAAACCTTACTGCACAGAAATGCCAACACAGTTTGACATACTCAACTGTCAAACCATAGACAACACAACCATCGAAACTTTTCATGCAGCTAAAAAAACAGCCTTTATTTGACTACAAAGAAAAAGTTAATGGCATGGTGAATCAGTTTTCAACAAGTGGTTCATCTGATGGAAAGATGTTACCTTGGCCTTATAATTGCTTGCAATTCCGTAGGGTTGTTACAAGTTAGAATCCCATTACACAGATGAAAGAAGCCCATTATGTTATGTCACTGATTAGTATCTAGATAGATAGACCGAGTGTAATAATATAAATGACTAGATCCTCAGTAGCCAACGCAGCTTTCTCATATATCCTAGTTAATTCATTCACCGCAGGAATATAACACTCCTATAAAGTGACAAAATTTTTCTTTTTTACTTGCAGGGTAAATCACAAACTACTAGAAAAATTCAACGAGTTTTCTGGGGCATTGGACCGGTTATCCAAAGGTCGTGGGTTCGATTCCCACTCCAGCTTTCTGAGGCTGGTTGATTTTTTCTAGTAAAAAAATATTTTGTAACTATATTTATAGCATTGTAAATGCAAAAAAAATGTAATAACTCCTATAAAGCATTCTATATCCGGCATTTCCATAGTCGACACGGTAATGAAGACGCTCAGAACACTAAAGTAATGTTATCTTTGACTAGCTGTTCCCCGCGGTTTTACCCGCGTTAATTAGTCATAGCTTGATGTAATATAGCCTTTAGCCTTCGTCAATAAATGGACTATTCAACACAAAAATAATTTTTCAATACCAACCAGTAGTTCCTGAGATTAGCGCGTTCAACCAAACAAACAAACTCTTCAGCTTTATAATATTAGTAGATACAAAATGCTGACCAAGAGTCACGGAACGCACTTCACGAGTTACGTTTAGTTCTCGACCCGGATTACGTCGTGAGATAGGCTGCTGTTAATGACCCATGTAATTAGCAATATATTTGGATGTGTTAGTTTTACTAGTGGCATAACATGTTTTTTGTTTGTTTGTTTCAGGTTATCTATTATTTAAGGAATACTGTGAACAGACGTCAGAAGAACCAGTGCCACAATTAAAGTTTTATGAAGAGGTAATATAGGTTTTCAGTATGATTTATTTTTAAATGCCCCTTGTATCATATCGTAATGATTGTTTAATGATCTTGTTTGTTTAAATTGTTATAGTCTTGTAAATGCACACGCTTTTATTATACCTATAAGTAATAAATAATAATATGTACTAATGTTTACTTTTTCAACAGATAAAATTATATGAAAAACAAGAATGTATAGAAGAGAGACGGCGGATCGCGAGAGACATTTATGACAATTTTATTATGAAGGAACTATTAGCACATTCACACGTAAGTATATAAACAATTGATTATATCGTAACTCGTACGTAACGTGTTTATGTGAACAATTTGACTTGTTTTTGGTTTGAGTAGCATATCGGAAAAATAATAAAATATGACAATTCTATATTTCTACTTAATTACCAATTGTCTAAGATATTTGCATTATACCTACTCGTACAAAAGACAATATATACTTCGGTAATTTGATCACATTTTAGTGACATAACTAAATCTGGAAAAAATACTCTTCGTACAGATGTAGACGCGTTATTTTATATTATTTTTATTCTGAAGAATATGATGTGGATGATACGTTTCTTAGATTTTTTTCTCGCAAATGACTATGTGCGTTTAACAATAGAAAACAATTATTACATAATAATGCAACATAAGTGCCAGTTCGTGCTCACTTGCCGACTCTCGTATAACAGGCAGTGGCAATTGTTTGCATAATGAGCAGTCGTTAGTGCACACTTGGCGCGGTGCCCGGCTGCCCTGCCGCCCGCAGGCAGTGCCCGCCGATAGCGATCGACGCGACGGTCTCTTATGTAATGCCTATGGCTACCATCATTTGCTTCGGCACTTAATGATCAGGACAACTCTGCTATACACGACTTTAAAGTTTATACTGACACCCCCTACCAACAAGGTTACAAAGTAGGTGTCAGGCAACCTTTTGCAAGCTAATGTAATGATCAGGAAAATCGCCCGGACATGTGTTTCTATTATGGCAATGAGGGTCTTTGGCGTACACTTGGTGGTTGATGCGCTTGCAGGCAGTGCCCACCGCCGCTGATAGCGATCGACAAGCTCTTGGACAATTCCTATAGTTTCCATCATTTACTTCGGCACGTAGGAAGTAGAAACTGTTTGTATTATGATAATGGGGGTTTAGTGCACACTTGGCGCGGTGCCCGGCTGCCCGGCCGCCCGCTAACAGTGCCCGTCGATAGCGATCGACGCGACGACGACGGGCTCTTGTGATTACACAAGTGCCTGCGGCACTTCTTCTCCTTCGACTCTTCTTGTTAAGAGCCCGTTGTTCGGACGAAGTGACAGGTGGGTCTTCGCGTCGTTTTCTCATGAGCCTAAGGGTTTCTTCCGAAAACTTCGACTTCTTGCGTTTACGCTGTATCTCGCAAAATCTCATACCTTCCTCCCTGAGGATTCCGACCACATTTTCGGAGGCTTGGTTGACATCAAGTGCATTTGTTATTGCCACGGCAACGAATCGGTTCTCCAGGTTTGACTGGAACGTTTCAGATCCTACGATGGTTTGGAGTAGGTTAGGACGGAGCCTTGACTTCATCAAGCGGCCACGTTCAAGCTTAAAATTGATATTCAGAGAGCCTCGGACAAGTCGGTGATCACAGCCGGTATTAAACCTGTTGATCACTGAGACGTCTCCGAATCTTTTTGTCCGTCATGATAAAGTCGATCTTATTTTTAGTCATAATGTCGGGGCTCTGCTATTTCCACTTTCTTTGGGGCTGTTTCTTAAAGAAAGAATTCATCAAGAAAAGCCCCCTCTCTTTCGAGGAAGTTCACAAGCATTTGTCCCCCTATGATTTCTGCTGCCTAAACCATGTGATCCTACTACCGATTCGTGGCGATGCTGTACTCCCACTTTAGCGTTGAAGTCTCCCATGACAACGTTGTAGTGGGCCTTGGTGGTGAAGTGTAAGGCCTTAGATATGTCTCCATACATATCTTCCACATCATCGTCCAAGTTTGTTGAGGTCGGTGCGTAAACCTGCACTACCTTGAGGCTATACCTCTCGGTTAGCTTAATTACGAGGTACGCAACCCTGTTCGACACACTTCCAGGTAGGAGTTAAAATTTAGGGTCGATGACAGTTTGATGACCAAGAAGCTCGAGATGGTCGCAAATGGAAACAGAGATACCTCGGAAAGTAGGAGTCAGGGTAAAAGGACTCCGTTTAGCGGAGAATAGACACGCCTGTGTTTTGGTGGCTTTGAACTTGACCAGAATAATATATAATATAACTTGTATCGAAATAAATCCATGACTTCTTGTGTAATGCCCATATTTTCCATCATTTGCTTCGCTACTTATTGCTGCAGACAATCTCTCTTAGAGAGATGTACTATCACAATTAGTAGGTAGCGTGTCGAGCACTTTACTCAGACTGCTGTAGCGAAGCGATTAACTAGCTTTTATTTAGAGTTTTTAGAGCCAATATTTTTTATCTTGATAATAAGAAAATAATAAATAATCGCGACGAAACAGTTACTATTGTTACGGCAACTCCCTGATATTCCCACGATTATAGATAACCGTGTTTGTTATTATTTTTGTCGAGTAAAATTATGTTACAAAGTCTAAACGGATCATCTCTATATTTTTCCTAAAGTTACCAAACTCACTTATTGACTACAATGTAAAGACCAATGTAATACTCTAGGTAACCAATGTTAGGTCTCCTAGAGTTAGGAGTATGTCTGTATATATGCGTAAAAGTTCTACAATAATGATTGTCCTATTATGATTTTATAAAAACAATCATTTTATCACGCTTAGTGGTTAAGATTATCATTGCTAACATATTGAAACATATAAAGATTTTACTGCTTGGGCAAGTTTGGCTTCAGGCAGGGTCGGACAGCTTATACACAGAAAAAAAGGATTTCTTTAAGCAAGAAAAATATTTTTCTTGACATGGTAATTAATTATAAGGAAAATTGTCTTATTTCAAGTAATATTTGTTTATTTCTAGATATTGACTCTCTCAAAACAAATAAATAATACTCTTAGTGCAATTTCTACAATCAAGGAAAAATATTTTAAATGAAGTAAAAGTAAAATGAATCTAAGAAATTTAAATATTATTGTTTTAATATAATGAAATACTTACTTCAAAATGAAAGTTTATTTATCTTTCTATCGTTTCGCCCTTTGTTACTAGATGGCGCTGGCGGTAGCATCCTGAATCGCGCTATCGAGATGTTCTTTACGAAACTATAAGTAAAAATTGTAACTTTGATATAGTAAAGAGATTAAAGTCTGTACTAAGTCGCTTCCAAGCTATTGGAACTATCTTGGTCTTCCTTTGATTTTCTGTGTTCCTAGTATAGTCTATTACTGCGGCACTAAACCCTGCGCTTTTACGCCTGTGAAACGTAGTGGTTGGGTCCGTACGGCTACAAACCCTGTCTTAAAATTAAGTATATTTTATATAAAGCGAAGTTGTTAACTTTCTAAATTCAAATCAACATTACATTACGTTCCCTAAAATATGGTTGAGCGAAGCGATGGCTGATTCATATGTCATACTCGTGAACGGGTGCCGCCTGTGGAGGCTGGTCTGCTCACGCATACTTATCTTATTTTTAGTATTATTCACTATAATTTGACTTTGTTTTTCTTAAACAATTTTTTTCCTTTTACGATAGTACTGTAGTGGTACTGTATGACATTGTGGAAATTGCAACTGTTACCTGATGGAAATTTGTTAACGTATATTTTTTTATTTTGTGTTTTTTCTTTTTTTACATGTTGTGGTTGTCTTCTATATTTTTTGTGTTTATTGTAATGGAAAGTGTCCTGCTATGATAGGGCATTTTCCAATATTTTTGACGCTGTAAGGGAGAAAAGAGCTGGACACTTGCTGAGTTTCTTGCCGGTTCTTCTCAGTACAAGATCTCCCGCCCAGAGTAGACTTACGAACCGATGGCATAGTGACATTCATAAGAGCTACTTGTAGCCTAAACTGAATAAATGTTTTTGAATTTTGAATTGAATTTTGAATTTTGAATTTGAACATTTTCTTAAAATAAAAAAACATTCTAAGCTTACACCAAAAGAATCGTCGACTTACAATAAGAATACTAATAATTCTTGGTGAAAGATAGAATGTCTTAAATCAAGTGAAATTGTCTTCATTCAAGATTTGTTTTAATGTCAATTTAAGATATTTTTTTCCTTTACGTAAGAAAATAATAGTTTCCATATATATGAAACAACCATAATCTTGGTTTAATGCAATTTGCTTTCATGCAAGTATTTTTTGCTTATTTTGAGAAAACCGTTTTTTCTGTGTAGGACTCGCGCCGCGCCCTAATTGTCAAAAGTGCCCCAGTTAAAAGTTAAAAGCTCTTTGTTAAATAAATTGATGATACAAAGCCGGGTTTTTAAATCCAACCGGGATTGTTTCCACTTTGGCGTCTGTCGGCGGGATTTAGGGAAAACTTTTTTCGTCGCTCGTTGCATTTTAATTGTGAACGCTATTACTATGGAAATATAGTTGCGTTATTGCCGCGATCTACACTTTGTTAATTAAAGTAGTGCTTGATTTTCCTTTTTTATAAATATTGTTCTGCGGTTTGTTTCAGGATTATTCTAAGGAATGTGTAGCGCATGTACAGAAATATTTAATGAAGCACGAAGTGCCCCCGAATTTGTTTGAGGTACGCATTTGAAATTATTTTTCACACGCAATGTGTTTAGTACGAATTTATATTTATTTAAATTTTGTGCTTTTATTTGTTCAGCCATATATTGAAGAGATCTTCCAACACCTGCGAGGAGAGCCGTTTAAAAGTTTCCTAGAAAGGTAATCTAGAACAATTGGTAGTTCTTAAACTTCTAACTTTTAAAAAAATGTTGCCGTTTTTTTGGGATATTATCTTTAATATTTTTTTTTATTTGCAGTGATAAATACACGAGATTCTGTCAATGGAAAAATCTAGAGCTAAACATTCAATTAACAATGAACGACTTTAGTGTTCATCGTATAATCGGTCGGGGTGGTTTTGGTGAGGTAAGTCCGCAATTCACATATCCTTAATTAGAATAATGAATTCATGAATCATTAAAAAAAATGAATGATTTATAGTATTTCTGCAAAATGTATGCCCTAAGCCACCCGTTAAGCGACAAATTAAACCATATAAAAGATCGGGCTCCAAAGGTACATAGGAACGTGTACGCGTGACAGAACCCTATTCATGAGTCACCTTGAAGTTAGTGGACAGTAAACTATAAATTGGTTGCTTATAATGCAACGATTCGAAGTAACCTTAACTATTATTAGTAACTTTCGAATATATGGGCATTTTTTACTACTAAGGATGCAATATTTCAAAATTCACATCACCTAGTACAGTAAAAGGTGATAGAAGAAAAATACCCTCCAAATTTCATATCTCTACATCCAGCGGTTAGGGCTGTACCGCTGTTATTTGTCTATCAGTCAGGACAAAGCCTTTTATTAATATCATTGTACCAGTGTGACATGATTCAACCTTCTCAGGTGTACGGATGCCGGAAGGCGGATACCGGCAAGATGTACGCCATGAAGTGCCTGGACAAGAAACGCATCAAGATGAAGCAGGGCGAGACGCTCGCACTCAACGAACGCATCATGCTCTCTCTAGTCAGTACTGGGGTGAGTACGATTCTGTACACAAAATACATTTTTTTTGAGAGAGTTTGTTGATTGCCACTGGGCATTTTTAGCTTCTTTGGGCTTTTTTGGGGGCGTCGAGAAACTTAAAGGGTTCCTCAAGCCGTGTGAAACGAATCACCTTCAGAGGTTTTCTACAGGAAACAGCATCACGCACTAGTGCGTGTCCCCGTGCCCTACTAGATTCTCCGAGGGGTTCGGATCGGATCGGGGAGCAGAACAACCCGAGGGCGCTTCTAAAGGCTCGGACCTCGACTCAGGTTGACCGGGTCGTGGGGATGGGGAGAATCGCACAGTTACATGTCTGTACCTGGTATAGAGCGCGTGTGAACTGGCTCGTCGTACCCTTGTTCTACGAGTACGGTGTCTTGGACCTAAACTAGTGTTCATGTTTAGTGTATTCTCTAAATGTGTAGTCGCATTTAGAGGATCGTGCGGGGACACAATACATTCGATCGCTACTGTATGTCCAGAGCAGTACTCTCAGACTGGGCAAGAAGACTGTACAAACATTCACCAACATCTAATATATCAGATAAAACAGGACGATACATTCGTGCTCAACGAACGCATCATGCTCTCCTTAGTCAGTACTGGAGTGAGTACGATTCTCTAGATACAAAACAAACATACATAGTACGCTTGCTGCTTTAACCCCAGAGCAGTTATTCTCAGACTAGGCAAGTCTGTACAAACATTCGTCATCGTCAGGTTGATTATGATTCTGTAGACAGAGACATACATACGCTCGCTACTATATGTCCAGAGCTGTAGTCTCAGACTGGGCAAAATTGTAGAACTTTCGTCATCATCATCAAATAGGTATATCAAAATAAAACAGGGCGATACATTCGTGCTAGTCAGTACTGGGGTGAGTACGATTCTGTAGACACAGATATACATACGCTTGCTACTGTATGCCTAGAACAGTTAGTATCAGGCTGGGCAAAATTGTAGAACATTCGACAACATCATCAAATATATCAAGATAAAACAGGGCGATACATTCGTGCTCAACGAACGCATCATGTTCTCTAGTCAGTGTACTGGGGTGACTACGATTCTGTAGACACCGACATACAAATTACATACACTTGCTACTGTTTACCCAATTCTCTAGCTACCGTCATACATACGCTAGCTAGCTTCTCTTATATTGTATGCCCTAAAGACTGTATAACCATTCTTCGTTATCATCATAATAATTATACACGACACTATATAGATTTTTTAGATAGATAGACCCCTTTTGCGGTTAAGTGACGCCTAAAGCAGTAGTCTGAGTGTAGGCAAGACTGTTCCAACATTCGGTATCATCATCATCATGATCATGATCATCATTAGTCTATACACGTCTCGCTGTTCTCTCAGGATTTCCTTCATATTGGATAGAATGCTATGTAGGCAACCTCACCCCTTTTGCAGTTAAGTGCCTCCGTTGCCGACTTACTAAAAAACTTTTCACAACCTTTTTAAAGTTTGGAACTATATAATATAGGTATGAAGGCTGTGTATATTTATTCATTATCCTTTTTTAAGTTGTTTGCGCGTTTTATAGGCCCTTTGTACTCTTTTATTTACGACACCCACGAGAAGAATTTGTTTATGAACCGCATTTGCACAGCTTCCATTTCTGTAAGCCGCGGGGTTTTTTAGGTGCTATAGCAACGTATGAGTTCCCGTTTATGTATGAATGAATATATTCCTACTTTCAAAATAAAATTGCAATTTGTCAGTAAAGTATTTATATGTGTCCTATAACAACAGGATCATTTTAAAACCAGATGTAACTTTTGGACGCGTTTACGGCTCAGGGTTATAGTTGTGTTATGTCCGCTCTGCTCTACTCTGCTACCTAAAATCAATGATGATACATACATCTGAGATAATGATTGGTGATTTAGGTTTTGTATGATTATGCTTTAAGGGGTATCATAGATTACATCGGTACGTCTCCACAGCAGGTTGTGTCTCTTTAAGTGATTATCTAACTACCTGCAATGGTCATTAAAAAGTGTGCTAAGTGCAATAAAAATATTACCAAGAAAACACCAGGATTGGAGTGCAGCAGATGTCATGTGGTGGTGCACGCTGACCCTGGATGTGCTAAACTGTCTAACAAGCAGCTGAACACACTCCGGAACTCGACCAGCATTGAATGGAGCTGCGAAGGCTGCATGAAAAATACCTCTCGCAGATCCTCGTTCCTAATACCTGACGATGATGACGAAGAAGATGAATCAACTACAGGGTCCCCAGGTAAACTACAACCGTTTGATACAGAAAAACTTATCCGTGATATCAGCCGGGAGCTAAAGAAAACCTTTCGAGAAGAGTTAAGCAATTTGGAATCCTCGCTCGACTTTGTAAGTGACCAAATTACCAATATGGAGCAGTCAATTAAGAATCAAGATAATAAAATCAAAGATCTTGAAAACAAAAACCAAGACCTACAAAATAGGAATAAAAACCTTGAACTGAGAATATCAGTTCTAGAACACGGTATGAATACGTTTGAACAAAACTCTCTTTCAACGTCCATTGAAATTGCTGGCTTGGCGGAATTTGCCTCTAAGGAAGTGGATCGAATATTAAAAACGGTGGCTTCAAAATTAGATGTCAATTTAGATGACATACAGTCATCTCGTCGTCTACCAGGATCCAAGGACAGGCCTGGCCCACTTCAAGTGAATATGAAAACTAAGATCTCCCAAAGGCAGTGGATTGAAGCCGGAAAAGAAAAATGTCTCACGTTAAAAGCCCTGTTTCCTGACATCCCCAAGGAAAAAGCGGACAACCGTATTTATATTAGGGAAGCCTTAACAAAACACCTGAAGTCACTCTTGTATAATGCTAAGACAAATCTCGGAAATTCTTATGAGTTTGTATGGTGTAAAAACGGTCAGGTTTGTGTCAGAAAAAACAGTAGTAGCAAAATCTATTATATCAGATCCATACAAGATATTGCTAAACTTCAAAATGACGTTAAAGCTACAGTCACCTTGTAAGACTAATTTTTATTTAATTTTTTCTTTTTATATAACTTTATATAATTATTATGAATAGACAAGTTCAAGAAATGTTCGATTGTACCACCACTAACAGTTTTTTCCAACAATTACCCTCTAAAAGTCATTTAAATCTTTCTTGTATCCACATAAACATTCGATCACTAATAAAAAACTTTCCTACGTTGATCCAAACTATACATAACTGTACATTTCCATTAGATGTCGTGATACTGACAGAAGTGGGTATCTCAAATGCAATCGTTAACTTGTACAATATACCTGGCTATAATATGTATTCACAGCTACGCACTGACAAACGGGGTGGTGGCATTATAATTTACGTTAAAAATCATATCAAATTCACGTTAACGAATCAAAAAACAAAAACATTTGAAAATCTAACCGGCACCTTAAAAATGAACCCTGGTCAGGACGTGGTTCTGTGTTCCATATATAGGCCACCTTCAACTAACAAAATAATGTTTGTGACGGAGCTCGGTAACTTCGTCTCTAAGTTTGATTCGAAGCACAACTTAATATTTATCGGCGACACTAATATTGACCTAAAATCCATGTCATCAAATAAGGATCTTTATTTGGAAACACTGAGCGGGCACGGGTTAATGTGTGGAATCACAAACTATACCAGGATAGAAACTAAACTTAACGCCATTACTAGATCTTGCATAGACCATATTTTTACGCGATTCCCCACACTAACTCCGTGCACGGCGGTACTCGATATCGTACTGGCTGATCACTGCGCTGTAGTTCTTGCATGCATTGGCGATGCGATCCCCGGGCGTATACAAGGTGTTAGGAAAAATGTTATCAATTATGATATTCTAAGACAAGAACTTAAAAAAGTAAATTGGTTATCGACGAATACTATGAATTCTCCGAATAATATTTACAATTTTATTAATAAATCCATCCAAAATGCAACTAAGGTTGCGTCATCTAGTGTGAATAAAAAAAATAGCAAGAAACTTCAAAACCGATGTAAAATGCCATGGATCGATGAAAATATTACTCACCTATGTGAAAGACGTAATCAACTATTTAATTCGTGGAGGAAGAATTCAAACAATCCTGCACTAAAGTTAGAATATAATAAAATTAGGAATAAAGTAAACAAAATTGTAGAAAATAAAAGGAATTCATATTTTATTAAACAAATTAATAACAACTTTAAAAATACCAGAAAAGTCTATCAAATAGTTAATCAAATGCTAGGGCGAGTGACACTATCAATTGATGAAGCTATCATCAAAGCATTTGATAAGCAAGGGCTCACCCCCAAACTTATATCAGATAATTTTGCAACTGAGTTTGACAGAGCAGTAAGGAATATAGTCCCTAACTGTAACGTCCAACTACTAGATCCAAGTATTTATTCAAAGCCGTTAAATTGCAGTATTTATTTCCAAAAAGCGACTGAAGACAAAGTACATAAAATTATTAGCAAATTAAACTCCCATAAGGCTCCTGGAGCAGACAAAGTTAAAGTAGCTGACATTAAAATTATAGGTCAAGACATTTCCAAGGCAATTGCTAATTTAATTAACTGCAGTGTGAAACATGGTTCATACCCTGATGAATTAAAATTAGGATGTGTTAGACCAATCTATAAAAAGGGTAAAAAAGATGAATACTTTAATTATCGTCCGATTACGTTGCTTTCTTCAGTAGATAAAATTGTAGAAAAATATATCTGTGAGCAAATTCATAAATTCTATAGGAAAGAAAAAGTGATATTTAATAATCAGTTTGGTTTCCAAACCGGTAAAGGAACAGCTGACCTGTTAGCAAAATTTACAGACGAGGTCAATGAGCATTTGAATAATAAAAATATAGTCTTAGCATTATTTATTGACTTTTCACGGGCTTTTGACACCTTAAGGCACAATCAACTTATCAGTAAGCTCGACAGTTGTGGTGTTCGTGGGCCGTTACTCAAATGGTGTGAAAGTTATCTTCAGAATCGAACATTCAGAGTTAAGATTGGCCATTCTTTCAGTGAACCAGTTGAGTCGACTGTGGGCACGGCCCAAGGCTCTGTATTAGGCCCTCTGCACTTTTTATCGTATGTCAATGACATGAGTAACATTCTCAAATATAGCTCTTGTTATCAGTTTGCGGATGACACATGTCTGGTAATTGCACACAAGGACCCGCAAATAGCGAGTGACCTTTTACAAACAGATTTTAATTCATTAATAAGGTGGTGCCATGATGCAGGTCTAGTATTGAATAGTGAGAAAACCAAATTACTAGTAATTAAATCTCCCTACTTGAAACGCAGTCCCACCAAGAACATAGTGGCTCATAACCATAACTGTCTGCATAACTCTTACAATTCAACATGTACCTGTTCGATAATAGAAGAAGTTAGCTCCTTAAAGTACCTCGGGTTGATAGTAGATAATAAACTCGACTGGGGGCAACACATTGAGCACGTTTGTAACAAGTTAAGACAATTTCTAGCAAATATTGTAATTCTTAAAAACAGAATACCCTTCAAGGTCAAACTAATGCTGTACAATGCTTTGGCTGAATCAGTTATCCAATATGGCCTTAGTAGCTACGGTCGTACCTACAAATCATATTTAAATCAAATATATAAGCTACAAATTAGAATACTTAAAAATTTAGTTTCAGTTAAACTTAAAAATCAATTTCGTAATGACGAGAGTAATTTCTTTAAGTATTGTAAAATCCTGCCCATAATGACTCAATTTAGGTTATGTTTTCTAAAACAATATTTTTTTAATAATGAAGTCCAAACTGAGCGGCACCACCCTGTATATACCCGAGCAGTCGCCGAGCGCCGGCTGCGTACTACTCGAGCCAACAATACGTACGGCGAGCGGACCGCGGCATACCTTACGCCCAAGTTTATTAACGAAATACCCTCTGATTTACGAAAAAGCATTACGACGAACAATATCAAATCGAAACTTAAAAATCACTTCATAAATAACGTGAATATTGTTGAAGCTTAGAGACGAATTACCAGTTACTTTAACCTATAGTAAGTACATTGTAAATGGCGAATTGGGCGGGGGTTGGCGCAAATTACATATTAATATAAAATATGCCTTTAATGGGCGACTGGCGATGACCCCTGTCTAGGTATTTGTTTATTTATAATAAAACGCGAAAGTTTAAAAGTGCATATTTATAAGTAGATACTTGTGAACTTATATTGTATTATCGATGTAGATAAAACGGCATTAACACAAACCTCAGTGGTTTTAAATGCCGTAATAACTTTAAGAAATTATGTTATTATTCAATAATAAATAAAAAAAAAAAAAAAAAAAATATAACAATTGGTCTAAATTCCTATTGTACTCGTATAATTTACCAAAATTAATCTTTATAATGTCACATGACATTATTTAATAGTCAATTATTTTGCGATGAGCATAATCGGTAAAGATATCTCTTTACACATAATCAGAAAGTATACAAAATATGATATAGGACTGTGATTTATCGTCCGTAAATTAACACTGATAAATTGAACAATACAGACTTCATATACGCCCCGGAAAACGAAGTGTTATATTGCACTCCACTCTGATTTAATAAAACTAATTATCCTTATCAACAATTTAACGTGCCGTGTGGTAATTAAAAAATCATGAGTAAACTAAACGATTATTATGATTACATAAGGGGGAAATGGCTAATTGGCGATTTTAACATGCGTGGTACAGGGAAATAAATTTAATAAATTTAATAATAATAAATTTATTTTATTTTATTTTATTTTTATTTTTATTTTATTTTATGATAAGATAAATGGCAAGGTATAAGCGATATGACCACATGTTATTAAGGCTGTGCTTACATGTCGTGCTCAAACATAGCACATAAATACTCCTTTCTTTTTTCTGATGATAGCGATGGGTCATATTATGGTAACCCTAGCTAATATGATCTCTATTCTAAAACCTTTCTCGTATATCAAAAGCGAAACTTCATCGAGTAACATAAAAGATGAAATTAAAAAAGTTTCATGTATCCACGTCCAATTTATATGAGACTAACGTAGGCGCTACTAACTACATATAGTTCAGCATCTCTTCAATAGGTTTCAGGATTAAAAAGTTGATTATAAAAATTAAACTTTGTCAGTCGACTAGTAGATTTAAACTGCTTTGGAGTGAAATGGTTTGCATATCAAATTAAAGGAAATTGGAAGTGTCGTAGCCGAACTAATAGATAGATGCTCGAACACATATGTATTAAGCATTTTGGACGCGTTTCATTAACGTATTAGAGAGCACAAGCGCAAACGTAAAACTTCGTATGTCCTAAATTATAACCAAAAGCAGTTTGTACTAGTATATAATATAATATTCAATGCATTTTGAACTCGTACGTATCATTGTCATAATCTCGTTCACGGTGTGTTCAGACAGCGCGGGGGAAATGCGATTGTTGCCCCACCTAACGGTTTACACGCGTACCTACCATTTCCTATGTAGTTACGTTTCTACCGTATATGTAGGTAGTACATATTCATACATTTTATAACATGTATCAGGGATCGCGTTACGGAAAAAACAAAAGTCATGCGACACATGCGAGATGATAAAAGTTGATGTTGCCTTGTTTTTATTTCACTCGCCAAGGTTAATATTAGTTTTGCATGAACTTTGAAAGGCACCATAAAGACTTTAGTAAATATTAAATGAACTATATTTATGGAAACGTTCAATAAACCTATTTGCTATTCGGTAATGTAGTCCAATGGTTAGGCTAGGTTCGATTCCCAGCGGGGTGTGGTCCCATTCCCCCGTCGATGATGGTGGTAGGGCTGGTTCGAAATCCATCTTATCGAAGTCCGTCGCTATAAAAACAAAGTTCACGGCATTGTTCAATTAGAGACTAGATAGCCGGTACCTCGGTATTTGAGGTTAAAGGATGAAGTACGCTTTGATATTCTATACCTTTTCTATACTATATACCTTCTATACCTATTCTATACCTTTTCATCACCTACAATAAAATGAGATGAAGACCTAGGGTTTCCTTGTTTGACTTTTTCTTATTAGAATTGTTTAAAAGAAAGTTCGATAAATATATACGGTGAAATATTATCTGTAACGTTCACACCCAACTCGTTTGTTCAGTGCTCTATGTTCAGATGAGAAAAACATGGAGCAGCGATCCGACCACTGAAATAGAAGCCCATTGATGATTATGATATCATCAACAGCGTAACGGGCCGTTCAAAAATACTTGACCCAGGTGAAACTGCGGCTGTTTACATTTGGTGAATCGTATCGGAAACATCTGCCGCCGCCATTAACGCTGTCCGAAACTATCGAGAAGCGTGAACATGTTTATTTTTCTGTTTTAATTTTAATTTTTTTGATTGTATTGATCACACCCATTCGTGATCGGTGGTTGTTTATTGAGGGATATGGAAAAGTTTTGTGATACGCGCCGACTTGTATTAGACTTCATTGTTCAATAAAAAACGTTAAAAGTGATTCTTGGTATTAATATTAAAGTTTTTTGGTTTTTAGGTTGAACAAAAACTATTCCATGTTATTCTTTTGTATCTGTCTCAAAAGAAACAACTGTACTCTATCTGGATTGACTGGATTTGGTTTACGCTTTGCAAAAAGATCAGGACTTTTTATCGCAGGGACCTTGTCATTATACGAGGGTTCGCCGCGTTGTACAAAGAATAAGCAGTAATTGAATGTGTGCACGAGTCAACGACGCGAACGTAAATGTTGCTCTTTTTTCCTTCTCCAACGCACAACAATCGTAACCCCGAGAGCCAACGGTCTGCAGTTAATACTCCTCATCTCCAAGAGTCGATAATTATGTTTCAGTCTTGAAGTTGAACACAATCCCGAATGCCGCCCCCACAAAATAGGTTAGGGAAGAATCGCCATTGCGCAAACTCCGCAGTTAAAGAGCTATGTCGTAACTGTGACATATATCTATATGCTTATGATAAGAGTCGGTTACTTAGTATTTCGCATTAGGTACTTAGTACACTCTCTCGTGTGGCTTGCTTGACTTTATTGTATGCGTAGCGTGGCGTCGAACAGCAAGAAGAGTGTTTGAAATAGCTGGATTTATTTCTCGGCTGGTGAACTCTTTTTATGAAAAATATGTTGATGCCTACGTAAGGTTTTTGAACTGAACGCAACAAATATAGAACAGACAACTTAGATTAATATAAACACTAAAGGGATGGTTTATTTTAAAGCCGGCCATCTTGTGTTATGGTAGTAAATCTGCCTTCTTCTCTGGTTGGATTCCCGGTAGGTGTTTGTATAATAAACACAAATATGTGTACGCAAGTCTTTGTTTTTTGTGTTAATATATTTATTTATTTATGTATGTATATCTATCTATTACAGTTGAATTACGAAGTACAGTTAGGTACACCAGGGCTTAGCCGGCTACAAACTAGGTGAGGTCGCTCATATTAGTCAGGATTAGGTGTCGCTGGATATAATATATTAACAGTAAGAAACATTTATTTGGCGAAAACTAACTAGCGGCAGAATTAACTAGGTAGGTAACTTAATACATACTTAATACAGTGTTATTGTTTTTAATGCAGTTAGCAACTTGAAATAGAACGGCACTTCAAAGTTTAATACTTTACCACAAAATAAGGAGATTGCAGAAGGTAAACCTTGTACATACCGCGCTAGAGCAACGCACACAGACCCTCTTACGAACACGGAATCTCGGAGCGCAGCTTATATTAAAAGGAAGCAAATGAGCAGGCGGGTCACCTGATGGGAAGTAATCGCCGCCGCCCATGGACACATTTAAACATGGAATAGTTTGCCAGCACACGTTTTCTCTCCTTCCTATCATATGGGGTCCTTCAAACGAGGCGTGAAGAAGCGCCTTGTGGGCCGGCAGAGTGAGGGTAACTGATGCTGCGTTGTTTTCACGCTGCACCACTTGTCATCGCATCTGGATTCCATATTCACTTAACATCAGATGAAATAGAGTCATTTGCCGTGCTAAGTATAAAAAAAATACACCCGCAAAACCAAAGTAATCGCAGATGCGTTGCCGGCCTTGAGGAAGGAGTTGGATCTTGAAGAGGAAGTAGGAATTGGGAGGGGGGAGGGGTGAGAGATGGGCCTCCGATACTTTCAGTCACCAGACGAAACACAACAGCAACGAGTGCCATTTTTTCACGCCGATATTCTGTGAGAGAGTGGTATTACGCCGGGCGAGCTGGCCCATTTCGTGCTGCAACGCAGCGTGGCTCTACCACTCAGACTGCTGTTGCGAGATTTTGTGTCTGTGAGCGGTTGTCTATGTGAGTGTTTGCTCGAGCGCGTTTGTATGAAGCTTACCTTCTGCAGTCTCCTTATTTTGTGATTTTACGGAACTGGAGCAAGTAGGAAAGTGGGACGCGTCGACTGTCCGCACCTGTGTTGTTTTATCCGTAGCTTTAACTATCAGCCGGTAGTTACACCTAGTTTTAGCCGTCAATAATTAAGTAATTCTTCCCATCTATGGGACGGCTCTGCTAAATACCTCCTCGATGCGCTTGATAGACTGCAAAGGCAAGCAGTACACATTATTGGAGAATGGAGATGCTGAAGTTACAGACTCTCTTGAGGACCTCCAGCTGCGTAGAGACATTGCTTCTCTCAGTATCTTCTACCGGAATTATTACGGAGTGTTCTGAAGAACTTTTTGATCTAATCCCGCCTTCTCCTTTCCTCTCCCGCGGACTACACGTTCTGGTCTTAGGAACCACCAACATACTGTACAGACAATCAGTACTCGTACCAAAAAATTGGCAAGTCGTTCCTGTGTAAGACCATTCGGCTTTGGAATTCTCTGCCGGCGCATGTGTTTCCCAGCTCCTATAGTTCCGGGTCTTTTAAGCGGGGCGTGAAACGGCATTTATGCAGGCCGTTATGAATGGGTGCGCTTGTTACCGTGCTTGTTCCACGGTGAGGAGCGCTCTTATTATTTTGGACTGCATCGGCTGCTTACCATCAGGCACTATGACGAGTCAATACTTTATGCCGCCAAGTGTGTTATGCGAAATAAAATTCGGAGCAACAAAATTCTGCCAGACAGAAGGAACCCATAACGAAGAGGTTGTGTGGACTGCACATAGTTCAAAAAAAGGCTTCACCTAGTGACAACCAGTTTTGATCCTGTACTTAGCTGTAGCCGGCTAAACCGTACTAATCGGAATTGGACTGTAACAGATACATATATAGATTCATAAATAAATAATATTAAAATTAAAAACTCGCATATAAATATTTGTATTCTAAAGATGTAAAGTTAGCCGCACTACGCGGTTTTAAAAATAAACATATCCATTTTAGTACAAAACAGTGTTTTAAGTTAAACAATGTCAAAAATATTGTGTCTCTGTCTAACAATATTAGCTAAAAAGTGACAGTATCCGCTTAAGCATTGTCTAACTTTAGCCATCGGTTTGTACAAAAGCAGTATAAGTTTGTGGGTTCACGTCTAGCGAATAGAACCGTAGATTACCTACTAACGGATATATGACCATTGAACCATGATTTCTCGCATTTGAACCAAGCTATTACTTCTTCTGTGTCCAAGCATCTATCCGTCCGACTATCGATGATGGTTAGTCGCTTTAACCGCCATATTGAAATAACTTTTACATTTTGTGTACCCGTTGCTTTTACTCCGGTTGAAACTACACGTAATATATTCCATAGACATTAATGTACAGGGAGTATATTCAGGCAAAATTTAGTGATGTCATTTGTCGGGATTACGAGCGAAGTGCATACTACGCTTTATAAAACTAGATTAATGGATGATGAACTTGCTCGGTTTGCGGTTATATAAATTTGGTACGGTTTTGCAAATGAAAAGAGACGTTTGAAAATTAGCTGCAAGATTGATCATGCTTATGCATTTAGAGTCGGCTCGATGGATTCTAAATAGTATTAACGCGATTACGTTTTTATTATCACACATGATAAGTACATATATATTATTTAAGTGTTTTCTGTTTGGTTATTAAGCTCTGCCTTTCCAGTGTCTTATATGTAGGTATATTGAATTTAAACTGGTATTTTCAATCTAGATAAACTAACAATGATGTAGGCAATAACAAGTTTATTTCTACGTTTTTATTATCTTTGAGAATCCGATGATATTTCGGCACAGTTGCATGCGTAATGATCAGGGATGTACATACATACAATACAGTACGAAACATGGTTTTAAAACAGTTTTAAAAGTTATCAAGGATATAGGTATGTAAGTGTCCTATTGTATACGAGTTTTCGAGTATACCTCTTTTTATCCCAAAAAAGTAGATACAAACATTTCAGGATAATAAAAATCAGTTACGAACGGGCCGTTAAATTGCTTCACTCTCGGAATAACAGATCGTTTACACGAGTTTATTGTGCCGGATAAACATAAAGAGTTAATTGCATTAAGTATTTTATAAACCGACGACACTGAAATCTGATTGGTTATCGATTGCAATCTGCTTTGATTCAGCACAATACAGGCTGGTGTAAGTATACATACAACTTGTATGCGATATGGTATCGGCGACATAAACGATATCCAGCCAATTGGACTGAAACGAATTGGATCGCCCTCGTTTTGTCGTAGTTCAATCCGCTTCCGTTGCATTTTGTTTCACAATATCCAGCGAACCGGTGTCACGGAATACATAATAGTACAAGTCCGGTGTTCTTTTTGTACACCTAGTAGCCTTTGGCACGTCACAGCCCTTTCGTAGTATTGCATCTTTCGGTTGCGCTGTCAAAACCTATAAGCGGCCATTGGTTTACTCATAACAATAGAGCGTTACTAATAACTCAGTCACTGAGGCCCGATGTTTCTATCCTTATAAGAATAAGATTGTCATTGTGACATATTTTCTAATGAGAATCTGTCATTATGTCAAATTATCCAATGAATAAACTTTAACTGACGATTGAACAATCAGCCCTAAGTCACAAAATTTTGAAAAATATGTTTTGCTTACTTTTAAGATGTCTATAGCTGTGTACGGTAATTTCTTAATCATTCCCACATCTAAAGCCGTCTTAGAATTGGGCAAAACATATTTTTCAAAAAATATTTTCTACTGATACGGTACCGAAGGAATTAAAAAACGGTGGCATTCAAATATTAAATATATTATTAGGACAATCTAGAATGGCACACTCTTACATAAAAAATAGTATTTTATTCACCAAAGGCATGAACGGCACCACCAAAAGTTAACAAGGCCACCGGTATCCGAGTCAAAGTTTATAAAACAAGAAACTGTCTGCCGTTGCCGTCCCCTTACCGCATTTATACATAGTAAAGTTTGGGCATGAATATTCTTTTAGTGGAAGGTGGTGGCCTTGTTTGCTATGTGGATACCTAATAAACATTTTATATTTTATGCTTACGGGTAAGCAAACCTGGATTTATAGCGTCGGCCCAAAGTGAATGACAATTTTTATCGATACCGGGTTATGACTGGCCGATGTGAACTAGATCCCGTTTTATAGATGGATGCTAAGCCACCGATTCAATCGCCCTGAAATCGATTGTAAAAATGAGCTAGAACATAACAAGTATTTGCTTGTTTATTAGACATTTGTCTAATGGAAAATATCTTTGATATGCCAATCAATAAGCACACGTCTGCCAATCGCGATGTTGCCAAGCATTTTTATCAAACAGTCTTTATTTTTACTATTCCGCACAGACGTCTATCTGCAATTTGACGAGTAAATCTCTGATGTTTATCTTTGTGCCGAAAACTCGTAGAACTTTTATTGGCGCACGTCACATAGGTTTCTTGCTAGGACTGTCTAATAGTGAGTCGGTACTTTATTGTTCATTCGCACATATTGCGAAGCTAATGGGTGTCTCGGTATCGGCGTTGAAGTGGAAAAACGACGCATCGAATGCCGCTTTGGCGAGCGCTCACGCAGATAATAGGCGATTTTACTTGGGACCTTTACGTTAAGTTAATCAATGCAATTGCTTCATTTTTGTCTTGCAACTTTGCAAGTATAAAGTCAGCTTATCTTTTACGAGCGGACTGGTGGCCGGGCAGGCTAGGCGCCGCGTCGTCTGTGTCGTACCGAATAACACGGTCTGGACTCGCAGTTATCTTTGCCTTGACACGCCTCTTGACGGCGAATGTCGTTCCGAAACGCTGTACCTATGTACCGATGAAAGTTTCTAACTATTTCTATGTGGTAGCAATTTTGGCTATCTACTATTATACTATTGCAAGGAAATTAGTTTATGCCTGTCTGAGTGAAGATTCGTAACGATACATTTTTATTTAAACAATTTTGTTGAAGTGATAAATTGTCCTTTCAACTCTCACTTCCCGCAATCATTTATTTTACTTTTACGCACTAATGTTCTTGTAAAAGCTTCTAACCGTTTTTACAGCGTTTTTTACTACTTTTGCTGTACAACTCTTCGTCAACCTTCATATGGAACGGATGTGCATTAATTTTGACAATATTTTTAAATGCATCGTAATTCATACTTTATTTTTTATTTTTGTAGAACAAAAATATTAATGGTTACGACATTTCTGTTTTGCACACTAGATAGAGGTGTGATTGAGGTTTCAGTACTACCGCAGTAGTAGGTAGTACCTATAAAAAATCCTGTGTATTTGATTAAACTGGCACTCGACTTATACATTCAAGCCAGTATACCTACTACATTCGTACAACATTCTACATAGGTGCGCCGCCGTCAGTAACTCTTGGTATTTCGTCTTTATTGCCTTGAATGCTATTTTGCGAATCGTTTTAACAACTGTTAAACTGAATTGCTAGCTTTTATTGCGTCTCAGATCCGATTAATGTTAACTTTAAGTACACTTGTCTATAACTGGAACCATTATTAGCAAACGTTACACTCGATGTACATACACACATAATTATATGAGCTGATGTTATAATTTGCAATGTCGGCCGGTGCAAATCAAAGATAGAAGACAGTAGTAGTAATTATTGACGAGATTCTTACCATGGGTTTTCTTAACGCGCCCGGTCTGCGAGTGCTGAGGTTAAGCAACTTTCGCAAAGGCCGGTCATCAGATGGGTGACCAAAAATTTATCATCCCGAGCTCCTCCGTGCTTCGGAAGGCACGTAAAGCCGTTGGTCCCGGCTGCATAGGCAGTCGTTAACAACCACCAATCCGCACTGGGCCCGCGTGGCCCGTTCTCCCTATCCATCCATAGGGAAGGCTCGTGCCCCAGCAGTGGGGACATAAAATGAGCTGATGATGATGATGATGATGTACCTACTTAACAATTACTCTGATGTAAGTGACCATGATAGTAGAAGACGAAGTTCATTTAAAATTAATTTTATTTTAGTAATCTATTTGACAGAATTGGATATACCTATGTTGTTTAGTGATAATAACAGGTATAAGTTTAACAATTTTGTTTTGGAAATTATAAAGAGTATAAAGCTAGATATAATGAAAAAGCTCCAAAACCACTAGCAAAAGTCTACATCAACCTACAATACAAAATGACGAATATAGTTAAATAAGGAAGTGGGAGAGAATAATGTTAACGACGTCATATCCGTAGAGTGTAACGATATTGTTATGCCGACAATCCTCTTGCGCTGCTGTCAGTTGACATTGAAAATTCTAGAGGCACTTATGTTCCAACGACCGAGAATATTGGCGGACGGATCTCCAACACTGTTGTTTGAGAATTATGCAGTTTCGCATTTGTAAGACTTGAGGAGTGGAGTTGTTTCTTTTGTGAATCGACATCGTTGATCACAATTAAAATATAAAGTAGATATAGGGTCTTAAAAACAAACAGAGAATAAGCTGCGAATTGCGTGTTTTGTACCCGTCATGTAAACTCCATTTCAAATCAGAGTACCTACACGGAATAACTTCGAAACTTGTTCTCTGTTTTTTTTACTGCGCACTGGCAGGGAGTGGAATTCTCTGCCATCGTCTGTGTTCCCAAAAACTTATAACCTGAATTCCTTCAAGGCGAGAGTTAATAGGCATCTTTTGGGGCAGCTCGCTCCATCGTAGACCTCATCTACGCTCACCATCAGGCGAGATCGAGGTCAAGAGCTGTCTTATAAGGCATAAAAAAAAATTGTAAGGTACATACAGTTTAAGATGCGTTTTAGTGACAGAGGAAGTTATCTTGTTCTTGCTAGAAGATCTTTGTCAATGCTACTTTGATCAATAAGCATGATTACCGGCCAACAGCATAAATCTGAAAAGTATAAGTTTAGGCGTGAGGCATCCTATCTAACTTACCCTTTTTTCTTTACACTGCGGATTTCAACCTATTTCGAGAACGTCTCGATGTGGTTGATTTGACCAACAGAATGTCTTTCAGCTCGATGGCGCAGTGGTTAACGTGCCCGGTCTGCGATTGCTCAGTTTAAGCAACTTTCGCATAGACCGATCATCGGACGGATGAACAAAATTGTATCATCTCGAGCTCCTCCGTGGAATAAAAGATTAATTAATAAAATATTTTCTTTATCACTTGCAGGTGGATTGCCCGTTCATCGTATGCATGACGTACGCATTCCACACGCCGGACAAGCTCTGCTTCATCCTAGACCTGATGAATGGAGGCGACCTCCACTACCATCTGTCCCAACACGGCGTCTTCAACGAGGCAGAGATGAAGTTCTACGCTGCAGAGGTCATCTTAGGTAAACACCTCAAGCACTTCTTCTTAGCCGGGCACTCTTGGCAGAGGGGTAGTAGTTCTTCTAATATTCGGCTCTTGGCCGTCTTCACACCTGATGTTAAGTGATAAAATAAGCCGAAAATAGAAGCGCACTATCTTATCTCTAACTAACGTAACACATAAATGCTATTAACAATAATGTTAAGGTGACATATAAGGGACATATTAGATAAGGGTGGTAACTAACCAGGCAGACTTATAACAAACTCTACAACAAACATATACCAGGAATAAAACCCGAGACCTCTTGGCCTGAGACCGGTGGTCTTCTGAACCTCTAAATCAAAGAGTCGGTTCACCGCCTAGTCCTAGCCTAAAAAAATGTATTTTTAGTCATTTTTATTTGACGAAAAACAAATAATCAAATTTATGACGCACAGGTTTAGAGCACATGCACAAGCGCCACATAGTGTACCGGGATCTGAAGCCTGCCAACATCCTGCTGGACGAGCACGGCCACGTCCGGATATCCGACCTCGGGCTCGCCTGCGACTTCTCAAAGAAAAAGCCGCATGCCAGCGTGTGAGTATCTTTAATAGAACACTAATAACGACCTTTTTTTTTGACAGTGGAAAACTAGTAGCCCGAGTACCACCGCGCCCGGGGAAGCGCGGATGGTTATGTGGGGTTCTACCCTCCATCACCCGCCTTCCTGCCCAGGCCCGAGGGTCTCGACAGAGATTCGGGAGGAAGAGGAGCCCACCCACTATAAACCATTGTACATCCTCTTTACGTGCCGCTAGCGTGACTGGGATCATCGGTTTGACAGACAACCTAGCGGACACTAATACCAACTGATCCGATCCTCTTGGTGAAAGTAGTAGGGAACTGGGACACGCTTGCGTGATACTACTCCCTTTGAAACCCTCCGACGTTGCTTCGATCACACGGCTTAAGGAACCCTTTAATATTCTCGCCGCCCGGCCTCCAAAAAAGTCTGGTGACTGTAAAGACCGTTTGAAGCTAACAGCAAATTCCAAAAAATCTGTCTTCCCGTGACTTTGTCTGCGGAAATAACCGATCTCATGATCCAGAGATTCGGAAGATCCTGTTTTTTATCTTGCGTCATGAAAGGTAGGTAAAGCCAGCGGTTTGGGTTGTGCAAGATCGTTCTTCACTCAGTCAAACACGGGCAAGATCTCCGCCTTTCTGCCAGTGTGGGTAAGAAGCTCTTGCTTGTAAGGTTTTGACCCCATCGGAGTACCGGACTTCCGAGGCGCACATTTAAAAATATCGAATAATCGCTTACTCACAATGAAAACGTGGGAAGCGAAAATATTCCTGATTAATAACTACGTCGAGTCTGCGATGCTATGTTTATTATGAAACTAACCCACGCTTGCGCTTTAATCGTGTTACTTTGAGGCCCCTGTGTTATAAAAGAAGTCTTATCCATGAGAGAATAACGTTTATTTTCCTTTACAGCGGTACCCACGGCTACATGGCGCCCGAAGTACTATCCAAAGGCACCGGCTACGACTCCTCCGCCGACTGGTTCAGCTTCGGCTGCATGCTGTACAAGCTGCTGAAGGGCCACTCACCGTTCCGCCAGCATAAGACCAAAGACAAGCACGAGATCGACCGCATGACGCTTACTATGGTAATTACACGTTTCTTTACGCTTCGTAGCCCGTTTTAATTACTCTCGAGAGCTCTCGTAAATTACCATTCTTTTTCAGAGCTTTTTGCACGTTTTTTAATATGGGTTAGCAATATAATTCTTTAATCTTTGTACTAACTTGTTTTTGGACTCTTTATTGCGATAGAACATTAGCTTACTTACGAATTACATCTGTATTTAAAAGTCACTGAGTGAAATAGAGCCAAGATAATCTAGTAGTCCTGTGATAACCTGGCCCCTCGTGAATCAAGAAGCGGGTTAGATTTCAGCTTGTGCTAAATAAAATACGAATTAGAAAACAGAGTAGTTGTTTCTCAAAATGCTCCACTCCTTCCTCTTCCGTATTAAAGGTAGAAGCGATACGCTTCAAGCCAACGAAAGGAGTTTTTGTGTGTTTATTAAGAAGATATTATTATCGTCTGAATAGTTGGCTATTATCGTAATATAATTATTAATTGCATGTACTACTTTAATAAAAGTTGTTACCTTAACAAAGAATTTAAAAAAATGCGTGCTCGTTATTATTATTGAGTAAGATTATTTATTTGGCACTAAGAGTGCATTTCCATTAGGCTATTTTGCGTTACTACTTCCTCATCATACTGAAATAGGTTTTGGCATGAAGAAAAGACACTTAGTGCAAAACCGCTCTAAAATCCTTCTAAACTTTCGTCTAAAATGTAACGAGAATGCTGATTTTATTTAACGTGCTTACAACGGGTTTTTTTATATATTTTTTTTTACAATAAATAACCATAGGTTCTAACTAATTTAAATAAGTGTTAGTAATTATTTTTATTTATTATTATTGTTAGTGCTTCTGTCTGCCTTGAATGTCGTAAAGCTTTGTTATAAAAAATCTTTCTGTCACGTACATTTGCCTGATTTCTATTCTTTCTATTTGATATCTCAATGTCGGCCTTACGTATATTCAAATACTGCATATTTATTGTTTAAGTAAATTAATCTGTTATAATAAACAAACCTCATTTACCTTTTCAATAAGATTCAAAATTAATTGCATAAGTATTATCTTTGATATAGCAATGTCTTGTTCAATTGAGTTCTCGTAGGAACATTACCGCTTTTGTCTGCCTTGGATGTTGTGTTCAAAGATGGAGTCACGTCTGCAATAGAATTACAATGTGTTCCAGAACGTGGAACTGCCGGAGTCATTCAGCCCCAGCCTGAAGAGTCTGCTCGAGGGTCTGCTGCAGAGGGATATAAACAAGCGGTTGGGCTGCAAAGGGCGAGGGTAAGCATTTGAATATGAACTCTATTTACTAATGCAGTAAGGCTTAGTTTCTATTAAATTATGTGGTGTCTGTCTCTAGAACTTACCCAATGGATTATGGTTTATTAACTTAATTGTTATTTCATTTCATTATTTCTTTATTTTTATTAAACTACACGAATATAATGTCTAGTTCAAATGCTGAAATAGAAAAAGACTCGGTCACAGTCACAGCAGGGGAAATATATATAGGCTGCTGAATATTGTTGTAATTTGCGTTTACCGATTAAAACATCTACTAACACGTTGACGGCTACAAAATCAGACACTATAGATATTTTAATTACTTATAAAGAACATATTTTTGTTTACAACAACGAGAAAGCGCTTGGCCTTCCTCTCATTTGAGAGTTCACTTAAGCTGTAATAAACCATATAGAATAAGCCTTATCTCTGTCGGAACACAAAACTACTGACGCCAGCTAGCTTGTCAGGCTTACTTAGAACAAGCCCAACAGCCAAACTAAAATACTGACATATTACAAAGTTTTTATAACGGTGATTAACGCAAGCTACTATGTATAGGTATTTTAGACTAAGACTAGATTCTCTAAGTTCATGTCAACACGGCTTTGTAAGAGGCCGATCAACGGTGTCTAATTTGGTTCTATTGAACAATTTTTTACAGAAGCTTTGGATGAGAGATGTCAGGTTGACGTCATATACACAGACTACAGTAAGGCTTTCGACCGAATTCATCACTATAGGCTTATTAAGAAGCCTAATATGGTTAGCATATGTGGATACTTGCTTCGTTAGTATGTCTCGTATGTTGACAATCGCTGTCAGGCTGTCTTTTTCAAAAATTACATTTCCAGCTGGGTCGAAATTCCTAGCGATGTACCCCAAAGATCTTTGCTTGGCCCAATGCTGTTTAGTATTTTTGTGAGTGACGTAAAACTGTGCATTCATACATCTAAGCTTCTCTGCTTTGCAGATGATATGAAGATATTTGCGATAATCTTATGATGCAGCTAAATTGTTACAGGATGATCTAATGCGGCTTTAAGAATACTGTGACGAAAACAAATTGGACCTTAATCCAACTAAGTGCACAGTTAGTTTTAGCATACCGGACAAATCTCCGTGATTTATGGCTTGCTTTATAGTTTAAACTCATTGTAATATTATTAAATAAATAAAAATAAAAAAGTTATTACTCACGACTATACTTCACACATCATCAATGTCTTCAACGAGTCCATTTGATGCGTGATCTTGGGGCTGACACATGATTCTAAGTTAGTGTTTGATGAACATATAACATATAAATGTTATAACAGCTAAAGCTACCAAAGCTCTTGGTTTTCTTATTCGTAATGCTAAAGATTTTAATAACCCTATTACTTTTAAGATACTTTATTGTTCGCTCGTCCGTAGTAATTTGGAATATGCCTCTCAAATATGGAATCCAAGATATGACACGTATATTAACAGACTAGAGAATATCCAAAAAAAAATTATTCGCGCTTTAGTTATGTGTTTAGTTATGTGGTTTTGCGGATATTATTGCACTCCAGGAGACATGGCTGCTTCCACATGAGTTACCATTTTTATCCAGCATTCACGATGAGTTCGGGAGTACAGGTACATCAGCCGTCGATACGTCTGCCGGTATTCTTAAGGGACGACCGTATGGAGGCGTTGCGCTCTTATGGCGAAAAACAGTGTTTCCGTGTGTGTCTGTTGTGCCCTGTGTGAACCCGCGAAACCGCCATACAGATTAGGACGAATGACAGACCGGTGTTAGTTGTAAGTATTTACATGCCAACTGACTCTATTGAAAACGTTCCCGAGTTCACGGATTGTTTGAGTATAGTTAGTGCTATGATTGAGGAAAGTAACATTGAATCAGTTTTTATCCTTGGGGATTTTAATGCACATCCAAGTGAGCGTTTTTACAAAGAGCTAGTAGATTTTTCGTTTGAACAACAATGGGTCTTTGCTGATATTGAGAAGCTTGGAGTAGCATCAGGAACTTTCACATTCGTTAGTGAGGCGCATGGATCTAAGAGATGGCTGGACCATTGTGTCACTACTAACGCGGCTTGGCAGTGTGTTGTTGATGTCTATGTTAAATATGATGTGTTTCGATCTGACCACTTACCACTAGTTATAAGCTGTAATCTAGATGTTGTAAGGCAAAAACGTGTTATAAAATGTTTCGAAAGTAACAAAGTAAAATGGGGAGAACGGGTAGAGAACCAAATTAATTTGTATCAAAATATGTGTAATAGTAAGCTAAAGGAAATTGATTTTCCAGACGACTTACGAGAGTGTTGTAATTTGAATTGTGCTAATGAGTGCCACAAAAATATTATAAATAATCTGTATAAGCAAATTGTAAATATTCTGAGTCAGGCTGCGAGTGCCACTTACGAGGAACGTGAAAGTAGGGGTAGGAAAAAGACTCTCGCTGGTTGGAACAAGCATGTAGCCGAGGCCTACGGGAACGCCAGGCTTAAGTTCCAACTGTGGATGTGGTATGGCAAACCGAACACTGGTACGCTTTTTAATAATATGTTACTAGCTCGTAAAATATTTAAGAGTAAATTGAAATGGTGCCAAAATCATCAGGACCAGATAAAAATGGACTTGTTGGCCAAACATAATGCAAATCAAGATTTTAAAAGATTTTGGAAGTGCACAAACAGAATGAATATAGGGCCTGGCGTCCCTGTAAATGTCGGTGAAAGCTCTAGCCCCAAAGAAATTGCTAACACTTTTAAAAATCATTTTTCTGTGCAATCGCCCCTGGGGCTTCCCGGTAGGGTGTTGGATGCTGAGACCCATGGTGCTGCCTTTTCGATAGTTTTATTAACGAAAGATGTAAGAAACGCTATTAGGAAAATGACGAGAGGAAAGTCACCGGGACACGATGGGCTCAGCATTGAACATCTGCAATACGCTGGCTTTCACCTTCCTCGTGTGCTAACATTATTATTTAATTTATGCCTTAGCCACTCATACCTACCGCCTGATTTGATGGAGACTCTAGTTGTTCCTATTGTCAAGAGCAAGACCGGGGACGTATCAGATAAATCGAATTATAGACCAATCTCGCTAGCGACTATTATAGCGAAAGTGCTTGACAGTGTGCTTAACTCATTTTTAAACCAACACATAAAGTTACACGACGCTCAGTTTGGTTTCCGACCTGGACTGTCCACGGACACTGCTATATTAAGTTTAAAGCATACTGTTAGGTATTACACGGATAGACGAACACCAGTTTATGCGTGTTTTCTCGATCTGTCGCGGGCGTTTGACCACGTTTCTTATGACGTTTTATGGCAGAAGTTAGCAGCAACAGGTCTCCCGAAGGAGTTACTCCATCTTATCAGGTATTGGTACCTAAATCAGGTCAACTATGTGAGGTGGGCGGGTGAGCTGTCGGATCCGTTTAGGCTCGAATGTGGGGTGAGACAGGGGGGGTTGAGCTCGCCTATAATCTTTAGCCTGTATATAAATGAGTTGCTTGAGCGGCTCAGCAGCATGCCTGTCGGGTGCTATGTTGACGGGGTGTGCGTCAACAACATTAGTTATGCTGACGACATGGTGCTGCTGGCCCCGTCGGTTGGTGCGGTCAGGCAGCTGCTCGCGGTCTGCGAATCCTATGCTGCCTCGCATGGGCTGACTTACAATGTAAGTAAGAGCGAGTACATTGTCTTTAGGTCGGGAACCAGGAGCCCGTCCTCTTTTGTGCCCATTATGCTGAACGGGGTGGCTTTGAAAAGAGTCCAACAGTTTAAATATCTTGGGCACTGGGTAACCGAAGACCTAAAGGACAATGTGGACATAGAGAGGGAACGCAGAGCGTTGGCGGTTAGAGCAAATATGTTGGCACGCAGATTTGCTAGGGGTACGGACGCAGTCAAAATAACTCTTTTCAGAGCTTACTGCACGTCGCTTTACTCCGGTAGTCTGTGGGTCAACCATACCCAAAAGTCGCTCAGCGCTCTGCGGGTCCAATATAACAATGCCTTCAGAGTGTTGTTGGGGAGGCCTCGTTTCTGCAGCGCGTCTGCAATGTTTGCAGAGGCGCGTACTGACAGTTTCTCATCTGTAATGCGCAAAAAAATGGTATCTCTGTTGCGCACAGTAAGGGGTAGTACCAACACCATCCTGAAGGTTATTGCTAGCAGGCAAAATGTTTGTCCCATCATGTGGCACTTATGTCAGGCGACTACATCTATGTTAAATATAGAATACTAACATAAGTAATAAGGTGTTTCTTACTAACATTTTATGAAAGCGATTATTATTATTATTATTATTGTTGTTTTTAATTTTTATATTGTGATCAAATTAATTAATTTATTTTGTGACCGTTCGTTTAAATTTAAATTATAATTATTAATTATAAATTAAATTATACACAATGATAATATGTACTACTTAACAATAGCTCTTAAGTTCCTTTGTTACTAACCATTATGAGTCTTTGTTACTTGAATAAATAAATGTATTATTTATGTTACCGCACTGGTACTCGTGATAGCTCCGCTACCTATGTCCAACTGTGCTTAAAGCATCGTCTACTGACACTAGAAAATCGACGGAATATAGCAGACATTTTGTATTTATTTAAAATTGCCTCGAACTCTATTGGCTGTCCCAAGCTTCTATCACTACTGAACTGAAGTACACTAGTGTACCCTACAAGAATTTTACGAAATTTTATACCAATTTACCTTCCAGTTTCAAATACAAATTACAGGCAACACTCATACATTTTTGCGTGCGGGCAAGTGTTACAATAATCTATGCGAGGCGTATGATTTTGATCTTTTCTGTTGTAACTGTGAATCGGTGAGAAAAAATCTTACAAAGTGTTTTTTTTTAAATTAATTAAATTAAATTAATATTTAATATATTACATTGCTACCCATTATAGTTTTGTTGTGAAATGTCCTTGTTACTGTCACAGCTACTATGTTTATAAGCGGTTCGATCGCAGTTTGGATCCTAGCTGTACAAACATGTTTATTCTGTTAGCTCAATAATTTAATTTTAAAACATAATAGGGAGAAGTTAGTTGCACGTAAGCACGACTGAACTTAGGAAGCCTTTAATTAATAAGAAGCCTTTGTTATAATTAATATATTTAAATAAATCCCCTACATACAGTCTACTTCAAATTATATTTTTTTATAATTAGCACGGCAAATGACTCCATTCCACTTGATGTTAAGTGGAAATGGAGTCTAGTATATGTATTTTTTATTATAAATTAAATTAAATGTATTTATTAGAACATACAAAACAAACTTAACTTAACAATACAAATAAAAAATAAAAAAAATTATAAAGCACCAGCGAGCCCTACACTGAGCTTACCAGTAGGATATTCATATACTGATGACTCTGATGTTCCACAGCGCTGAAGAGGTGAAAGAGCACGTGTTTTTCGCGGGCATCGACTGGCAGCAAGTGTACCACCAGAAGTACACGCCGCCGCTGATACCGCCGCGCGGGGAGGTCAACGCCGCCGACGCCTTCGACATCGGCAGCTTCGACGAGGAGGACACTAAGGGCATCAAGGTTGGTGTACTATAGTGTAGTTTATTAGCTTAGTAAAATAATAAAATGAAAAAGAAAACATTTTACAATAGCAAAGAGAATCTCGATGGCGCAGTGGTTGGTCCCGTCTGCATTAGCAGTCGTTAAGGCGAAGGGTAAGGCACACTAGCGCCACCAATTGATAATTTGCCAATTACTAACGGACCGGATCTTTTTTAAACATTGCGTACCGTCCGACAACAGGAAAGCATCCATAGTATTTGTTTAATAATTGTGCACTACTTTTTGTTGCGTGGTTTATTCACAAAACGAGCTATCGCATTTATTCACAAACAATGGCCACTTTTGATGTTAGCGAATGAATACAAAAACAAACCTAAACGTAGTGCACAATTATTAAATAATAGATGTTTGCCTAGTGTCGGAAGGTCCGCAATGTTTGTAAAAAAATCCAGTTTAGCAGTTATCAAATCCGCACTCATAGACGTCAATTATCTTTAATAATTACTTAGCACCTTTTTTCAGTCGAGAATGAGCTTATAACGTCTATTTTACAATAGACAATTGTAGGTGCTAAGTAACACGTTTACTGCCGCAAAACCAGACACAATAGAAAATTTATTGTTTGTCGGTCACCGGTGACCACCACGGCGATTAGAGACTTAATGATAGTTGACGTCTATGAGTGCGGCAGTAAGTGCAATAAAAAAGTTCAAAGTTCCAGGGTTAACGGGAAGAGTTCTTTTCTAGAGATAAGCTTACCTTTTTACATGTCTTGTATAACGTGTATTTTATATGTACAATAAAGCATATTATTATTACTCCTTTTTTTTTAATAAACATTATTAATATAGTAACTTACTGCTGATATAGTAAAAAATACAATGCGCCTGAACTAGGTTTATCCAGTTTTTCAGACAAAATAAAGAGAGGACAAACAAATGTATCCAAATGTGGTTAGAACTTGCATTTTCGTCACTACAGAGGTAGCACTGTTAGGCGTCTCATAATTTAACAGCTAGCTGTCAAATATAATAATTTCTTTTTTATAGAAAATTTAGACATACTTTGTGATAAAAAAAGTATCATCTCGAACGTGAACGTGCTTCGGAGGGCACGGAAAGCCGATGGTCCCGGCTGCATTATTAGTCATTAACAACCACCAATCCGCATTAAGCCCACGAGGTGGTTTGTGGCCCGTTCTCCCTGTACATCGTAGCCTCGTCTAGCCATCGTCGGCTCGTGCCCCAGCAGTGAGGACATAAAATGAGCTGGTGATGATACATAGAAAAGAAGAAGAGTTAAAAAAATATGCCTAAACGGTCCCGCCCGACTCAGCGTTACGCTGGCATTGCGACCAGAGCTGTAGAGTTACTCTTGAATCCTATCCTAATAGATCGACATTGGTATTGTAACGTTTCGGACACTTTAATTCCAAAATTAGATATTGCGTGGTGATTAAATGACATTATAGGTTTTTTTTAGCCAGCGCCATCTGTTATGCGAACGTTGATTGTATTTATCACAGAGTAATATATTATCAGAGTCTCGTTTCTGACCGAAAATTTTGAATGCGTTTTATTGCTATAATAATAATATCCTATTATCATCATCTCACCGTCATCATCAAAAGAAATTACATACATATAACTATCATATTATCTGTCTATCTATATCTATCCTACTATATAAATCTGTCGGCTCTGTCTGTATATGCAATTTTTCTTACAAATTTTGGGATAAATATTCGTTTTATTACTCACTGACACTAATTCTACGATTTTTTTAATTTTTGTCTGTCTGTTTGTCTGTCTGTCTGTATGTCTCAAGAACGGCTTGACCTATCTTGATGAAAATTTGTATGTTCATGAGATTGTGTAAATGATAGGCTATATGTATATGATGTTGGTAAACCTATTAATTATTTTGATTAGCATTCATTGATTCATTATTTTCGTACAATGAAGCGGGCGGGTGACGGCTGGTACTATAAATGCGAAAGTTTGTATGTTTAGATGTTTGTGAGTTTGGATGTTTGTTACTCATCACGCCTCAACCGCTGTAAGGAGTCGCGGGCAAAAGCTAGAAGTATAATAATGACATTATCATCATCATTAGCCGAAAAAAAGAAAAAATCAAATCAAAAAAGTTTTTAATGTTTTATTGAAAAAAAAATTACTATCGACAGTTTCAATCTACTTTACAATGACAAAAATAAAATATTAAAATCTAATTCAAATTGCTGGGAGCGTTTTCCTTCTTTTAGGTGCTTCGACTGAGCTGTGCTGGTAGATGGCTGGTCTGTCTCTGTAGTTTTTTCTTTTTTTCTGAATTATTTCCTTGTTTTGCTTTCTTCCGCTGAATAGCCTCTGTTACATATATTGGGTGTCTAATAGGCATTTTCGTCTAGTGTTTACGTACCTACCTACATACATATATTAAACTACTTACTCTGCAGCGTCACACATTTGCTGGTCTTGTGATTTTACATCATTTGCAAGGCGTGATTTTCATTTTCGCATCAACTTTAATGATATTTTTGGATTTCTTCCTTATTACCCATTTTTTTTATTTTAGAATAAATTAAGACACTAAACCAAAAATCTACGTAGAGGTAGGAGGAAAATCTACTTTAATCTCTATAAACCGCATTCGCAACGAATGCAAGCAAACAGACAAATGAGCTAGCGCCGAGTTGGCAACGTTGCACTCGTACACAAAGCGACTCGATGCGAGCGAGACGACGCGACCGACGACGACAGGCCGGGCACCGCACATTACGGCAATGTCGCATTCTATACAAATAAACGCCTGAAAACTGTTTGCGAGCAAATACGTAGTTACGTTTATAGTAGGAAAAAATATATTTTCGCTAAAAATCCTAATTTTTGGTTACTGTTCGTGACAAATGGAGGAAAAACGTACAAACTATAGAAATATCTGTACCGTGTTTCGCTTTAAACGGATTTGTCAAACTGATAAAAAAATTGTGCAAGATAAATACAGAGCTTAGCATTTCAAATTAGTTCTGAATGCTAATAAAGCTAACAGCAAGTATTTCGAACCTACAGTTAGAGCTTCAGAATATCGTTAAAAGCATATATTATTTTCGAAGTTTCACATTCTATATTTTAGCCAGGAAACATGTCTAAAATCACCACATATACATGTTTTCTCCTTTCCCTTCGCCTTAAAAGGACTAGTGTAGGTAGCTTAATCCTTACACAAAGGCCATGTTTGTCTTGGAATTTGAAACAAATACCCAGAAACTGCATGAACAATGCGTAAAAGTAATGATTTCTAAAAACTTATTTCTTTAGAAACTTTGTAAATATAGCACATGAAACAATAATCCGACATCAAAATGTTTGTATTGATATTCCGCAGGCCACTGTTGTCTTATTTTTCGTTAAAAAAATATAAATATGAAAATAATAATAGGTCAAAATGGTACAGTTTTCGTCTCTAGCGTGCAGTGCTGTACTTAGGACCTTATTGATATTAAACAGACTGCGTCAATATGGGTCAGATATCTATGCAATTTTGATAACTTTTTAATCATGTAGAGGAGCTCGATGTCGCAGTGGATAACGCGCCCGGTCTGCGAGTGCTGAGGTTAAGCAACTTTCGCAAAGGCCGGTCATCGGATGGGTGACCAAAAATTTACCATCTCAAGCTCCTCCGTGCTTCGGAAGGCAAGTAAAGCCGTTGGTCTCGGCTGCATTAGCAGTCGTTAACAACCACCAATAAGCACTGGCCAGCGTGGTGGTTTACGGCCCACTCTCCCTATCCATCCATAAGGAAGGCTCGTGGCCCAGTAGTGGGGACATAAAAATGAGCTGATGATGATGAATGAATCATGTACGTAGTAAATTATGTTTTAGAGTTCGATCTATTACTTATATGGTTTTAGGTAAAGCAGTAATTCTTTTTTAAATTTCGAATTAGCTTTCGCTCAACATAGCGAGATTAAAGACTCTTTTCATTACATAGAACAAAGTATTTTTTTAAAGAGACGTCACACTGAAAATGTGTCAAATGTCAAGTAAATTAAATTAGACGAAAATAAATTGATATAGCAAATTAAATAAATAAACACTTTTTGCCGATATGGCAGAACGAAGAGCTTGGAGTATTGTGCTTATCTCAGTGAGGAAGGCTATGGCTTACCTTACAGGATAAAATCAGGAGATTTAATCTCGAAACACAGTAAGAAAGTGGATCAGACGGCACGCTGAAGAAGGCATCCTTGAAGACAGACGAGGACAAAATCATCATTGAGATTTGTGGGGGTAGATGGTCCAAATTTGGGATCACATGACATACCCTACCTCTTAAGCAGTCGTCTAATCGGTTCGATGCGCTCCCGACTATCTATTAAACGTTTAGTATCAAATGGTCAAAAACGCAAGTGGTCTACGGCATCAACTCACCTAAAAATCATTTGGGTAAATTTGCAGATAGTCGAATACATAATCGGTCTATGAAGCAACTCGTCGCAAAATTATTTCGTCTACTGTCTTATTATCAACTCGTCTTAAATGCATGTGATCTAAATTGCTGGTCGCCCACGAAGCAACTCGTCTTAAGTCGTACAGTCAACCAATTTAATTACTATGAAAGTAGGTAAGAAAAAAACTGTTGACATTTATGTCAACATCAATATTTTTTTATGACTTAACAACTTAATAACAAAAACAATTTCCTTGTAAAACTAAAATAAATATTTAACGCGTGAGGAGTTCAGTGGCGCAGTGGTTAATGCGCCCGGTCTGTGACTCCTGAGGCAACTTTCGCAAAAACCGGTCATCGGATGGGTGACCAAAAATGTATCATCTCGAGCTCCTCCGTGCTTCGGAAGGCACGTAAAGCCGTTGGTCCCAGCTGTATTAGCAGTCGTTAACAACCACCAACCCGCACTGGGCCTGCGTGGTGGTTTATGGCCCGCTCTCCCTATCCATCCATAGGGAAGAATCGTACCCCAGCAGTGGGGACATAAAATGAGCTAATGATCATCATCATCGTTCATCAGAATGTTGATGATGATGATGACTCTTACGCGTCGTTATACAATTATATAATCCTAGATGTTTTAGTGTCCTTCCATAAGTGGCCTGTTAATTCCAGATAACAAACCTCTTAAGTGTTAAACGCTGCATAAAATTTATGACGAGTTGCTTTAATGACTAATTACTTTTTAAACCATTTGCGAATTCGTCTAGATGATCTTAAAACAAGTAGCTAAAGAGACCGGTTACATGTCGGACAAACCACTGATTTTAGACGAGTTGCTTCATAGACCGATTACGTATTCGACTATCTGCAAATTTACCCAAATGATTTTTAGGTGAGTTCATGCCGTAGGCCACTTGCGTTTTTGACCATTTGATACTAACCCCTTCAGCTCATACAGCTAATGTTATTATTTTACGATGTACTATGTTATTCAATAAATATTATTGTAATATTTTTTTGTATTTTATTGCTTTGATTATATTATAATTTTATAAGTTATGATTATCATGAATGTATTTTTGTAAGTTTAGTTGGTGTTAATAAACAAGTAAATAAATACATTCGGCAATTTAACCCAGGACCTTCGAGTCTGAGACCGGGTTTAACTAGGCGGCCGGCGAGCGGGAGGCACGGGTCGGACTTTCCGAAAAAAAAATTCCAACTATTTTTTCTACAGGTCAGTTCAGTTCAGTTCCAAAATATCAGTGTTTCGGGAATTTAACTATAGCAGAGTTTGTGTGTCGGTAAATAATTTCATTCAAAATTTGTCAATCCCAATAATTCTAATCCAAATCCAATTCCAAGCGTTTCAAGAGTATGAACCATATTTATTCAAAAGCAAGTCTGCTGGTCTTCCGTCGGAACCGGTTTGGTGGCAAAACAGTAACAAGTAGAAATAAAAACACAAACAAAACAAAACTAATAAAAAAAATCTTTAAAAGAAAGGCTGGAAGGTCTCTACACCTTTGCTGGAATAAAAACAGAATAAAAATATACAGAAAATTGACAGATAGCAGAAAACAAAACAAAAATGGAAGTATTGTCTGCTGAACCAAATTATCTAAACCAATTTTAATCATGTTTATTTATGTTAATTTTCAGCGTTAAATAATGAATGCATTAGTTTTTTAATAATAAAAACTAACATGATTTTCCCATATGTATCTCAATGATACCAACATTGAGGGACGAGATATATTTAATTTAGTCACACATCGTGACCTGTCTTCGCGCGAAAGTTACTCTACAAAATCGCAACCTGAAGGCGGAAACTGCTCTCTTCATCGTCGTCGTTACCATCATCATCATCATCGCTCTACTATTATATCTCAACTATGTTTCCTCTCACCCAGCTGACGGAAACGGATCAAATGCAGTACAAAGACTTTCCGCTCGTAATATCCGAGCGATGGCAGTCCGAAGTTGCAGAGACGGTGTTCGAGACGATCAACCAAGAGGCCGACAAGAACGAGCAGAAGAAGAAGGCTAAGCAGAAGCAGAAGTTCGACGCTGATGAGAAAGGTTTGTTACAATATCCATACAATTTACTAAAATCCGAGGTGCATCCGTGTTTTTTCTTTTACAAATTTATTTACGGGAAAGCACTTTGCTTTTATTAAACCTGATGTTAAGTAATGAAAAGGCCGAAGATGGAAGCGTACTTCACCCGAAGTCCTTAACTGCTGAGGTTGATTTATCTGCAACAATGCTACAAGCATTGATCTTATGGCGACATATTTAGATAAGATGGTAGTACCTAGACAGGCAGACTTAACAAGCACTACCACAAACCAAGCGGAGTACATACATATCCCCCGCTGGGAATTTAACCCGGGACTTCCGGGTCTTAGACCGGCGGGCGGACCACAGAGGCGGTTGGTGATATCCAAGTGCTGATACTTCGAAGCTGCAACAACATTGTTCAAAGACCAATCAATCAAGTGCCGACAAGCGTCTTGTCGACACTTGTCGCCTTGTGGCTAAGCAGAAGCAGAAGTTCGATGCTGATGAGAACGGTTTGTTATAATGTCTATGTTGCCAGACTTATGACCCGCTGTCCACTGGGGATATCCAAGTGTTGGTACTTTGAAGCTGCGAAGACGTTGTTCAATCGGTGTGTAATGTTTGATATAAGATAGCTGTATTAAGTTGAATTATATAACTTTATAAGTTTATTTCATGTCAAAACTCGAAAGTTTAAAACATATTATAAAATTTTCAATTAACAGAGCGAAAGATTCTTTTTTTAAATGTGGTAAGCACAGTGCCTTTATCTCACCTGATGTTAAGTGATTATAAGGCCAATGGTGAAAGCGCACTTCACCCGGGATCCTCAACTTCTGAGGCACTGCCTGAACATAATAATGCTATAAACGTTGATGTTATGGCGACATATTTCGATAAAAGATGGTGTAGCTACCACCATCTTGGCTAGCTAGCCAGGAGGACAAACAAGCCCTACCACCAACCAAACTGAATACACAAACATGTATCCCCACTAGGAATCGAACTCGGGACCTCTGAGTCTAAGATCGGTGGCCTTTACCATTAGACTACAGAGGCGGTTCTGGCGCTTTGCCGGCCGTTGCCACGGTAAGTTCGCTCGTCCTGCGTGGGTGGTGGTGCCTCATGATCTAGGGACCTAACTAAGAAATGTAAAAAAAACGCGATTAAAAGTGTGGAGCCCGATGTCGCAGTGGTTAACGCGCCCGGTCTAGGATTAATATTGTTAAGCAACTTTCGCAAAGGCTGGTCATCGATGGTGACCAAAAATGTGTCATCTCAAGCTCCGTCGTGTTTCGGCAAGCGCGTAATGTAGTTGGTCACGGCTGCATTAGCAGACGTTAGCAATCACAACCACCAATCCTAACTGGGCGTGGTGGTTTGTGACGAGTTCTCCCTATCCATCAATAGGGTAGATATCAAATCAAATCATATCAATTATCTTTATTTGCGAGAATACAGGTTACAGGACAGTTGTTGGGTTATTTTATTTCGAGCCAATGCATTCTACCAGTTTACTGGTGTGCAAATATTTTTAAATTTAATAGATAGACTCGTGCCCCAGCAGTGTTGACATAAAATGAGCTGGTGAGGTCACCCATCATTGCGAAAGTTGCATGACTTGCAGAAAACCGTCAAACTTCTCTCAAGATCGTTGATATTTTAACACACTTCGATTGCATTGTCTATACCATAAATTTTCTTTTATGGTGGTATTATACAAGTCGTAAGTGGGCAATCTAACACGATCCCCACGACCCGGTCAACCTGAGCCGATGTCCGAGCTTTTAGAGGCGCCCTGGGGATGTTCCGCTCGGCGCTCCCCGATCCGCTCCTCCTCTCGAAGAATCTAGTAGGGCACGGGGACACGCACTAGTGCGTGATGCCGTTCCCTCTAAATAAGAGGTTACAGTGATTCGTTTCACATGGCTTGAAAAAAGTTGGGTGAAGCTGAAAATGTCCAGTGGCTTCTGTAAACTCAAAAAAAAGCAGTCTTTTAAAATTCCTCAACAATAATTTCAGAATCCGATTGCATCCTACACGGTTACATAAAGAAGCTGGGCGGGCCGTTCGCCAGCGCGTGGCAGACCCGCTACGCCAAGCTCTACCCCAACCGGCTGGAGCTGCACCTCGAGAACAGCGCCAAGCCGGAGATGATACTGTTGGACAGTGTCGAGGAGGTCTCCTCGGATCTAGTCTCTGTCAAAGGGGAACAGTGCATCGTGCTGCGGACGAGGAACGACACTAAAGTCGTGCTCACTAATACGGTAAATGGTCATGTTGTTGTAGGCTTAGTTGAAGCTGGGGTGAATGCTGGTGATTGCTAAACCGGTGATCCCAGTCACCCTAGAGCGGCACGTGAAGGGGATGTACAGGATGAATGTAACTCTTAATACAATGAAATAAGAGTCATAACTAGTTAAAAGTGTTTACATGTTAATGCTCGTAACTGTACAGTGGGTTTTAGTGGGTGGGCCTCTACTTCTCCCGAATCCATGTCGAGACCCTCGGGTCTAAGCAGGGAGGCGATGCTGGAGGGGAGAACTCCACATAATAATCTTCACCTCCCCGGGCACGGTGGTAATCGGGTCACGAGTTTACCATAGTCAAAAAAAAGGCTAAGTTGAAGGTTTTTTACGAATTTGAGTTCTGTTTTGGGTTTCAAATAAACAAAGAGCCTGTTACTACGATTTTTAATATCAATATATATAATATCAATGCCAGAAAACTTAAATTATATAAATTTTATATGAGTAAAAGGGAGGTCGTGGAGGTCGGGAGGGGCTGATGATGAAATTTTATTATTGGCAAGTACTGCCAAAAACATACCTACTCCATCATGCCCCGAGCTTAACGGAGCTTAACGGATGAGTAAAAGATTTAGGGTATATGGCCTCATGGGCTTACATGCAAATTGGTGGTGACATTTTAAGTATATATACTATGATAGATTAAAAAGGTTTGCTTAACATACTCTCGTTATCTCCTCCTAATACATTACATTTTATTACTCATCCTCTTTCTAAGACTTCATTGTTTGAACAACTATCATTCCGACTATAATAATTAATAGTATTTTATTTTAAAACCATTATACGCACAAAACCACGAGGGCCGCACCATAGAGATGGTGAGCGCACCACATTATACCACAGCACAAATATAAAGAATAAAGAATAAAGTTATTTTCTGTATAAAACTTAGTCTAAATATACCAAACTTATAAAGTAACATTTTTTTCTTAATAACATAATGCACTTAGTGTGTACTGTGCTTATAATGTGGTTATAAAATTAAGGTTAGTAGTAAAATAATTAAAATGATTGAAATAATATGGATCATTATGGATTACAGTTATCGAATACTACAGCTGTATCATCTGGTTTAAACAATTGCATAACATTCCTCAATTGCTATTACAGGACGAGATCGGCCTAAAGGAATGGGCTCTATCCCTCCGCTGCGCTCACAAGTGCTCCCAAGAGTTGTTAGCATCAATGGCGAAGAAGGCCGGCAAGATCTACGGCACGGACGGGTCCAAAGAAGCGGGCGCACTCAGCCGGCCGCCGCCCGCCGCATCGCCCGCGCCCGCGCGCGCCGCCAACGGGGCCAACTAGCACGAGCTCGCGCCCCAGAAGGGCGCAAAGATGTTCCGCCGCTCCAAGAGCGCAGCGCAGCTCATCAAGTGAACCGTGCACGCTCCCGGCGCGAACTGAACTGAGTGACGAGTGAACTGTGACTACCCAGCTCGCAGTGAGCTTTGACGTTCCAAACAAAAGCGAAACGGATGTTACCTCCGTGCACATAACGCAAATTTGCAGTGACACTCGAGTGCCATCTCATAAGAAATGCAGGCTTTAAACGTTCCAAACAAAAGCGATACGGAAGTTACACTGACCAAGTGTAACTGTGCATGCTTCTTCAGAACGAACTGAACAGTGCAGTGACAAGTGAATAGTGACAACATTAGAGCTAAGTGAAGCAAGCTTTAACGTTCCTAACAACAGCGAAGCGGAAGTTACACTCACCGTGTTGTGTTACTCTGGGAACCGCATGGTAGACGCACCGATACGAACGCGCTCTTTTGTATTACAACGTGCGAGCGTGCGTTCCTATTTACCCACTCCACGATCGGTTTATATGCTCATTGTCGTTCCATTTGTTAATAGTATGCTTGGTAGATTCCCTACGAATAATATAACAGTCAGACCGAAGGTGCGTGAAATCATATTATGTGCGAGTGGAACGATAATAGGTTAGTAGAGCTTGTACTCTTGTATTATTAATACTCTGTGCTTGAGGTGTGGAGAGGAGTGACAATGCCGTTTAGTGTGCAGTGACAGTGCGATCTCAATGACGATTGACGATAACACGTACCGCCGCGTAGTGTGGTTTAATATAATGCGCGAATTCTCTCGGATTTTGTGATTCGTTTGCAGCGTAATTTTGTAATTATCGATGTGACGTTCTGGATGTCGTATTTAACTCTGTAGTGGGTATTGTAAATTGATAACTTATAAATCGAGTAGTTAATTATAGCGTTTACTTTATGTGTTTGTGCGATAGATCAAAAAATATTGTCAAAGGAAAAAAGTAAAAAATTGTAACTAATGGGGCCGTTAAAAATATTAGGGCGTCTCGACGATTCTCGACGATTGATTTTCACGATCGAATTGTTTGTTGTGCGTATGATTATAGAAGCTTCAATTTAATCGATTTGTATCGTAAAATTTAGAAATTCTAGCACCTTTGGTTACGCCTCCGACTATTGCACATGAACTAATAATATTGTATCACATTTGTTTCGTGTCGTTTCCGGTGGCTCTCTCGTGCGTTTATGTTAATAATTAATTTGTACTATAATATTATAGTTCCTTTTGCTTAATAAGCGGAACAAAATATACTTCTCCTTTATTTATTAGATGGTACTTAAAATTATAAATATCCACACGTTTTGTGTTCCAAACTGACTATTGCAATAACTTACATTGTAATTTACAAATTTAATAGAAACCGATGTAAGTAGATCTATTAAAATCTCTTTTCATATAATACTTAGAGGCAATACTTTTCTAACAACATTTAGGTGTGGTGATTAATATAACAATAGATGTAAAGGCAATATTTAGATAAATTTTAAAAGCATGTTCAATGTCCAAGAATTCATGTGGGATTTTGTTTAACTATTTATTCCATAGACAATTTATTATGGCATGGCCAGAATGACTTTTTGTATGTTGTGTACATTTATATGTAAAGCAATGCAAATTTATTTTAAAAGAGTTATTTCTTTGTGTCTGATGCAGATTTAGTTAAAGTTGAAAAGTTGAAATAATTATAGTCCCATATGTTGCCATAATTTGTTAATGTTTGTATGGAGGTTATAATTCGGGTGTGAAGCAAATCATATAATGATGATGAAAATTATTAGCGTGGAAACAACGCCAAGCAATATGAAATCTTTGGAGGAAGGTAACAGGGTGAGCCAATATCTCGGACATACATTATGTGTTGTTTGTCTGTGTATATATATTTTATTCTATAGATTACTTTCGGAGTACTTTGAACTTAGAATAGTATGACGCAATAGTTTAGAGGTAATGTATATTATAATTACTGATATCGGATGATATTTCGACATCGTTAGCAGAATACTTATGATGCCTAAATTAGATAATAATGGCGTTAGTTTGCTGCTCTGTCAACTATAATTATGGATTTAAGTTATGATTTAATTTGAATGTTTATATTCCTAGTTGAAGCAGTATAATAGATATACAATACCTATTGTAATATTGGTATGTTGTCACGATAACTATTATTAGATGCTAGTCAATTGAATTTTACTGCACTAAAGTCATTGATTTTAATGAAATTAATTAAAATTTTAATGTAATAGTTTGAGCAGTATTATAGGTTAGTTGTTTGTTTCTTAATGAAATCATTCTGTCTATTGTGATATACCTTTAAAAAGCGTATGCGTTGCATCGGTTAGGAATATTCTCTATAAAGGGAGTTTAATGTGATTGTGTACTTAGCATAATTTGGTCACCAACAAAGTTCTTTGTTTCAAAAAAATCATTATGCTTAATTTTATTGTGAAATATGCAAAACGTCTTGATTTGTAGAAAATTGGAGCTTACCTATTTGTAGATTGCAGTGAAACAGGCCAAAAGTCGTTTTTTAATGTTTTACAAGTTTGTTATATTTGATATTATACAACACTAGAGCCTATCTCCATCACTTCCTGTGTAAGTGTGAGATATTTAAACCGGGAGTTTTGTTTCTTAACATCCGAATAATGTATGATTAAGATAAAAGCTCTTGATATTCCTGTCTGTCACTTATCAGGTAGTTCTGGAACTACCTATAAACATAGATTATTTAAAATTAAATTATTTTGACCGAGAAGGGTTTAGACAGGACACCATAGAAGTTGTTTTTAATCAATCAATATTTCATTTTATATACGATGATCATGTGGTTGGTAGTTTTCAACATTCCGGAATGCCAAATTAGCATATGATAGTGGTAATAAATGCATTTAGAGAGAATTTTATTTATTTTTGTTTATTCAAATACATGTTATAACAATCACAAAAATGTATTACTTATATTTGGAGACTATTAATGACTGGAGCGCCTGGCTGGATCTGCATCAGACAATGTTACAAACCTCCGTTAGAGAATAATTTTATTGTGAACCTACATTATGTGTAGTAAACTGTTTATTTAATCAATATGTTGTTTTAATTGTTTGGTAGTTATTCACTTTTGAAATTAAGCACTCATTATAAGGACTTAAGTTAAAGTAACAGTGTGGCGTCTGGTTTTCTATGAAGATGTGGATAAAAGGGTTTTTACGAAGAGTAGGTACTGTGCGTACTGTCCGGAAGAGCAGTAGTTAAACCAATAACTTTTCTAGCAGTTCACAACAGATTCTTTAGTCGTTTTGATGAAGTACAAATTAATAGTACTAATTTTTATTTTTTATTTTTTTATTTTATTTTTATTTGGCTTACAAAACTGGTTGCAACGCTATCCGTGTTACATATAAATGATGTGAGAAAAAAAAACTTAAGCTACATTGCAACCTTCTGGGTGTAAGCACATCTTGCTCCAATGTGTGTTTCACTATTAAAGTTCGGTTGCTCAACGTACACTAATAATAATTAAAAGTAAATGAAATGAAAAAAAAAACAATCATTAAAAAGATGATAAAAATAAAAAATAAAATAAAAACTGAATTAGGCACAATAATTCGACTTAGAATAGATTGATCTTAAAGAGTGCTTGGCTGAGGCTGCAGAACCATGAAAGATATCGAACTCAGTGCGAATAGAATTGTATCCTGAACACATACGATATAGCGGAGAGTGATGCCCGAGTCGAGTCTTACATAGAGGAAGTGCAAAAGTTTTTCGGTTGTGCACACGACTTCCGACTCTAGGAATTATAAATTGTACAAGTTCCAGAGTCTCAGAGGAGTCAATGTGACCGTGGATCAGCTTGTATAGAAACATTATGTCTGACACCTTTCTGCGCTCATGCAATAAAGGAAGCTTGTAAAAGGCAGCACGAGACTGATACGAAAGAAGTTCCTTACACTTGCCATCCGAATACGCCAAATGGTACAAAAATCGCTTCTGGACCAGTTCCAATCTGTTAGAGTGGACCTGATAACCAGGATTCCAGACTACACTACAGTATTCCAGGATACTACGGACTAAGGAGTTATAAATGCTGATCGTTAGTTGTGGCTCTCGCAGTATTTTCATCTGTCGCGTTATGAAACCGGAAAGCTTGGATGTTCTACTAATTATAGAATCTATGTGATACCTAAAACTAAGAGAGCTGTCCATGATCACACCCAGGTCACGAATCTGTGTGACTTCTTCCAAAGCGCAATTTTGAATAAAGTAAGTTGCATTTGTGTACTAATGGTAACTTTAACCCTATTCATGGCCACAATTCACTATGGATTATTGGAGACACTTAACTAACAAAAAATTTCGACTAGTGAAAAAAGAACACATTATAAAGGTACCTATAATTTGTATATATATATATATTTATATATATATATATATATATATATATACAAATTATAGGTACCTTTATAATGTGTTCTTTTTTCACTAGTATTTATACTACTTACGTATTACGTACTACGTATTACGTATTTACACCAGTTTTTATTTATATATATATATAAGGTCACATTTTATCAACTGCAAATATTTTAAGGATAAATTCAACAATTATATATTATTTTTATGAAAAAACCTTAAATTTTTATACGCTAGTTTTCAAGAAAAACGCCAAAAGACATTTCGATTAAAAAGAAAAATAAAGCACTTTCGGTAGTTTCAATTCAAAGGAGCCGAAACAGAGAGGCCGCAATGCCTTCCTTCACCGCTTACACGTGCCCCTAGTTTCATTCAAAAAAGCCGACAGAGGCCGCTCTTTACAATATTACAATTTTTGTGTCAGGAAAAGTAAAAAAAAGAACCAGCCTGATTTTTTTTATATGCTAGGGTTTTATTTCTCTGATATAATTAGATGTTTTGTCAAAATATTTGCAGTTGATAAAATGTGACCTTATATAATCCTACATAAAAATCCTGCCAAGTATAGGGTTAAAGGTACTGTCTCACCAGGAGTATTCGTCTGTAAGATAACGTTTAAGTCCGACTAACGAGTCACGACTTTTAAGTCCGAGCATCAGTGAGACAAGAGAACTGAGCATTGCAGTGCGCAACCTGCAATGTTATAGATTTTAGCATTACGTTGGTGAGTGAAAAGAACCGCTTCGTCTAACATTGTGGAATCGACTAAAAGCTCGTCAGTCGGGCGGAAGGCAGTATTTTTATTGTAATATAATGTTCAAAATCGAATCTGAAATGTAACATTACAGGCTAATGCTCGTCTAGTCGGGAGGCAGTATTGTAATGAAATACTCAAAATCGAATCTGAAATGTTACATTACAGGCGAATGCTCCTAGTGGGGGAGCACCTTAATAATATATTTTTTCAAAATTCAAATTCATTTTTTGAATTCAAAATCATTTATTCAGTTTAGGCTACAAGTAGCTCTTATGAATGTCACTATGCCATCGGTTCGTAAGTCTACTCTGGGCGGGAGATCTTGTACTGAGAAGAACCGGCAAGAAACTCAGCAAGTGTCCAGTCCAGCTTTTTTCTCCCTTACAGCGTCAAAAATATTGGAAAATGCCCTATCATAGCAGGACACTTTCCATTACTATAAACACAAAAAATATAGAAAACAACCACAACATGTAGAAAAAACAAAAATACAAAATAAAAAATATACGTTAACTTTAGATCAGGTAAAAGTTTCAATTTCCATAATGTCATACAGTACCACTACAGTACTCTCGTAAAAGTCGTTTTGACTGTACTTGTCCTTGAGGTCAAATAGGATATAATCACTACAGCTACGTTTTTACTAGGACTTTCGTATTACCGCGCAGTGGAAAGTGGTTTTCTTGCTAAGCTGCAAAATATTCGTGGTAAATTAAGGAATTCTCTGAGGAAGACCATTGCGTGTAGCGGTTAAACATTTTTGGTTATTTAGAATTATCATTATGTGACAGGTGGCCATGCACAGGCATCACATGGACATCACAGGGCATATTAAAAAGAACTCTTTGTTATTGTCTTGTGTGTCATAAACTTAGAGCATTAATAACATTGCAGGTTCTAATTCTGATTTTTCAGATATTCACAGACCAAGTGATTATTATCATACACAAGAAAAGTATCATGATGACAACCAGACTGTATGAGCTATATCCCTTTGCTTTTGATTAAAAAGGCTAATAAAAAAAATGAAAAAGCACCAAACATTTTAATTTTCAAATAATATTTTTTCAAGTAATTTGGTCGATAATGATAATATACGATATTGTGTACTACACTTCGCTGCTTATATGCGCCCTGTTAGGCAGTTATTACAAGAAGATTGCGGACGCTGAAATAAAACGAAACTATGGTGCAGGCCTAGGTATACTGGTGGCCTGCCTGATATGTGGTCATAATATAAGTCACACGATCTTCATGGTTTGGGGTAATGTTATTATAATCAAATGTTGTGATAAACGGTGAGGCTTTCTTCAAATTACTCTTAGAAAAAGATTTCCTCCAGTAGTTTTTTATTCTGTCACTAACTGAACCGTTTGGGTATATGAGAAGTGCCAGACTCCCCTGCGTAAGCTTAAGTCACACAGGGGACCATCCACGTCAGGTGATAACGCCAGATTAGAACCAGCCAAAATGCATCTTAAAAATACTAGTGTTTCAGGAGTACGATTTTGCGATTTTGGATTCAGTGATTAATTTTCACGCTGTGATATCAATTACGACTGCTCCTCATTCATTCGAAGTATACCTACCCGTTGTATTTAAATTTTTACGCCGAAACTTCACCAATACAATAGTTATTATTCATCTCATTTTTCATTCAAGATCAATGTTGAGGTTGAGATTAATTAAAAATTGCGGCCCAGAAGAGTCGCGAGTCATAGTCAAATAAATAAGAACTTTAGAGTGAAAGAATATTATTCCACAGTTATTCATAGTCTTTCTATCTTTATGGGTGTATAGGCAATAGTGTTGCTATAATATCTTGAACTTCCGTAATAACTATAACTTTTGATTTTATACAATACTAGCTTTTGTACGCGGCTTTGCTCACGTGGGCTACACTACAAAAAGCCAAACTTATTAAAGGTAAATATCATAAGGGTATAAGTAAAAAGTGTCTAACACAAAACAATGTAATAAAGATCATCATTATTCATTTTGATAGTTATTACATAAAAAAATAACGATTTCCCCAAAAAAAACTTCTTCCCTTTTTTACTCTTTTAAAAGAAAATAAACAAAATTCCTGAGATACGTCGTTCTTTATTCATATCAAGAAGCCAAATACCAATTTTCATGTATTTTACTTCAAAACTGACGGACTTTCATACAAACTTCCATCCCCTACTAAGGGGGTCACCCTTAGGGTGTGATTTTCGTAAAATCCTTTCTTAGTGGCTGGTTACGTCACTCACTTACGTCACTGCCATCCAGCTCTTGCCAGCCACCTTGCGAAGATCGTCGATCCACCTAGGATATTAATATCTAATAATTTATTCTATTCTCAGTTACGTTCATCAAGTGAGCATGATTTACACATGGAGTTACTTATTGTACTTACACTTCAACATGTTTTCTACGTATATTATCTGGATTCATCAGACGATAGCCCTGCGACTGGTGGGCCTGGCCTTCGAAGTGAATGCAACGATTAGGAACCACAATACGCCTACGTCTTCAACCCGACTACCCATGGGCGACACCAACGCTTTCACTGTGGAACCTAGTGCAGTAGACATTATTTCATACTCTTTTTTCTTTATTGGATTACACAGAGGTACATAACTTATATATTCAGCAGCTTTTTATGTCTCCACTGTTGGGGCACGAGCCTTCCCTATGGGTGGATAGGGAGAAATCGCCATAAACCACGTGTGCTCAGTGAGGATTGGTAATTGTTAACGACTGCTTACGCAGCCAGGATCAACGGCTTTACGTGCTTTTCGAAGCACAAAGGAGCTCGAGATGAAAAATTGTTGGTCTCCCATCTGATGATTGGCCTTTCCGAAAGTTGCCTAACCTTTGCAATCGCAGAGCGGGCGCGTTACCCACTGCACCATCAAGCTCATCGTTACTTATGTATGTTTTTTTTTTAATTGTTTGTTAACGTCAATGGTCATCATCATCAGCCCATATTAGTTCACTGCTGGACATTGGCCTCCCCAAGTGCACGTCACACTATTATGTATTCTGTGACGTCATTAAGCACGATCCGCGGCTACTCTCATCCAGTTCTTGCTAGCAACTTGCGAAGATCGTCGCTCCAATAGTCAATGAAAACTTACTACGAGTATAATGCTAGTATAGATCGCGCCAAACTTTTAGTCCCCTCTGAAGTTGCTTCGCGCAGCTGTACACAGTCAGGCCCTGCCGCTCGTCCCCGCCTTCGTCCTACTGACGCCTATTTTTTACTACTGCGACGCGAATCGCGCCAATTTCAGAGGGGACTAGAAGTTTGACGCGATCTGTACACTAGGTTATGATAAAATAATAATAAAAACTCGTAGATGTATGGTCTCATAATTTCAAATTTTGTATGTGTTTATTTTGTCAGCAATTGGCTTTCATCTCGCCTCGTATTAAGTGAGTATAAGGCCGAAGGTAAAAGCACAATTCATTCGGAATCCTCAGCTACTGCGGAACTGGCTACCTATATCTTATCTCTGGACGGAACTACTAACAATGGGGTTATGGCAACTTATTAAGTCAAGATGGTAGTAGCTAGCCAGGCAGACTTAAAGTTAGTCCTACCATCAATCATAAATAATAAATAAATAAATAAATGTTTCCCACACTCACACCAATTATCTAGCCCCAAGAAAAGCTTCCTTAAGAAACTCGTTATATGGTTAACTAGCCAACGGATAAACATACTTAATATACTTAAATACATACTTATTATACATAGGAAACACCCAGACCCGAAACAATATAGAAAAACAGGTATTTCTAAATTGATCCGACCGGGGATCGAACCCGGGACCTCAGATATAGCGACACCATGAAAACCGGTGTAAAATCATACTGAGTACCTACAAACATGTACCCTTAATGGCAATTTAATCTAGGATCTTTGGGTCTGAGCAGGTGGTCTAACCACTGATCCACCGAGGCGGTTAATGCACTCTTCAATAAAACAATACCTGCTTGTTCCTAATCATGCGTCGTTTTTAGGACCATTTTACAAATGGAAAATTTACCGTGACCATTTTTCATCATCATTTGGAGCGTTAGGCAACTGCAGAATCATCACTGAGCAGAAACTCCAAAAGGCGGCTGTGTGCCTGGTCTGGTATTGGTTGCTACAAATAAAATTTCCTTCAGAGGTAATTTTATGTTTCCTGTCCATCCATCTATTAACTCACTATTCACCATTCAATCGGTTAGCGAAAATGAGAATTTGTATTGAAAAATTAAACTCACCTCGTTTGTGGTGACGCCAGAGGGCGTTGCTTCAGTGCCATACAATCTTGTTTTCGGTAAGGTGATCGAATGGTAAATAAAAGTAGCACTTAAGACCTTTAATTAGTTTACATTTTGCGTTAAACTTCTTTAAGCACTTTATGTAGGTCAAAGTAGCTGGATTGTCGCTTTTACTCTTGTTTTTTGCGATGTCCTTCGTCAGCCGAAAGAGAAAATATGCTGATTTTATAATGAATCAATGCGTTGACTGGCACACAGTAATCCCTCTATGGGCTTGCTGCTATTTCTAAGAACGTATTTGCTGATATGCCTGCCGAAAGATTTCCTAGAACCGCTTTATGCATCCCCAAGAATTTCCACACTGCTTTTAAAATTGCTCGCATTTAATTCCTGCTTATTGCTTGTCAGCTATCAATGTTTTCCCTCGCAGATATATCACGACGACGCTTTCTACCTGGAACACGGGTCGGACTACCGCTACTTGTATAACGTGCCACAGCTGCTGATGTACATACTGCATTATGAGATGGTGATGTTGTTGTGTACAAGCGTTTGTACTGAGGCCGGCTTCGGAGTCTACCCGGCCAAGTGCGAGCCGCACCCAGGGCTCGGGCCTTCCACGAAGTTGAGCTTCCTGAAGATCGCGTGGGTATACTTTTGTTATTTCTTTTAGGAGAGAATTGGTTGACTGTCTTAGACGACATTTTAAGCGTCACCGAACTTTTTTGGGGGCGGCGAGAAACTTAAAGGGGCTCCTCAGCGGTGTGAAACGAAGCACCGTCAAATGTTTTCTAAATGAAACGGCAACACGCACGTGCGTGCGCGCGTGTCCCCGTACCCTACTAAATTCTCTGAGGGGTTCGTTATGTCACCCCATGGCGCGTCTACGTAACTGGGGGGCGATTTTCAATACACTATGAAATATCATATTTTTTGTAGGTATTATTCTTATACAATTTGATTTGATTATTAAATAATACCGTTCGAGAATTTTCCGTGTCAAAAATAAGTTACCAGTGACTTAGAATAAGAGAAAGAGCACTATTTTTTGTAATCATAACGTAAGAATTACTAACCGGCGGCGGCGGTTAAAAAATCGCTCCTCTGCATGACTGCAGAAATCAGGGTGCCTTATAATTTTATTTACCGTTCTATCACGTTCAATAAAAATATAATTTGTAAGGCAAAATTTTTAATTTGCAAGTTTCTTGCGCTTTGCTTATACTGTAAAACAACCTACATTCTTAGATCTGCGGCTAGCCTAGTGTAACTAAATTTTAACAGCTCCTCGTTTAACGGTCTCGTGGTTAAACCATTGGCTCAGACCCAGAAGCCCCGTGTTCGATGCCCAAAGATAGGTAGGTACATGTTAATACTCCGTTTGGTTGGTGGTAGTGTTCGTTTTAAGTCCGCCTGACTACGTACCGCCATCCATCTAAAAGAGTTGCTGTAACATCAACGTGGTAGCTTAGCATAGTCAGATCCTTCGTAATTATAGATTACCGTTGAAGTGCGCATCCAACTTCAGCCTTATCATTAGTTACTAAACATCAGGGTGGCTAGTGTAAGTTTTGTTTAATATCCGTATTCATTCGATTACGTTTACGAAAACAAAAATTACATATAGCATTTTAGCAGCGCCTCCTGTCGACAAACGAGAAGAGTTAACATTTTGCCATACAAATTCCCGTTTTCGTTAACGTGATCGAATGGCGAATTAAACTCGCACTTGGTACCCAGGTGAGATGAGGTTCAAGAGTTTACCAGTAGTAGAAAAAAATAAGTTTTGTTACAGATTAGTAAACAAAGATATAGCACTGGAGCAAGAATACAATTTCGCGATGCTCAAATGTTTTGAGAATAGCAGACTTATCAAGGGACCTAAGATGAAGGACACATTGCGGGGTTGGGACATGCCGACAAGATATTGGTTCTGGTCTAACATATACAAAAACCTTTTAAAGTCAAATAAAGAAGTAAGGTACGAAGCTATCACTTGTTGCATATACAATAACTATCGAGTTAAATAATCATCATCATCATCATCATCAGCTGATTTTATGTCCCCACTGCTGGGGCACGAGCCTTCCCTATGGATGGATAGGGAGAACGGGCTATAAACCATCGCGCGGGCCCAGTGCGGATTGGTGGTTGTTAACGACTGCTGATGCAACCGGGACCAACGGCTTTACTTGCCTTCCGAAGCACGGAGGAGCTCGAGATGATACATTTTGGGTCACCCATCCTATGACCGGCCTTTGCGAAAGTTGCTTAACCTCAGCACTCGCAGACCGGGCGCGTTAACCACTGCGCCATCGAGCTCCACTTAGTTAAATAATACTGCATTTGAATTCATTAACTATTAAACCGGCAAGGGAACACACCTAGTGCTAGTAAGATAATCTTCCCTGTTGGTCTAGTGGTCTTAGACTCAGCGGTCCCGGGGTAATTTCCCAGCTTGAGCTACATAGGTATATTGCGCTTTGTTTAGTTGGCGATAAAATTTACAATAATGTTAGTAGTAATGCTGTGTTTTGACAGTTAGAGATCGATACGTCAGAGTGCCTAGTGTGAGTTTTGTTACTATGTATGTATTCATATGTATTCATATGTATTGATTCGATTACGTTTACGAATACGAAAATTAGTATGGCATTTTAGCAGCGCCTCCTGGCGACATACGAGAAGAGTTAACATTTTGCCATACAAATTCTCGTTTTCGTTAACGTGATCGAATGGCGCACTTGGCACCCTGTTCATCAGTGGTTGAGGATTCAGTGTAAAGTACGCTTTACTATATCTTGTAAAACAAATATTGTGGTGCTTAATTTTCCCAGAAAAGTGATTGCCTTGTCTCACTCAGGCTAATCTTCTTACAAACAGATTCTTTTTTAGGCATAAGAATTATGCTTTAGTTAGGCTAACCACGAGTAATGTTATGTAATAAATAACAGACTGTGTTAAAAACTGAACTCTATTGTTAGGAGCGCAAGCACTTTCTTCGCGTGGTCAGTATGGTGCGGTCCGTCTTTGCAACAGTTAATCTTCTCGGCTACTCTGTGGGTCTATGTCAACATTGAGACTGAATACAGCTCCATTTACAACACGACAGGTTCGGTTGGTACCATTTTTTTATTTATTTCTTAACCTTACGTATCTATTCGAACTAAAGTGGTCCAACAGATTTTTAAAGTAATTTTCTATGATGATTAAGCGCCACCGTAGATGCTACTTTTAGCATCGGCGATCGGCGATTTTGCGACTGTATCGATGCCGAATTGGCGACTCTCTGCGTTCGATCGCAGTAAAATCGTGAGATTCTTATCGATGCAGTATCGCGATTTCGCGACTTCATGCGTTCGGTTCGGACGCGGTATCGGAATCGCGCGTTTTAGCGACTGCTCCGATGCTGGATCGGCACCTCGATGCAAATCGATGCGGCCGGGCATCCGAATGTGTGCGGAGTGTAACGTTCAGAAGCTGTTTCGAGCTTCCGAAAAGCGACTCAATCGCCGCGTTTGGCGTTTTTAAGTGGGCGGTGTGAAATGTGCGGTCGCTGCAATCACCTTCTAAAAAGCGGCTGAATCGCCAATCGCCGATGCTAAAAGTAGCATGTCTGCGGTGGCTGTAAACGAGTCAATAATCCATTTCCAAATCTCATAGTGTGGCGCTGCTGGAATAACACGCCCAAGATTGTGTTTTGATAATTTTAATGCTTCTTTTGCACATTTTTTCATACTCTAGGAGCCCGATGGCGTAGTGGATAACGCGCCCGGTCTGCGAGTGCTGAAGTTAAGTATCTTTCGCAAAGGCCGGTCATCGGATGGGTGACCAAAAAACCTCCATCCCGAGCTTCGTCCTGCTTCAGCCTACACGTAAAGTCGGTGGTCCCGGCTGCATTAGCAGTCGTTAACAACCACCAATCCGCCCTGGGCCCGCGTGGCGGTTTATGGCCTGTTCTCCCTATTTATCTATCTATAGGGAAGGCTCGTGCCCCAGCAGTGGGGACATAAAAATGAGCTGATGATGATGATAATGATTGAACATTTTTTCATACTATTGTAGATGAAGGGGCCTTGGAACATAGGGTTTTCAATGATGCGCCTGTTCTGCCTGATCTACCTGACCCCGTGCCTCACTATCGACGACACTAACACAGTTTTCAAGTACTACAACTCTATGTTTTGGATTTTTCACATAATACTTTTCATATTGGTTGTCGGCGCTATAGTTGCTAACAAGAGCAGCAAGACCGGCCCACGTATTGCCTAAATACATCTCGCTAGCATCATCAGCCTTCTATTAGTGCACTGCTGGACAGCCTGGACATAGGCCTAAGGGTTTGAGCAGACAGTAGTTTGTCCGCAGACTTTCTTGTCCCGTCAAAATAGATAGCTTACAACTTCAGCGACTAACACACAAGGAGCCTCTTGAAATAGGTATTTGCCTGAGAATCTGTGAAATCAGAAAAATGAAGAAGGTTCAAGTTAATAATACATTCAAAAATCACATTTTGGAAATTATCAAAAGGTAATGCTTTGCCTCTCAAAACTATTTTGTACCTAGTTGTTTTAAGTTTTGTGTGATGATAGTCTGTTTGGTTTTATTTGTCTTTTTTATTGTTATTATTTTATAAGTCCCGACGTTGTTTTTAAAAGATCATGTGACTAATATAAACATACAATGTTAACGTTTTTTGTATTATTTTAAATAGCTAAATAGGCCCCATCACTATGCTCTTGAAGTTTTTTTTTCCTTAGTTGATGGCTTTGTGCGATTAGCACATTTAGCCAGTGTCAAAGTTATTTTCTTACATCTTTATCTATACTTAATAATATAATAAAGAGGAAACCTTTGTATTTTTGTATGTATGTATGTATTTATGTATGTATGTATGTATGTATGTATGTATGTATGTATGTATGTATGTATGTATGTATGTATGTATGTATGTATGTACATATGTAGGTATGTATGTATGTATGTATGTATGTATGTATGTATGTATGTATGTTTGCAACAAATAAACTCAAAAACTACTGGACCGATTTAAAAAAATCTTTCACCATTAGAATGCTACATTAGCGCTGAGTAACATAGGCTATATTTAAAAATAAATACTAAAATAAAATACTAAAAACGACAATTTAATTTTCCAATACAAAATGATTTGTCTGTTTTGTTGTCATGGAAACCATTAATATATTTTTCACTTCAGTAGCTCAAACATGTAGGTTTTGCTGCCTGAAATCAGTGAGCAAAATGCGATTTTGCTCTCACTGAGTCAGACCAAGTAACTTTTTAATTTTTTTTTTTCAGAAAGCCGCGAATATCTTATTCATCCTTCGGTTAATCATACAATTCGAAACATTCACACTTTATCTCTTTCCCGCCATTAGAAAGAGAGAGAGAGACAAAGACCAGCCTTTTCGAAGTTCCAATTTTGAATACATAGTTATGAGATTATTATTATAATAGTTATGAGAAGTGAGAAATGATATACCCCCCACCAACCCCTTGAGTATCTCAGTAGGTAAAGCTGTGGAGCTTTACTAAGACCTCACGCTAACTTCTTGCAAGTTTTGAAAAGTGACTGTTGCACTGTTTTGATTTATTTGCCAACACTCATGCACGTTCACGCACACTTAACGGTTAATAATCCACCATTTTTTCACATTAATATTCGAAATAACACAAATTTTTGAAAATAAAACAATCCACAGACTGGTTCTGACTGACTTGACTGACTTTCCCGGCAAGAAGTTTTGAAGTTAGATGGTACAAGTTTTTTTTAAGATGGTATGAGCTCTTACTAATAAATACAATATTAATCATAGGCCGGTCAAGAAAGCAAATACGCTGCTTGTGTTAGGAATTGGTTAGTCTTACTAGGACTATGAGGATTGAACCACGATTCCTCGCATTCAACCCGTTGCGTTGATCTCCCCTCTCATAGCTGCTCTGACGCTTCTAAATAGGTGAAAGATGGTGACATTAATAATTATTGAATTATTAATGTCACCATATAATTTTTTTTTTTGTCCAGCAGTGGACGTCTTTTGGCTGAGATGATAAGATACGGTAAGCTAAAGAGCAGTTTGCGGGTAAATTGTAATATATTGTCTACTGGTGTGTATCTGTCCTTGGTTTTCTGATGTATAACTGCATATCGACTCATGTTTTGTTACTGTTGATTCACCTAAGAAAATAAAATAAAAATAAATAAAAAATATCATCTGAGTCATTACGAAACGTCTCGCGCGCAGGTTCGACGACTTCCAACCTCCCGAACAAGCCTGGTTCCGAAAAGGGTACAGTAGGTACCATAGACCACATCCATACGCTGCGTCAAGTTATACAGAAGACCGAAGAGTATAACTTGCCACTTTGCTTGGCGTTCGTGGACTATGAGAAAGCCTTCGATTCGATCGAGACCTGGGCAGTGCTGCAGTCTCTCCAGAGGTATCAAGTAGACTACAGGTACGTCGAAGTGCTGAGGTACTTATACCAAAACGTCACTATGTCGGTCCGATTACAGAACCAAAGCTCTAATCCTATCCAACTACAGCGAGGTGTGAGACAGGGAGACGTTATTTCTCCGAAACTGTTCACAGCTGCGTTGGAGGATATTTTCAAGCCACTAGACTGGAAAGGATACGGCATCAACATTAATAGCGAGTATCTTACAAACCTTCGGTTTGCCGATGATGTAGTTCTCATAGCTGAGACCTTGGAAGACCTGAACACAATGCTCGAAGATCTCAATAATGCTTCTCAAAGAGTGGGTCTTAAGATGAACATGGACAAGAAAATCATGTCCAATGCCCATGTTGCACCCGCTCCAGTTAATGTTGGGAACGTTACACTCGATGTTGTTGACCATTACGTTTACCTGGGACAGACGGTCCAGTTAGGTAAGTCCAACTTCGAGAAAGAGATCTCTCGACGAATCTAGCTCGGATGGGCTGCATTCGGGAAGCTACGAGATGTATTCGCATCCGAAATTCCTCAATGTCTCAAGACAAAAGTCTTTGACCAGTGTGTGTTACCAGTGATTACATACGGGAGTGAGACGTGGTCCTTTACTATGGGTCTCATAAGAAGGCTCAAGGTCACCTAGCGAGCAATGGAGAGAGCGATGCTCGGTATTTTCCTGCGCGATAGAATCAGAAATGATGAAATCCGCAGGAGAACTAAAACAACTGACATCGCTCGGAGGATTGCTCAGCTGAAGTGGCAGTGGGCGGGACACATAGCACGGAGAACATCGGTCATCGGGCCGTTGGGGCGGAAAGGTTCTCGATTGGCGACCACGCACCGGACGGCCTTACGTGGGCAGCCCCCTACAAGGTGAACCAACGATCTGGTCAAGGTCGCGGGAAGCCGCTGGATGCGGGCAGCGCAGGACCGATCGGTGTGGCGATCCTGCTGCAGCAGTGGGTGTCATATGGCTGACGATGATGATGATGATGATGAAAAAATATCACTCACCCATGTTATATGTATTTTATAATGTGCAATTTAAACTGTAATTTCTATGTACAATAAAGGATTAATATATTAATTTATTGGTTATAAAAAATAAAAACATTTTTATTAAGGGCTTAACATTTATTTAAAGTTTCTATAAAGTGTTACAAACAAAACAAACGTTGACATAAAGCCTTTCTTAGTTCCTGATAGTGCAGTGATATCTGATACGGGTAATACTTGATTGTCAAAATATACATGATGTTTAGTAATATAAGTTTTCCGAAACATAGCAATAAGTACATTCTTTTTGTTCAATCCTGACATTTTTCGACTTCTGCTTTTTTGGAACATAAAGTTGACGACCTATTAGCTGGACTGGGTTGCCACTTTGCAATGTTCCTTTGTAAACAACCTCAACATCTTGACCACGACATTTCTTATTAGGCATTTTCACAATTTTACGAAGCTATATGCACTGGCCCCTTTCTCCCATATTAGAGAATATACAGGTTTTACCAAACCTTCTGTATTATAAAATGCCGAAGTCCAATGTAGGTGCCAACATTTACAAATAAACAAATAACCAACCTGCTCAGAGCTTACAATAACCTAAAGGACAAAGGACAACAATCTTTTGGTGCCTTTTTTAAATATGTCTGCGCATGAACAAAACTTTATAACAAGAAAGGGCAATGGGCAATATATTAATTTAATTTAATATTTAACTTGTATCAAAATCGTCCCCGAGACTCCATTGAGTATTTTTCGCTATTTCTCATAGTTTCGGATTGTATAAAGTCGCTCATATAAGCTGTCATATAAAATATTATTCGTATGAATGCCGTCTACACATTAACAAAATTTTGTTTGTGCACTATTAAAAAAATGCACCAAATGCGCCTAATGTCCTTTATTAGGTAGAGAAGCTAATTAATAAATTGTATGTAGCGGGGTTACCACTACATATTATTAATTGCATTTTTGTTGATAGATAAAGATTATCTAATTATTAAAATTTTGCTCATAGAGGTTATTTCAACTTTGTTCACTTTCTGTATAATTAATAAGTACCATGGATGACCGAGCTTTGCTCGGTATTTTTTACGGATAAAATGTCTTTTCGTATGTGAATGGAACATAGACTTACAAATGTCACGACAGTACAATAAAAGCTTGGAAAATCATTTTTAATTAATGATATAGTTATGATAAAATTCGTAGAACAAATGTTGTTGTCTATGATGTTAGCTTATTGATTTTTCAAATAACCCTGTATACAAGAATTGCTCGTTTAAAGGTATTAGACAGATAAGTCATTTTGAGTATCGGCATTTCATTATTTGGTATTTTTTATCAATCAACACCCATGTTATATAGTTATTTAGGCTTAGGTCAACTAGGAACTTAACAACAAAATTAGTTTCTGGACTTGTATACCTATCACAGAAAAACTTATGCTTAGCGGAAGACTTTTGATCTTACTTTTGGTCCTTACAAATGAATTTTAAATTAATACATGATTAATAACTTATCAATAGTTAATTTTGAGACAGTAAAACATGGCACCCTTTTACAACAAAACAGTTTATTCAAAGTTTCTAAAAACTTTTTATTTAAACATTGTAAATTAAACCACTTAAATTCTGACAGTTATATCAAAGGGGGTGGTTCAATTACCGTTTTAGAAAGATTCAAGGAATTCAAAGAACTGTTTCTTAATTAAATTTGTGGGGTTTTTAACATTATCCGATCGATTTAAAGTTAACTTATTCAATTGAAAAGGGTTCAACTTTTCTTTAAGTGACTTTTCAGATTACTTTATTTATAACGTCTGGACAGTCATCGTCATAATTAACGAAGCACACCAAATGTTCAAAAAGATCTTCATTACATTTAATTAAACTAAGTTTCATCGTTGCGTAAGTAAATTTTTGTCATACACATTGTTAGTCAAATACTACTTGTAATTACATAACTTAAGTTGTATTTTTCTTTAATGGCAAGATTTTTTGATAACCTTATTTGCATCGTTAAATTCATGATTACAATTGTGGAATGTTACAAGTTAGTTACACATTAGAGTTATTGAATACCTGTTACAAAATTATAACGCACCATAACAATTATTGCACAAAGACTATTAATACTTATACTTACTTAAATACATACACTCAGGGGCACATCTAACCGCCCACTCCGTTATTTTCATACAAACATCACTTTGCGATTCTAGATAAAAATGTCAATACATTTCTGCAAATATCTGTATGCTAATGTTTAAGTTAAGCGTTCGACTGTCCAATTTACATTTTGAAAGAGTACCGAAACCATTGCATTTGTCTATAGAGGCAGAACAATCAATGCTTCATCACATTCCATACAATGTGATATGGCAATAAAGTAATGCTTTGCTTAAGGCGTACGGTAAGGCACACTAGTGCCGCTAATGGATTTAATTTGATAACTGCTAAACTGGATTTTTTTTCAAACATTGCGGACCTTCCGACACTAGACAAACATCTATTATTTAATAATTGTGCACTACTTTTAGGTTTGTTTTTGTATTCATTCGCTAAAACCAAAAGTGGCCATTGTTTGTGAATAAATGCGATAGCCCGTTTTGTAAATAAATCACGCAACAAAAAGTAGTACAATTATTAAATAAATACTATGGATGCTTTCCTGTTATCGGAAGGTACGCAATGTTTAAAAAAAGATCCGGTCCATTAGTAATTGTCAAATTATCAATTGGTGGCGCTAGTGTGCCATACCCTTCGCCTTAAACGAAGGTTTGGAAACGGGAAGAAATTTTTAAAACTGTTCAAAGTGCTAATTGGACAGTCGAACGCTTAACTTAAACATTAGCATACAGATCTTTGCAGAAATATATTCACATTTTTATGTATAGAGTCGCAAAGTGAGCCTGTTTGTATGAAAATAACGGGGTGAGCTGTTGGATGTGCCCCTGAGTGTACAAACAACATCGATATTCTTATTGCATTTTAGTATAAAACATAAAAGCTTCTATTCGCGCTTCGATATGCACGTTAAGCCGTTGGTCCCAATTGTCGTCATAACAAATGGTCGGTAAAATCCACCAACCCGCTTTGGCCCAGAGTGGTGGCCAGGGGCCTTTTTAGCTCCTTCAGTAGTTTGATTGCTGTTGTGAAAGCGAGGCGAATCTATAGTAATATAATAAAGTTGAAGAATTAGTTTTTTGTTAGAACGCGCTAATTTCTATAAACGCAGATTTGAAAAAATATTTTTGCATTTAATAGCTCAATTTTTGTGGAAGGCTTGCTATTTAACATCACGTTTCTACTATTAAAAAGTCAAAAAAATGCTAAGCGAATACGAAGGGCTCCTGATTTTCTCATGTGCTATTGGCTATTCGCTAACAAGCCTGAGGCGATTTTTTAATCTACCCGGTGATCTCGACATTAAAAGTGAAATAAATACACTATGAAATATAATAAGTGTTACATTATTTTACTATTTCATTATTAAGATTTTGAGAATTCGAGAATTTTCGGTGTCAAACATAGTTGTTAGTAACTTTGAATGAAGAAGAGAAAATGGAGCACTCTTAATTTATTGATATCATAGCGTGAAAATTAGACACTTGCCCAATGGGCAAGGTCCCTGATTTCCTCATGTGCTATTCACTTACAAGCCTGAGCCTATCATTGGGACGTTCATAACTGGTGATGATGACACATTTAAAGCACATTTTTTTTGCGCGCTGCCTTCACAATATTATATTAAGAAATGCCTACTAATACATTTTCGCTCGCAGATGAAGTCATCAATGAGTCAACAAAGCCTTCTTATTGCTGAATTGAATTTATTAGCATAGCATATATTTAATAACGTTAATTAATATGGTTCGAATCAAATAATAATAAATTATCTACTAATATCGACATTATTATTTGCTATCGCGTCAATCGAAATCACTAACCTACATTTCTTAATCACCTATGTGGAATATTATGGCTTATAACTTTGAGAATACTTCTATCGTTCTGTTTGTATGTAAGAATCAATTACATTGATATGTCGTTATTAATAATATTAATATATAATTATGTTACTTAAAATTAAAAAATTTTGCTAACATTTCATTATTGTCGTAAGACTTATTGTCTTTTCCACACTTACAGTCTGGTAAGCAAAAGCTGTAGTTTTTGTATAAAACCTGTTTGATATAAAACTATTTCACTTAATTCCTAATATTTGGGTATAGCGCTTACGCGGCATTTAGTTCTACAGCGTTTATTTCTATAACAGGATCCTCTATTACTCTCTTGTTCTGCACTAGCCTCAGCTCAATAAGTGCTGGCGGGACCTTTCCAGTCGGGTGAATCACTGCAAAAAGAATACAGTTTTAGCATTACTAGTAAATTAATTTTCCTAAAATATAGTTCTTATGAATGTAACTCGGCTATCTTTTGTTTTCGTATGTGTTGTACTTGTATGTAAATTCAAAGGCTTATAGTTGATAGCTTAGTAATTATAATAGTAATAATTAATTGTTAACAGTAGTAATTAATACAATACAATAATACAGTGTGCTCATACAAAAGCCAGTTCCTTACAAATAAACAAAGAATAAGCTCCGAATAGTTATTCCATATGCTGAAAAAATTTCCACGAGCAGGATTTGAACCTGCACCCTTCTGACATTCCGGGTCAGGTGCTCTTCCAATTGAGCTATCTAGGTTCTAACCAGCCCGCCGAAATTATTCAACACCTTTTAATTTCAACAACTACCGTCACTAACATCCGATCATAATATTTTTACAAATATCAGATCAGTTAAGAAGTAAGCAAGCTATTTATAAAATGTTCAAATAATTTTTAACGCAAATTTTGTTGCGAACAAATTACAAAAATACAAATGCTGAAAAAATTTCCATTTTTAACGCAACAAAATTTGCGTTAAAAATTATTTGAACATTTTAGTTATTCCGTGTTTTGTTCCTGTCATGTAAACGTCATTTTAAATTAGAGAAAAAGAGACAAAACACGTAATTAGAAAAAGAGAAAAAACTATTAGGAGCTTATTCTTTGTTTATTTGTAAGACCTTAAATTATTATCTTGCTATGAGAGTAGCCGCAGATCATGCTCAGTAGCGTGCACTCGGGGATGCCTATGTCCAGCAGTGGACTAATATAAGCTGATGATGATGATGATGATGATGATGATGATGATGGCCACAGCCACTCATTTAATTTGAGATTATTATGTTATAATCGGTGATCGAAAGCTAAAATACCGAAAGACATGACTTGGAAGGGTTCCCGAAAATAATTTTACTTTTTAGTAGTCTGCACTAACATGAAATTACTCGCTTTATTTTATAGCAATTCCAACGTGTGCATATAAAATCTGTCAAAAAATAAGCAATATATAGGGTTTATGTACGTTACCCTGTAAAGACTTCACTGCTTAAATACCCATAAATACACCATTAAATGTGGTAAAAAAAAATCGTATTTTTTTCACTAAAGTTTAATGCTAACATTTTGTACAACCTTATTTTGTTATTGATAGACAAGCGCAAGCGCAGTGCCGTATAAGTGCCCTATGACACGTGCCACGCTTGTATCCCCGCCGCCCTCTCGCCCGCGCCCGCCCTTTTTGTCTAAAAAATATAAATTTCTCAGCTACCTGCTTGCGAAAAAAACACTTATCACCAAACATGTAGGCTGCTCAAATTTTATTGCTTATTTTTTCCAGGTTGTATAAAATATGATTTTGAACAAATTAAGTCCATGTCTGTACCCTTAAATCGGATGGATGCGGACTGCGCAGGACCGGGATGGTTGACGCTCTTTAGTCCGAGGCTTACGTTCAGCAGTGGACGGCAAAAGACTGAAGAGATGATCCTTAAATCTAAGTTTTGAAAGCTTACCTCTTGCTTTCCTATACGTGTCGGTGACGATGCTTTGCATGGTCGATATCGTCTTCTCGAGAGTCAGTTTGACGTCGTTGTTCGTTTTGTGGGACCACGCGAGGAAAAGCGACGCAAACAGGTCTCCTGTGCCGGTGAATGTGGCGTCCTGCTTCTTCATTTCGATCTTATAACACAAGCCCGCTGAAAAATCCAAAGTAAGATATTATATGACTTTTTTGTGCAACTGGCACAAAAAACTTTTGTAAGTACCTGACAATACAAAAAATATATTTCTTTACATTTGAGTCACCCACTAAAGAACTAGGTCAATCGCATTGTTTCGCCATAATACCTACTCAAATGATTCCAATAACAGTAGCACAACAAATTGCTGAAAGATTTCAACAACAGTTAAAATTGAACTTAGAACCTATTAAAATAAGGTTGAAATTTTGTTAGTAAAAGTGATTTCTTATCTTTCATCAATAAATATTGAGTAAGTCTCAAATAACTTTCATGGTTGGCAATTAGATATATTATAAATTCTTACTCGGGTAAGTACTTAGGAGTTTGGATATTCAATTAACATATGAAAACTGATATTTGTTTACTTGTTATTATTAGTATTTGATTATCAATAGATGAGTAATTCATTATAGAGCACATAGAAAACTATAAATAATTATGTTTCTACCTTTTGTACTAGTAATCGCAATTATAGCATCAGCATCCCCGAGATCAGTACTTGAGAGTACCACAGTCTTGACTCCTTTGTCATGCAAGGCCTGTACAGCGCTCAGAGCTCCAGCCAAGTCAGATATCTTAATACCAGTCAACAACTCAGCCTCAAACTGATTTGGCGTCAGAATGTCAGCCAAAGGTACAACTACGTCTCTGTAAACTGGCAATATCTCCTCTGGAACATACATTTGTCCATTGTCTCCCATTACAGGATCACATACTAAAAATGAAGCACAAATTAAATAGTATACATTAAAATATAGAAAGTAAAAGTAAGTAAATAACCTGTAACTGTCCCACTGCTGGGCAAAGGCTTCAATGATTGAAATCAAGTCATCACTACAATTGATGGGTAATGGTTTAATCACCACTCTTGCTAAATGCGGATTGGTGAACACAAGCCCGGGCTATGTATCGATAAATCCGGAACATTTTGCCTGACCTGGGGATTGAACCCGGGACTTTTGGGTATTGGGCCGAGCGCTTTGCCACTAGGCCACCGAGGTGACAAGAAATACAGTTTCTTATTGTATTTCAGATTGCTTTATTATTGATAACCAAAGTTTTATGAAACTTTAAATGAAGTTTGTGTACACCATAACATTAATAGTACTGACTATAAATTGTAAAGGTTATGAAGCTATGATAAGATTTTAATACAACATATAATAATAAAACATTGTTTCTTATATTATCTATCAGCTATGATAAGGTTTTTCATTATGATAATAACTTTATTTTAATGTACTATTTGACCACGATTTTTCATATACAATACATTTTTTAGATTTCTTTTAAAAAATTTTTTGTTGTTTTGAAATTTGTTATACTACTATAATGCAATGCTCTAACTGTTATAATGCATAAGTATTTTAAAATTCTGTAATACCAGTTTCTTGACTGTGTAGTAAGCTTTACTGAACCCACATTCTAGGTTGGTTGTATTCAGATTGTTTAACAATCTTGTTATAATTATTAAGCCTAACGGAACGCAAACTGTTTGTGTGTACGAAATAAAAATTAAATTAAGATGTAGCCTACATTGGAACATGCTTTTTTATGCAACTCATGAGCAGGCAATGAGTTATCCACTAATTAACTGTTTGCAATAAAAAAGACTTAGCCACCATTGCTGATAAGTGATAATAAGAAACAATCTAAAATGTAGGTATAACCAAAGGAGGTTTTAAGGTACTACTATGAACATAGTTATGTTCATTGCGACAAAACTTTTTAATATTTCTTAAAAACTTACCATAAACAAGTGATGGATTCTTTTGCCTTAGCTTTTTGATGATTTCAGCTATCTGTTTCAGTGAGTCAGGAGATCTCGAATAACCAGTAAGGAAGTGAGTGTAATAGTCAACTTCATTTAATATCAAGCCTTGTACAAGCTCCTCTAATTCTTCATTTTTTAATACATTGCCTTTAATATGTTTGTAGGCTGTATGTGTAGAAAACTGTACTGTATTTATTGAGTCAACTTCAAAACCTAGGACCTAAAATTACATAAAAATTAAATATTTTAAGTAATTTTTTTAATTATCTCATAGCTACCTACAAAAGAAAGTTGTGATACTTACTAAAAACTTATGTAACAATGTAAGTATAAGATTTATAATAATTACAACACAGACAAAGCATAGTTGCGTTATCATTAAACACAATGTTCTATTTATAGAAGATATATCTGCTAGTCTAAAGAGATTACATTTACTGTGTGGTAGATAATATTGCATATTAACTATTTCAACATCTACAAAATAAACAAAAAACCATAGGTATCAGTAAAACCAAATCAAAACTTCCTGCAATTTTATTTCACTAATAAAAACATGTCCTTAGTCAAAACTAAGGACATGTTTTATCTTATATAATTATATGCTACTAGCGGCCACCCGCAGTTTCACCGCGTGGTTACCATTCCAGTGAGAATATCGGGTTAAAAAGTATCCTATGTGTTAATCCAGCTTAAACTATCTGTATGCCATCTGTTGCAGCGTGAAGAAGCAACAAATATACACACATACACACAAACTTTCGCATTTATAATATTAGTGTTATTGCACCAACTACCATCAGATAATGCAAGGGCCAATCTATATGCAAGCAAAACGCGGTCAGAGTGTCACCTAACGCCTCACAAGAAATCATGAAATGCCAGGTAATAATGCCTTAGGGATGGAAATCCTTCATTAGGTCTTCATTTGAATAATAGTGTAAGTTGCTTGAACATGTATATCCTATTTCCTAGATATGCAACTGAACCTGTTACGCTTATTCACTTCACAAGTTAAATGGAGTTTGTAATCAAAGTTAAATGTTTATGTAACAAAATAGTCTTACTTGTAAAGGGAATACAGCACTCTTGTTTCCGACGTACCCATGCACCACATGACTTTGGATGGAAAGAACTCTAGGAGTAGACTCAGGTAAGGCGCTCATTGTAATAAAAAAAATGTGGTTCTCAGGAACCAATACACACAAAACTCCAGACGTATTATACTCCTCTATGCTCCAGACGGCTACTGAGGTAATAAAACAGCGCCAATTTCAGATAACAGCGCTTTTATGCTGTAACCGCAATAGAGACAAGTCCGAGTTTTTGTCGCTAATCACAACTTCACTGATAAATAGGCACTGGCAAACTGTTCATAATAAGATAGTACATGTATTTATATAAACGTACACATAATTAGCTGAAATTACCTAAAAATTTGTAGGAAGGATGGCCGAAAAAATGTAATTATCGAGATTTTCCTGCGAAATATATTTCGATATATCGATATAAAGTTTCCAATTATTTTTTACTATCTTCTTGAGCTTAGTTTCAAGTATTAAAGGTTACTAAATAAATACTATATTTTTCTTAAATGTTAAGTCTTATCGCCACTACTACGCTAAGCAGAAAACAATACCTAGTACCTAAAAGAGCTCGTATTAAAGCGATTTGACTTTCATTTGATTCAAATGGTAACTTTATATTTATTCTAAATTATATGTTCAATGTTTTTTTTTGTGTTGTTACTTTAAGATATTTATTATCTAAAAAATATATATCGATGCTTCTTTACTTCTGACATCCCTACTAGTTTCAGTTTCAGTCGGTTTGACACTGACGTTTGTACGATATTGCGTGCGGTCCGAGACACGTTGCAAAGCCCTCATAAAAGCGTGTCAGCAAGCAAACTTATCTTGGATTTTGATTATTAATGTAGCGTTACAAAAGTATTGATTTATATAGGAATAGGATAGGCCAATGTTTGCGTTGTTTTATTTTAGGGCTAACAGATGGCAAGTACTTGGTCTTTTACTTATTATCATTCCAGAGTACCCCTTCCTAGTAAGAATTTATAACAATGTAGGCTAGGCCTAACCGAGCAGTGGATCGAGAATATTTGATAATGATTATGATGATTGATGATTTATACACATAAAACCTTTCGCGTTCCATAGTTAAACAAAGTATTTAAACGAGGATTAACGCAAACTAATTGAAGGCGCAACAACGCGACAGCAGTCGGCAGTCGGCCCGTGACAACGGCCGTTGTAATTCTGTCGAAACGTCGTGTATAAAGAAAGGTATGATGTCGGTAGCCTCAGAATGTCTACCACATCCTAGAGAATATTTTTATTACATAAGATTGTGTTAAGATGTAAGATGGGAACCAAAGAAGCTAATGAACAGTATAAATATAATAAATTCTTTGGAAGTAATTTCTGTTGAATGTTTAATAAAATAAATATTGCTGTTCTTATAACAATTTATTGAGTACTAGTAGGTTGCTCTTGGGTCATTTCATAGGCTCTTTCTAATGTGTCTGTGACTATCTTCATATCGTTTTCAATGCTCCGTGCCCAGTTTTCCACATCACCAATTTCTTTTAGAGCACTGCTGAAGTTTTCGACCAGGGCAAGCCACTGCTGTGTTTGTCGGGCAAAGTTTATAGCACCTTGGTGTAGCAGCTTCGCTTCTGCATCAAGTTTTTTCTGGTTCAAATAGGCCTGTGCTACCCTGAGAACAAACAGATTTAGGAATTTAAAAAAAATTGCCAAGTTTATAAATTACGCTAATGAAAAAAATACATAAAAAATAATGAATTTAGGTATTTTATATGTGACAATTTGTAAAGACTCATCATAAATTACATACCCAACATTGAGGTGATCAACAAGAGCTTGAGTCAAATCATTGGCAGCAGCAATACATTCTTTACGTTTTTGCTCTGAAATGTATCCATTATATGTGAGCAAAACTTTATATTATTATATTGTAACATAAATTTACTGTGAAATATAAGATAAGAGATCCAACAACGAAAAGACAAAGAAACTGAGGCTGTATTCACCAGTTTCAGACTAAGCAGAATCCATTTTGTCATTGCCCAGTTACATCAGTGGCAAGTGGGTAAAGTGAGCTGAGGCATTATTAACAACACAGTTTTATTTCCGAAGTTACGGTCTCTGTACCTAATGATCTTGCTACTCAGCAGAGCTTTGTTTATAAAACGGCAACATCTTCAGTTTATTTTAAGGTAGTCTTAGAAGAAGACTTACATGGAAGTATGTTCCAACATTTAGTTAATAGTGCTTATTTTATGGATCATCAATAGGTTTTTATCTAGCTTTGAGTCAAGAATAGTAAAAAAAACCTGGACAAAGTATCATACAAGCAGTCTCGCTTATTCATTTATAGGTATAACGTAACAGAGAAGGCCAGCAATTTAAAATTATGGTGGCCTTATTAGACATCAATATCTAATAAGGTCACCACATTCAAGTATGTTTTCTTGGATTTATAACGCGAAGTCGAGATATGAAGCTAGGTATACTGGTTTGTTTAGACAATGTTTACCTTGTACTACTCTTTTCGTAGCTTGTTTAGCTTGATGTTCTTTAATTAATGACGAAAGCATTGTCGTTGAGCTTATATTCCACTTATCACCTAATTACATACAGTTTTATTTTGTTTTTTTATTAATTTAATTCTTGGATAGGGCTTCATTTCATTTCCAAATTCTAATCAAAAACACTTTCCTGTCATTCTGATTTTTTTTTAAAGTGTAGTTCGTTCCCTGCGGAGCCGGCTAAGGTCATCAGACCATGCTGCCATGTCATTAGTTTCTTAATTTCACTAGTACTATAATCCTTTATGATGATGATGAATGATAATAAAAATGAGAAGTGAGAAATGATATACCCCCCAACCCCTCGAGTATCTCAGTAAAGATGTGGGGCTTTTCAAAGTCCTCGAGCGGACTTCTTGAGAGAATTTGAAAAGTGACGTTGGACTGATTTGTTTCATTTGCCAACACTTATGCACACTCACGAACACTTAACGGTTAATAATCCACCATTATTTCACATTAATATTCGACTTAACACAAATTTTAGAAAATAAAACAAAACCATAGACATGGCTCTTCACTTTCCCGCCAAGAAGTCCTCAGTCTTTTTTTAATTTCCTTGTTCTAGTGAGACAAAGGAGTATAACCCATACAGTCTTCATAACATAATGATAAACGCGATGAGTAAGAACGGGGAATGAGGGGGGCTTTTTTATTTGCAAAAATATATTTTAATGCGTTTTTAACCGAATAGATCATAATACAATTTAGATCTTTTTATTTATTAGTTAGGTTATACAATTGGTAAGAGTTTTACGTGTAGGTATACAATTTCGGTGATTGCATATTGCTTATTTTATGGCGGGCAGTCCCAGCCGGTCGCGGCTGGGACTGTTCGCCCTGGCTGCACATGAGTTTTGTTGGTATGTAGAGGGCGAGTCCCCGTAACCATCTGTTGTCTCCTCATGGTCTCCTCTGACGTTATGGTATTCCTAAGGACTTTTCTCCAGTATGCGGCACCTCGTGCATTAGTTATCTATTACTTTTGCTACTGCGACGGAACTTGCGGCTTACTTCACGACCGCACTTTACCAGCCACACTGTAAAAACTTTTTTACGCGGTAAGAGTTCGCACAATTGGTGCGTACGAATAGTGGTTTAGGGCCCGTTCTCCCTATCAATCCATAGGGAAGGCTCGTGCCCCAGCAGTGGGGACATCAGTGAGCTGGTGACGATGATGATGGTGATAGCGATGAATGAAGAGTGCATGTATAATATAGTAGTAAAGTAAGTACGAACCTATAAAATTTTATAAAATACAATGAAAACAGCCAGAAATTGAACCTGGGTCTTCTGCAATCCGGGCAGCTGCACTGACCGCCATGCTACCGTGAAGGCTGACGTAAGCAAGAAGTAAATGACCGATTGCAGTATTTTAATGTTTTATTTTATTAAAAATCTTAATTTTCTAAATTTTTTAAATAAAACTAAACCAGTGTTTTAAATTTTTTTAATATGTATTTGTTTTCTTTTTGTATTTTTGTATTTTTTTTTATTTATCCGGGATATGCATCGAAAAATCCGAAATGCTCTTTGTCCGACCTTGGAATTGAACCCGGGACCTTCCGATATCGGGCGAGGCATTAATTGTGTAGTAAAGTTGAATTTAATGACGCAATCACGCAACGCAAGTGCTCTTCATGAGTTAGATTTTTAATAAGTAGGTACTCGCTTAACAAACACAGTGTTTCCGAATCTGTTTGTAGAGACTTAAATGTGATAAAACAAAACCCTTGTAGCAGATTACCGCTAAGTGTACTCAGTAAGAGCGGTCGCTACTAAGCGTTATTTTGTTAATAATATTTACTTAGTAGCAGGATGAGATTTTCATGTCGACGTTTATCTAAAAAAATCTGATGGTCATATTCGAGTCTAGTAAATCTATATTATACAGGTGTTTGGTATTAAGTGTATATTCGTGAAACATAGCCATGTAACCAAAAGTATAAGAACACTGTGATAATATGCAAAATCATATTTACGTAATTTTTAGAATTTTCCATAAAAAAACTAAAATTAATTTTATTAAATTTTGTTTTGTTCATTCCTGCAATGTTTCGTCTTCTGTTTATGTTTGACCATGAGGTTGACGACCAAGAATAACGTATCAGCTTGACCTAGGGTTGTCTCTAAACAGTTTTTCTTAGTAACAAAGATGTTGTTCATATTTTTCCAGGGTTCTATGAACGGAACTCTATCTGCCATATTCAGGATTATACAGGTGTTAATTGATAATTAATTGATAACAACAGTGTTTAGTGTGTAGTTTACAACCTGTATAAGGATCAAGATATAAAAAAGCAGCAACGGCAAAATAAAAGGTAAGTGCTTCAATCAACAACGCTAAAAATATTCAAAATTATCAACAAAAAAAAGAACAATAACCTTATGTTATGTTATGTTAAGAACAATCTTGCGTTATGTGGCACACTATGCTACATTATTGTATATTTGTATGTATGGTGTTACAGGTAGTATGTAATTATCTATAAGTCTCCGCGCAAACGGGCCACCGACCACAGCCACTGGTGGCTGTCGCGCGCCACGTCCTTTGGTACCGCGCAAACGAATGTCGGTGCCACGAGGTTTTTTTTCTCTCTAGAGATTGCTGATTGCCTCAGACGGCATTTTTAACTTCACCGGGCTTGTTTGGGGGCGGCGAGAAACTTAAAGGGTTCCTCAAGCCGTGTGAAACGGATTCGTTTCACACGGCCGTTCCCTCTAGAATACCTCTAGGCCTCTAGGTTTTCTAGAGGGAACGGCATCGCGCACTAGTACGCGTCCCCGTGCCCTACTAGATTCTCCGAAGGGTTCTTCGTACCCTTGTTCTACGAGTACGGTGTCTTGGACCTAAACTAAAGTGCATGTTTAGTGTATTCTGCAAATGTGTAGTGTCATTTAGAGGATCGGGCGGGAAGCTGCCACGAGTGATCGGTGGCCGCCACTAGTAGTCGGTGGCCGGGGACGGAGGGCGAGAGGGGGGCGCAGCGGCGGCGCATGAGTGACAAGTGTCGGCGTTTTTAAGTAGCGAGTGGCTGCCACTGATGCGGACACTGAGTCGCGACGTTCGCGTACGTTTCATACTCAGTATTTGCTAGGTACGGAGCCTATAGTTAGAGTCAATACTGTTAAGGACCTGGGCGTTACTTTTGATACGCGTCTAAACTTTCATGAGCACTTAAAGGCACTCGCTGCTGACTCTTATCGTAGGTTAGGCTTTGTTCTCCGGAATGCCCGTGAATTCCACGATGCTGGCGCTATAAAGATAGTATACACCGCTCTCGTAAGGAGTAAGATTGAGGCGGCGTCAATTGTATGGCATCCATATGAGAGTAGTTACGCTTTGCGACTTGAGAAGATCCAAAAGGCCTTCTTAAGATTCTATTACAAAAAACTTTATGGATATTATCCTTTTCTGTACCCCACAATATTTTACTTGGTGCGCTTGGTTTCAACTCTTTAGAGGCAAGGCGTAACTACCATCTACTAACGACTGCCTGTCAGATATTGCGCGGTGTATCTGACTGCCCGGAATTGGTGGCCCAAGTGGTGAGACTATCCGTTCCCGAAGTACCCAGGTACTCTCTAAGACCCCGTAGTCACAGCCTACTGGCTGTGCCCCGGGCGCGCACTGTGGCGCACACTAACTCTCCTCTCATTCGAGCATTAAAATTGTTAAATGAGCTTCTGGTATCATCACCATTGTGTGATTTGTTTGCTGACAGATGGAGGGAAGTGTGCAAAGAATGTCTGAGGTATTGTGAGATGATTGATAGTGTAAGAATTAGTACTATATAATACATTATTAATATGATTATTGTTATTATTTTGTAATTATTATTTTTTACTTTAATCTATTTTTTTTTCTTTTTCCTTTTGCTGTTGTTTCTATTGTAGTAATTACAATTTAGAATAACAACATTTTTTGATATTTTTTTGTATAGCATAGCGTATTGGTGTCATACTGTAATTATTGACATAAGTTATTATTTACATAAATAAATAAATAAAATAAATAAATAAATAAATAAATAGTCATGATTGGAAGAGCACGGCCTAATTGAATAACATGCCTTTTGTTTTCATAACTAAGTTTGAAAAACAAAGTTTCTCCGTTAAGGTAGTCATGTAAACAACACTCGATATGAATTAAAGCCATTATTGCAAATAACACTTACCACAATAATATAAGATTTACAAAAACCGGCGAAAAGTATAGATTCTCACTCACTAATTCACAATTTTGCAAAAAACGAATCACTTCCCAAACACGCACGAGATATGGCGGACACACGGCGCGGAACAGAAAAATAAAAGTGGAAATTGTATTTTTTATTTTACCCTGGAAGACCTCGGCACAATGCTCGGTGACCTCTACAGAGTCTCTCAACAAGTGGGTCTAAATTGAACATGGAGAAGACGAAAGTTATGTCGAACTCACGTGTTGTACCCACTCCTCTGAAGGTTGGGGACTCTGCCCTTGAAGTTGTGGACGATTATGTTTACCTGAGACAAACGGTCCAGATAGGTAGGTCCAACTTCAGCAAAGAGGTCAATCGTCGAATCCAATTAGGCTGGGCAGCGTTCGGTAAGTTACGAAATATCTTTTCGTCCGATATACCGCAGTGTATCAAGACGAAATTCTTTGACCAGTGTGTGTTGCCAGTGATGATGACATACGAGACTGAGACGTGGTCGCTCACTATGGGCCTTATCAGAAGGCTCATGGTCACTCAAAGAGCAATGGAGAGGGCAAGCTCGGGGTTTTTCTGCGTGATCGAATCAGAAATGAGGAGATCCGCAGAAGAACAAAGGTAACCGACATAGCCCGAAGAGTTGCTAAGCTCAAGTGGCAGTGGGCAGGGCACATTGGTCGCAGGACTGATGGCCGCTGGGGCGGAACAGTCCTCGAGTGGCGACCGCGTAACGGAAAGCGCAGTGTGGGCAGGCCTCCAACAAGGTGGACCGACGATCTGGTGAAGGTCGCGGGAAGCCGCTGGATGCGAGCAGCACAAAATCGGTCGTTGTGGAGATCCTTGGGGGAGGCCTTTGTCCAGCAGTAGACGTCTTTTGACTGAGATGATGATGATGATATATAAGTATATTCTTTTGATAACATTTACGAAAACAAAAAGTATGTCAAAATTTTAATTCTTCTCGTATGTTACCAGGAGGTGTAATCGAATGGCCAATGAAACACACTAGGCTGGTGGTTTAATTAGTAAGAGGAGTTTATGCCATAAAAAAAATGTTTTTGGTAAAGTGGTCGCATCGAGCATTAAACTAGCCCTACCAGTACTGGCACTCTTATAATTTCTCCTCATTTACGCTCTGCTGATATAAAACAAAAGTGTAACCGTAGAGCGTATGATTGCACCGCATTAATTATACCCAACTAATGGAAGAGACTATCGATTTTCGCTTATCGTTTACGACGTAGCCGGCTGCGTTCAACATTGGAAAAAGATTTCCGGATTTTTCAATTTACTCATTCATTTTTCAGAGTAGAACAGAGTGCTGACCGCGTCGAATATTTTCGCTAGAATTTAATACTTTGATAGCGGAGTTGAGAATCAAAAAGTTAAGTTATTTTTAATTGTATTAGTAGTAGTAGTAGTAGTTACCTCATCGGATGGGTGACCGTTCATTGTTCTTTTCTTGTACCTACTATAAATACTTACACCCATATTTATAAACAAGGCATTATTTAGCAATTACTTTGTTCTTAGAAATATCACTAAGATCTAATTTCATTGTAAAGGTATACAAGTAACGTTTAAATTAGAATAGAAGTTTTCTTATTCAATTACATAAAAGTATTATTGTTATTATCAAATTCATCAATTTTATATTATTTTAGACATAGCACTTCTGTCACACGGAATATAACCTCAATTCTAGCTTGTCACAAGCTTGTCACTATGAATTATTTGAGAAACCTAACTAGATTGGTTGAGTAAAGATATTGGTGACTATTGTTTGGCTAAGAATTCTAACTTTTGACGTTTCTAACTTCATCGGTTTACTAAACATAACATTTTACTTAAGCAATTACTTTGCTTCAGTATGAGCTTTTACTCGTTTATAAATACGGGGGTTAGTATTGATTAGGCACGTTCAAAAGAATGTAAGTAATGAAATAAAAAAATGCACATTTAAAAAAAAATTAGGTCTTTATTTAAAGATTTATTTACAAGCTTTAGCACCTCGCAGGGTTTATCTAGAAGTCGGTGATTCTCATTTTCATATTAAGGTATTTAAATTAATATTTTTGTAAAAACAATGTATATTAAATAAAAAACGATAAGTTTAATATTGTAAACATCATTTTTTGAAACAATTTTTTGATTGAGGCATCCGTTTGTGAACTATTAAGCTTTAAAGTGCAAAATTTTGTTAGAGTCAAGTGTCCCGCCCCCCTGGGCGAAACAACCATTACAAACTCCATTACCCATTACCCGCCCAGGGGGGCGGGACACTTGACTCTAACGGGGCCAGCCAAATGGTTGTTTTTGGATACGTAAAAAAATGTACGGTAGTTGTATATATGACGAAGTTTACGAGTAACAGTCAACCAACTTATTGACGACTTCCCCAAAAAACTTTCTTCCCTTTTTTACTCCTTACAAGGAAAATAAACAAAATTCCTGATACACGTTATTCTATTTTTTTCAAAAGCCAAATACCAATTTTCATGTATTTTACTTAAAAACTGACGGGCTTTCATACAAACTTTCACCCCCTATTTGACCCCCTTAGAGGGTATGATTTCTGTAAAATCCTTTCTTAGCTTCAGCGGTTCCGGCTCGGCGATGATGAATAAGTCAGGACAAGTCATTATTTGTATATAGATAGATACAAGGTAATTAGGTATATAAGAAAACTTTTTATAGTTTGCATTCTTGTTTTTTTGGAAGTTACTTAATTAAAATAGGTAGAAATCAATAAAATAACAAATGATGATGAATAGATGTACCTAGTAGTATTAATACCTTCAACAGAAATGATTATATCATTCATAATGTTGTGCAAGAAATCATATGGTTTTATTCTTATACGAGTACTCATAGCAAACATTTTGATTCATAACACATAATAAAAAATAAATGTAAGTATTCTTAATAATCAACAATTTAATGAGAATTCAATCGACATTTTTGCCTTGAGGGTGCGCCGACCAAAAAATGCCATAAGTGCAGTCACGGTTAAGTTGATATAATTGAAAATACTATCGTATTACATACACAAAATATATATTTAGTATCAAAGGGAACGCGTTTACAGTTAGTCCGATCCATAAATTCATAATATACTATAGTTTTTTCTACAAATATCATTTAGAGTTGGGCAAAAATCATAAAACAAGTGGCGGCGTTTAGTTGATTTCTTATAGTTTATCTAAATTATTGTACCTCTGATTTTGTCTAAAAAATCACCAATGTCTAAACTACAAATCGTCCGTCTCACATTTTAGATTTAGCAAGCGGTTATTTAAAGTAACACGTTAAATTCCCCATACAAAATTAGTATGGCCGCGCGGCATCAAATAAATATGGACGAAGACATTTCGAATAAAATATATGACACTTGTCACCATGAAACTGTAGATACTTGTCACTTACGGACGGCGCACCCTTAATCCTTAACCCTTAATCCATTTTCATCAAAATTATTATATTATAAAATACAATTTTGATGAAAATGGAACGCTTATAAAAGAAAAATTAACTATGAAATAAGGTTGAAATGCCTGCATATTGCATAATGGTTGAACATTGTAGGGATACTCTGAGCGCGAAATAGTAACCCGTGCAAGGATAATTCTCATTCAGTTTTTTTGTCATTATTACTGACGACTCCATATTGGGCCTTCAGCTTTTCAGTGAATTCGGGGTCATCCCAACCCCAAATGTGATGGGTTCCGTCGCCGGTGCGCTGCGCGCGACTTTTTATGATGTCCGGTGTGACGCTCTTCAGGTCGTATGCTTGACCAAGCTGAGAACAAACAGAATTTTCTTATAAAAACCCCTAAACTCGCACGGTAAGAGAAAAAACAACGTAAGTATTCACTTAAGACGAAGGGCAAGGCACACTAGTGCCACTAATGGATTTAATTTGATAACTGCTAAACTGGATTTTTTTTCAAACATTGCGGACCTTCCGACACTAGGCAAACATATATTATTTAATAAATGTGCACTACTTTTAGGTTTGTTTTTGTATTCATCCGCTAACACCAACAACCCGTTTTGTGAATAAACCACGCAACAAAAAGTAGTGCACAATTATTAAATAAATACTATGGATGCTTTCCTGTTGTCGGACGGTACGCAATGTTTAAAAAAGATCCGGTCCGTTAGTAATTGTCAAATTATCAATTGGTGGCGCTAGTGTGCCTTACCCTTCGCCTTAAAAGAAGAGGACAATAATAATAATAATATATATTTTACACATATTGTTTGTTTTAGTTTTTGTTTTTGGTATTGCTCAAAGTTTGTGGTCTGCCTTTTCTAAGGCTATAGTCTTAAAAATGTATTACCACGAACTTCCTTGAGTACCTACGCGTATGCAGCCTACCTTAGCCATGATGTCGATGAAGACGATCGTAGGCGTCAGCATGTTGTAGAAGGGGTACTCGGTCGCGCGGTAGTCCCACGGAAACGTGTGGTGGTAGTTGTGGAAGCCCTCCACGCAGATCATCCACGTGCCGATGTTGTCGCGAGGGTTCAACGACCTGCCGACCAAAATGGTAAGTTTTTTTTCGTTTTTATAGATTTACTGTCACTCACAAAATAATGTAATAGGCATAAATGTTTAAAGAGTGCTTTACAGCATTGTATTACCTTCTTATTATTACTTATTTGTTTTATTAGTTATCTTTTTCTTTACGGTGTAAAATGTAGTAAATAATCCTATTGGTGGTTTTTTTCTAGCGCACTAATTTTAGCAGCCTAATTTTCCTACTGCAAATTTTTTCCACATGCAAAAATTATGCATATAACATAGGGAGATTGGGTCATTCATAGCCTTGTCATAGCCCACAAAACTAGTTCATACAAATACCAGGACAGCAACGAAAAAAACAGAAACAATGCTGCTTTGCGGCTGAAATACTGTAAATAATGTTTGTTTGCTAAATACCGCCACGCGAAATAAGTTATCATAATTTTGTACTAATGTATCAAAATAATGTCATTTAAATAAAATTAATGACAGCAAAATAAACAAACAACTTCACAGTTTAATTATGTATCGCGAATAGAACGTTAAATTCGTGAATGACTGGATTAAAATACTAATTAGTTATTATTTGAAGTTAATACCTACAGCGATGATTTTAATCACGTTTCAAATTTATGCAACGAACTGAATTATGCAAATGCCAAACTATTTAATATGCACATAAACGAAAGCGAATTCGAGCGGTAACACAAATAAATGTTCTAAATCTTCTGTTCTATGGTTTAATATTACCCTTTTCATAACTATCAATAATGCTATTTTCAAACGACAATTAATAAGCGTAGGTAGATCATTTCGATTGCAAGAATGAGTGAATTAATTAAAATGACTCGAGTTTAATTTCGGATCTGGTGTTTTTCCGAGCAAAATGATCGTTTTATCTATGATACTCGTAGAGTCAGATTTCTCTATGTCTCCTGAAAGTACTGAGTGCGAGATTCCGCGTTTACAGACTTTAGGAGCAGCGAGAAATTAAAGGTGATCGCACATCCTCATGGTGCCTAGTGTGAGTTTCAACACGTTATCGAAAACGAAAATTTGTATGCTAAAAAAATAACATGTAAGTAGAGCCTCCTGGCGACATACGAGAAGAGTTAAAATTTAGCCAAACAAATTTTCGTTTTCGTTATCGTGATCGAATGAATACGGATTACTATCCGTAATTACAAATCTCACACTAGGCACTCAGAGGGTTCCTAGAGAGAAACCTGTTTCCGGCCCTTTCTAGATTCTCCTCATCATCATCATCCTCATCTCAGCCAAAAAGACGTCTACTGCTGGACAAAGGCCTCCCTCAAAGATAAATAATTTTGAGGGGAATTTGCCATAATCGCCACGCTTGGCAGGCGGGTTGGCGATCGCAGTAAGGTGAGAATAATCACAGAGAGACGCTGCTGCCCATCCTCTGGAATGGTCCCATAGTCGCCTTTTACGACACCCACGGGAAGAGATGGGGTGGTGCAATTCTTTACCCCCGGCACCATACGGAGATTCTCCAAGGAGTACGAATCAGAAACATAAAACATCATTCAACCTACTTGTCATACGGCCTGTATCCGAACTTATGGGCGAAGCTGTTGATGGACCAGACGACGTTGATGCCGCAGGTGTATCGCAAGATGGTGGGCACGCAAAACGCGTTCAGCCACGTCTCCCCCCAGAAGTATACGGGGATGATTGTCGGCAGCACGAAGCATAGGATCGGCATCATCTTCAAGTAGTGCCTGGTGATGTAAAAGACAGTATTGAAATATCAGTAAGTACAACGCTACAAGGGGCTCGATGGCGCAGTGGTTAACGTGCCCGGTCTGCGATCGCTGTGGTTAAGCAAATTTCGCAAGGGCCGGTCATCGGATGGGTGACCAAAAATTTTCCATCTCGAGCTCCTCCGTGCTTTGGAAGGCACGTTAAGCCGTTGGTCCCGGCTGCATTAGGAGTCGTTAACAACCACCAATCCCCACTGAGCCCGCGTGGTGGTTTATGGCCCGTTCTCCTTATCCATCCATAGAGAAGGCTCGTGCCCCAGCAGTGGGGACATTAAATGAGCTGCTGATGATGATGATGATGATTGTATAATTTCGACAAACATCTATAGGACATTTACATATTGGCTTAGATCAAACAAGTCTCACCTTTTCTGGAACATGACAACGGGGTCATTATAGAGGTCGGTCACGTCAATTCGTTTGCCGCCTTCAATAACTTCAGGGCCTTTCTTGCAGCAAAGCCAGCCCATGTGCGAGAAGAATAACCCCCTTTCAGCATTGTGGGGATCAGCATCTGTGTCCGCGTATTTATGATGGGTTCGATGATCGCGAGCCCATTCAAAGATGCAATCCTAGAAAGTTCACAAAAAATATTTATATATCGGCAACTAAGAGACTACCAATAAATGTCGAGTTTTCTAATAAATTATTTCCTTAAATAGATCTACAAACTTCCATAAAAGTCTTATATCATTTTAGTTTTAATTATTTATTTTTGACAAGTTAAAAGTACGATTTATTATGATTTATACGCTATTTTAATTTATATTTATTACCTATACAATTATCTGCCGCTCTATAATATGTATAGTTACTAAAAAAATCATAATTGGTTTTTATCGTGACTACAGAAGCTTAAATATGAGAGAGTGAATAATATAAAACTAGTGGTCGCCCAGTGGTCGAAATTCGATCGTAATTTTATTAAGGCTGCACAGATTGTAGTGTAGCAATGAAAAATTAAAAAAGAGAGAATGTGAGTTTGGATTGGCATTGACCTAAGGCATTGACAGATTACGGCCGCTCCTCTTCAATTTTTCAAATTTTTGAAAAGAGTATATATGCGTGTGTGTCAAATACATGGTAGTATGTGTAATGTTTGTTTTATTGATTTAATGTATTTTTATGCATAACTAAAAACATTCTGCAACCCTTTCTATATAAACTATAAGTGTGCGAAATTTCATACTCCTCCGTCCGCGCAATTTTCGTAAAAAGGGGTACAAAATTTTTGCTTCACGTATTAATATACACTAGTGGTCGCCCAGTGATCAAAATTCGACCGTAATTTTATTAAGGCTGCTTTTATTGTATCCTAAGCAATGAAAAATTAAAAAAGATAGAATGTGAGTTTGGATTGGCATTGACAGATGTCGGCCGCATTAAAGACAAAAAATACGTGGGTGTCAAATACATGGTAGTGTGTGTAATGTTGTTTTTGTTGATTTAATGTATTTTTATGCATAATTTAAAAAAATTAAATTAACATTCGGATAACCTTCTATATATAAACTATAAATGTGCGAAATCTCATACTCCTCCGTCCGCGCAATTTTCGTAAAAACGGGTACAAAGTTTTTGCTTCACGTATTAATATATAGATATAACACTAGTACTGTTTCTGTAATTTAGTTACTATGTTAACTGACACTAGACACAGCAACTAAACTACACTAACAGTAGGTAACTAGACGAGATGAAACACAATAACGAGATAACTCAATGGTTCTACTACCGCTTTGTAGAGCGCCTTCTTCGAAGTACAGACGCCTACACGTCAACCTAACAACAAAACTGTCAAATTTCTTCAATAAACGTTCAACCGTATGCCATATATATAAAGTTCAAAGTCTATTGAGGATATTGACAGTTCGTGAGGTGCAGGCGTGTCTACTAAAAAGTCTATAGCTAAAGAAGAAACCTGCTTTTAAAACTAAAAAGTTACCTGGAAGCCCATTGTCTGCCAGAGCATAAGCAGGATCCGGAGCGGCGTGCGCGCCTTGTAGCTCCTGTGGGTCCAGAGGCGGTGAGATCCGGCGCCAATGCCGATGGCACACATCACGTGCACCACAAACGCTGTGACAATAGAATAGAATACCATCACCAGCTCATTCCACGTCTCCACTGTTAGGGCACGAACCTATGGATGGATAGGGAGAACGGGCCATAAGCCACTACGCGACCCCAGGTGACCCCAGTGCGGATTTGTTAGAGCAAAGAGTTTTGTAATCTCAATATTATTTTTAATGTGTCACTCCGTATTCTTTATTTGATGATTGACTTGGAGATGTCAATCGTAGGAAAATGTTCTGTTGTGAACTTGTGTCTTTATCGTATTTTAAAAGTACAATATATCTATTGCTTTACACATAGCTGTGTTTCTGTGAATATACCTTGTATTGTGATATACATATATAGGAGGTATAACCTCCTTATATCAGGATTGGTGGTTGTTCACGACTTCTAATCCAGCTGGGTCCAACGGCTTTACATGCCTTTCGAAGCATGGAGGAGCTCGAGATACATTTTTGGTCACCGGCCTTTGCGATAGTTGTATAATCTTAGCAATCGCAGACCAGACGCGTTAACCACTGCGCCATAGAGATCCTCTTTTCAATGTTTTTTGCCATTACTGTATGCTCGTACAAATTTTGAAAATTCTAGTGGTCATCACATACATAGGTATGTGATGACCACTAGAATTTTCAAAATTTTAATATTTAATTCAAGGGTTATGTCTATTGCGCCAATCTTCAGGACCATGAAGATTGGCACAATAGAGAAGTGACTTATCTCCAAGGTTGGTTTGGGTTACGAGAAAGAATGCCTTGAACTGGTATAGCATGTTGATTTATATATGTTTTTTATTATTCATTTGTTTATTTAGAGACAATAATTACAAGCACCACCAAGTACCATTACAGTACAAACCAACCCAGACTTTCTATTTATTTCGATGTAATATAATTACCTATGTTGTCCAATAGATCGACAGAGCAATTAAAGGGTTAACATTCATAGAAGAATTATTCGAAGAATTTATAAACTTACTTACGTCATTGTCAAAGTCACACACTCAATTAAAAGTAAAAAAAGAGTGAAGTAAGGTAATTAGCCTAATATATCTATTGTCCTACAACAAGTCAAAGGTCTTCATCATTGAAATCAAGTCGCAACAATTTAAATCGTATTGTGGTTTCGCTTGCTAAATGCGGGTTGGTGAGCACAAATCCGGGCTATCCATGTAAAGCTCACACACCATAGCGAGAAAAACTATGCCCCTTACAAATAAACAAAGAATAAGGTCCGAATCGTTATTCCGTGTTTTGTTCCTGTCATATAAACGTCATTTCAAATTAGAGTAAGGGCCGATTTTTCAAATGACGGATAAAACTTATTCGTTTGATATAGTAATAATATAACCATTTTAAAAATGTATTGTCATAACATGACTGACTATTCTCTTTAAATAGGTGACATTTTAGCTTGATTGCGTAATACTTTATCAGAAGGATAAGTTTTATTCGATGATTGAAAAATCAGCCCTAAACAGAATAACTATTCGGACCTTATTCATTGTTTATTTGTAAGGCACTTACCCCCATATTCATAAAAACTATTTAAGCATAATTTAGTTAATCTTTGTTTTGTCTCTTTTCTCAAATTCAAAAAGACGTTTGTGTGACGTTGACAAAATAATATTTAACTAAATAATGCTTAAATAGTTTTTATGAATAAGGGTGTTAATGTATAAAGGGTTGTGGCACCAGTGTTCGACTAGAACCAGTAATCGACAGTTTTTTCCTTAAAATCATTTGAAATAAAGGTGAGCAACAGATTTTTACTTTAACAGCAATTGAATACAGATCATCTGCTACCAAATTGTCACCTAGTAAATTTTTAGTTAATTTTTATATTAGTTTTTGACGACGAAAAGTGAGGCAAACACTGGTTTTAAAGTGTTAACACTACGATACTCATATAAAAATTGTCTTTGTTACAATATAATGTATAGTATAATATGTACATACCGAAAACATTTGTTTGCCACTTCGCCGATGTGAACACAAGGTACACGCCGTACAAAGAAATGACGTGCAGGTACACGAACCAGAATATGTTGAACCACACATATTCGTACTTCTTCGGCGCGGCCTTCTTCAATACAGAGACATCTTTGTCTAATCCCAAGTCCGCTGTCTGCGTGTCTGTTTCAAATAGGACCCCGCTAGGGATCGGGTCTACTTGAGGGGGCATGGCTAGAAAGAAGGTTTTAATAATAAGTAGATCTGGCGACTGATGGTCGACCATAAATGAAATAAAAAAAAAAAATAGAATCTTTTAAATTTTCGTGTTCCATAAATCCTGAAAAAAGTCCGTTGTCCGCTTTTAAACATCTAACAACAGATAATTTTACAGTGTTCAATGAAAACTACTTTGTGGTTACTTCCTTATTTCATTAATTTATAAATAAAAGTAGGCAGAGACATATTTGTAAAAAAAATATTGCAGAATAAGCTTTACCATGGACTAATAAATGGCTTTATTAGTAAAGAGTGCTAGTAGAGACGAGAAAATTGATTGAAGATGAAGAATGGCAATAATTGGTACAATCTAATCTTTAAGCCGGTTCAGACTTACATTAAGATAAGGTGAAAAAGAAAATCTGTTGAAGGGAAAAAAGTAATACTGAGGAGAATTTATATAGAATAGAAGGCATGCGATGGAAAAAGCGCCTGCTTTTTATTAGCAGATACTACTAGGGCCTTAATTTATAAAAGATGCTGCAAAATCTGTTTACAAATTACGAGAAGAATTCCGTCTATTTTTGTTCACTATAAAGTACATACTAAAAGTTTAAGCGATGTAAAAATTGTTCCAATAAAGCCCAATAGCATAATAAATAACGGAGGCAGAATAATAATGGACTTTGTTCTGTCAATAATCCTTTGTTGAAAATAACTACTTATCTAGGAGGAAAAGAAGATAACATTATATTCATAGTTGTTTCTATTTTTGTTGTTTTCGTGCTAGTGTCGACTGAAACACTGACCTAGTTATTAGATAAGTTATAAGCTAGATTTATAATTTTCTTTTTAAAACATTTCTGTTAAATGCGGGTTAGTGACACGAAGCTGTAAATAGTTGGTGAGTGGACCAACTGGTAGAACAAGACCTACCTACCTACCTTCTTAGTATTAGAACAAGAGATATTTTAAAGGGATATTCGTCGGGGATAGTTCAAAAGCGCGTAAGTAGATACCTACTACCTACCTACCTACTTCTATAAATATTTTATTATTTGGTAGGTTTACGTACCAATCAGAACATAGCAATTGTTTTGGCTCTTATATGTAATAATGAAGTTATTTTCTTAAAGAACTACGTAAATCATAAGATAAAAACACTTACGCTGTTTTGCTTTAGATGTCCATATTTAAGAGAGTTTGTGTAGAATCCACCAATGATACTTACGCGGTTTTGAACTATCCACGACGAATGTGAAAAAAGAATGTGTGTTTCCATATATTAGAAATTCTGATAAACGTTAAAATAAGATTACGACAAATTTTCTCGATAGAAAAAAACCCACAGTAGCCTCTGTTTTTATCTTTAGCGCTCTTTAATGGAAAGAAACTCGGGACTTGATTTAAATATTTAAAACAAATCAATATTTTCAAAGTTTCAAAAGGCTAGAGTTTTACATAATGCAATAGTACTATCACATTTTTTCTCCCTTTTTTGGATGTAGGCTATTATTACTGTCTTTTACAACTCGTTATTTTTCGAGGCCCTTAATAGTCTTCCTGTGACCCATCCTTGCGATAATTGCTTAACTTGCAAGTTTGGAAACTGAACGCTCTAGTCGCGTTGAAACATTTAAAAGATTCATAGCACAAGTACTATATCACTATTAATCTCTGTGCTCTAGTGGTTAAAACCACCGGTTTCAGACCCAGAGGTCCCGCGTTCGATGCCCAGCGGATTACATGTCTGTACTCGTACTTAGTTGGTGGTATCTTATTTAAATATGTCGTAATAACCACAGATTTCATAATAGTTACACTAAATGTAGAATTAAGTTTCTAGTACAAGATACAAAACCAACACAAAGATTTTATTATTCTTCTAATTAATGGATAACAATTGAGTATTTGAAGCAATCACTTCACTCACCGATCGAGTCCTACCACGCACTAAAATTCAATATTATACAGTCGAATTTTATATACACCAGCCCAAAGGTTGTAAGGTTAAGTACGATCAAATAATCAATTGTCTGTTACCCAATATATCGATTGTTGTCAACGTTTATTAAATTGCTAATGATCAACGCCGGTGGGATATATAAAAAGTGTTTGTGGAACAATACACATCTTCATTATTCGCGATTTTGTAATTCGATAATTACGAAATCGCAAGTATCGATATACTGAACACAATATGAACATTGCTATAAGAATGTTTGGTACTATTACGCCTAATTGGATGTAGGGTAGGGTCTTATTTAATATCAATCCTCTCCATTCCTAGGTTGCCTGGAAGATATTGCTTTTAGTGATAAGGCTGACTCCAATTTATTTATTTTATTTTTGTAACATGTGTATGTGTATGTGTTTTTTTAAATGTGTACAATAAAGTATTTTATTTTATTTTTTATTTTTATTTATTTTTATATATTTTATAAACAACTTTCGCAAAGGCCGGTGTGGGGACATAAAATGAGCTGGTGTTGATGATGATAGTGATGGTGATAAATGTAGAGTCCATGTATAATATAAAGAATTTGGAAAGCCGTACGAATACCTAATTGAATAGTATGGCTGAGTGTGCAATCAACTAATTAGGGTTCCGTAGTCAACAAGGAACCCTTATAGTTTCGCCATGTCTGTCTGTCTGTCTGTCCGCCCCCAGCCTAGCTCATAGACTCTTAGTACTAGAAAGCTGTAATTTGGCATGGATATACATATTAATCACGCCGACAAAGCGGTGAAGTAAAATTTTGAAAAATATCTTTTTTTAGGTTACCTTCCCTACACGTGAAGTGGGGATGTAATTTTTTTGGTTGTCGTTGGATAGCAATTTCAAAAATATTGCGGATTTGTGGAAACAGTTTTTTGATTGAGGCATCCGTTTGTGAACTATTAAGCTTTAAAGTGCAAAATTTTGTTAGAGTCAAGTGTCCCTCCCCCCCCCCCCCCCCCCTTGCCAGCCAAATGGTTGTTTTTGGATACGTGAAAAAATTCACGGTAGTTGTATATATGATGAAGTTAAAAGGAAAACTATCACAGCTAAGTAGACTTTACAAGTAACAGTCGAACAACTTATAAAAAGTACTTGGCGCAGTACAAATTCTTCATTGGGAACTACTTAAATAACGTTGTCAGGTGTGTGAAACCAGTATGTAGTATCTACATTTAAGTATATCAGCCATTTAAAAATATACAAAGGTAATATAATATTTCTTCTAACTTCACTTGTGAAGCTGGATTTTATAACTCCTTCTTTAGTTACCATCGTCCTATGTGGGCCCGTTTTTAGACGTCATGAGCCGCCGGAACTCTTGACGTTAAAAAAGCCCTCTTCTCAGAGTCCGCATTATTGAGATGTGCTACGGAACCCTACACTGCGCGTGGCCCGACACGCACTTGACCGGTTTTTAAATACTGGCTTACTAACCTACTAAAAAGTAATCATTAGATGCGTAGCAACTTCGGTGGGCTAGTAAAAGTTTTTTTTAAATTATTTATATAGTTATTTGAGGTTTTGGGTAGCTAAAGTGCGAAGGTGACTTATCATTGTTTGATTTGGGATGGTATTGCCTCAAGGTCGCCTTTTTCGGACACATGCAGAGGGATTCTTTTATACGAGTTCCCACGGCTAATCCTCGGAGGCAGATTTCCAGAAAAGAGTTGTGTACTGATATCCCAACTTCATAGAAGTTCGCACTAATGATGATGATGATTACAGAATTATCATAAGTTATGTATAGTTAATTATTATTTTGTAAAAAATAAGTCACTCGTGGAGACTGGGAACTATAAACCTTTTTTTTTAACCTAAATCTACACAATTTTATGGCAATAAAAATTTATCTTATCTTATCTTATCTTATTTTATCTTTATTAATTAATTTTGTACCTGGATGACCGCTTTGCTCGGTATTTTTTTTTACGGATAAAACGACTTTTTCTAAAAGTGAAACCTAGCTAGATCAAATACCTACATTTCATGAAATCGTTGGAGCCGTTTCCGAGATTCAGATTATATATATGTATACGTACGTATACAACATACATACCTATACCTATAGCTATACAAGAATTGCTCGTTTAATTCCTCGTCTGTCAATAACGTATACATAACAATGGTTTTAACCATTGATTTAAAAATCAATTGTTGTTGTACCAACATATGGCGTTTGGACAGACTAGGGGGGTATACGTATTAGATAGATGTACATGTGCAGACAAAGGCACAAGTGATTACTCAATCTTCAATGAATCATAAATATTTATAGAGTTTTTATGTAGTTACAGAGGAATTCGTTATCGTAGTACCAAAGCGCAATTCATAATTTTTCTCGTAGTAAGTGGGTAATAATTTTGTTCGCTTCCCTTTTCTCACGAACGCTGCGAAAATCTTTACTGCCAATTAGCCGGTATGATAGTTATAAAGTTTGCATAATTTATTTTCTGTTGATTGGATTTGTTCGGACGGAAATAACGGGCTCAATGAGTCCGGAGAACTCAATCTGTGCAACTTGGGAGTTATGCTACAAAATAAGGAGACTGGCAGAAAGTATGCTTTATACAAAGCCGCTCGATTTTTTTTTGGAGAGAGATTGCTGATTGCCTCCGACGACATTTTCAGCTTCACCTGGTTTGTTTAGGGGCGGCGAGAAACTTAAAGGGTTCCTCAAGCCGTGTGAAACGAATCACCTTCGGAGGTGTTCTAGAGGGAAAGGCATCGCGCACTAGTGCGCGTCCCCGTGCCGTACTAGATTCTCCGAAGGGTTCGGATCAGTTCGGGAACCCGCTCGAGCAACGCACATGTCGACAACCTCTCACGGTACGCTATCTCGCAACAGCTGCGGTCGGGTGCCAAGTGCGAGTTTCATCCGTCATTCGATTACGTTAACGAAAACGAGAATTGGTGTGGCAAAATGTTAACTTCTGTCGTAGGCCGCCAGGAGGCCTCTGCATATAAACGTAACACAGCTGAGATCAGAGGGCCTACCAGGAACCACGTTCGGCGTGTTGCCTCTCTGTTGCACTTGTAAATTCGTGCGTAAGTGTGACAGGGAGGCAACACGTCGAACTCAGGACTAGAAAAACAATAGCATATAGATCATAACCTATAAACCAATCGCTCATGCACACTACTATGCAAGGGTTGACAATTATCATCTTACGACAACAACCAGGGTGCCTAGTGCGAGTTTTGTTTACTATCCGTATTCATTCGATTACGTTTACGAAAACAAAAAATTGTATGACAAAATGTTAACTCGTCTCGTATGCGGCCAGGAGGCGCTGCTTCAATGCCATACTAATTTTCGTTTTCGTAAACGTAATCGAATGAATACGGATAGTAAACAAAACTCACACTAGGCCCCCGGACCGTTCTGAGCTCTGTGACTGTGAGAGGGTGAATTTGTGCGTTGCTCGAGTGCGGTATATTAAGACACCTCGGTTTGCGAACATTCAAAAACGGTTGACCCTTACGGGCGTTGTCATAAGGTAGAAAATTCGTAGCACCCGCGACGACGGAGACCGCTTAGCAATGAACAGAATCTTAAAATATTTAAAAAAATAAATTGGTTTTTGTTATCACAATATGCAGTTACTAAATTATGAATATTGATGTTATCAATGTATTAGAGTGGTTTCCAAGCATATAAATTAAGTAATTTCGTTGTGATTTCAACAATAGTGATTTTTTAGAGGTGTTTTCGAAAATAATTATGATGGAGTCAAAATTATACAATCGTGTATTTGAGCTAGCAAATTCAAGATAAAGATTTGAATTCATCTGTGTCAACATTTCAGATTCGTTAGTCATAATATAATCTTAAACTATTCGACGAAAGTTGGTGCATTTTTTCAGTGTGTCGCCTTAAACGTACCTTCTGGGGTCTGATAATTTTGTGGTTATGCTCTGCGGTGGACGCGGGGCTTCATAATTGAAATTATTTGCGGAATCAAATTTATATAGGCGCAAAGTAAAGAAAGTACGTACAATTAAAACAATTTTATTGCTAACACTATCACACTCCTTAGTTTTAGACCAAGCACCCTGGAAAGGGCTACAAAAGTCAGTATAAATTATTGTAAAATAAACATTTTAGAGCCGCATGAAGTGTATAATTTTCATGCTTAAAAAACTCCTGCTTACTTTTGTTTGATGAACCTATATTATTTGTACCTGATATTAATTACTTTAGTTCTTTTATAAACTCAGAAAGCAGGGGCTATAAGTTTCAATGATAGAACAACGAGACGCGTTGGTCTAATGTATATTTAACTTTCTTACATAAGTAAGTGACATAAAACCCATTTGAGGTGACTATGAATCAAATTTAAAAAAAGATAAGGTTGGTTTGCTTTTAACGGGATCAAACTATGATGCTTATTTTAGTATTCGTCTTAATATAAATTGATTTACTTTTGCTCTTTAATCTTGTAACAGCTTGTGTAATGTAGAACTCTCATCATTATCATTATCATCGGCATATAAACGTAACACAGCTGAGATCACTCTTGGCAAACGGCTAAATCATCATCAGCTCATTTTAATGTCCCCACGAGCCTTCCCTATGGATGGACAGGGAGAATGGGCCATAAACCATCACGCGGGCTCAGTGCGGATTGGTGGTTGTTAGCGACTGCTATGCAGCCGGGACCAACGGCTTTACGTGCCTTCAGAAAAATTTTGGTCACCCATCCGATGACCGGCGCTTGCGAAAGTTGCTTAACCACAGCGATCGCAGACCGGGCGCGTTAACCATTGCGCCATCGAGCTCTCCTGCGAACCTGCGAACGGCTAAATATGATATCCGAAACGAAGATGTAATTATTATGAGTATCATCATCATCACCAGTAGGTGGTAGCAGGTAACCAGCTCATTCTATGACCCATCTGTGGGGGCACGAGTCTTCCCTATGGATGGAAATACCATAGGACGAACAAGACTTAAACAACCACGCAGATCCAGAGCGGATTGTCTATTGTTAACAACTGCTAATGCAGCCGGTACCAACGGCTTACGTGTCTTTCAAAGCATGAAATTGTGAGTATATAAAGCACAAAAGAAATCACCTAATTATATTAAACTAGTAGCGGCCTGTCCCTGCTTCGCACAGGTGGACATTTTTTTTAATATAGCCTATGTTACTCAGCGCTAATGTAGCTTTCTAATGGTGAAAGAATTTTTTGAATCGGTCCAGTAGTTTTTGAGTTTATTCGTTGCAAACATACATACCTACATACAAAAATGCAAAGGTTTCCTCTTTACAATATTAGTATATATAGATGAAATGAAATGACCAATATTTATTTGTGTCACAAATACAGGAACAATATTCACAACAATAAAATAAGAATGTTTTCTGTATGGCTTAAAAAGGCTCCCACTCGGCATAATGTCAGGGCATCTAAAAGGAACCCCGACGCTGGTCTTCCGTGGACGCCTCATAGGTACCTAAATTGTTCTAAAACAGGGAACGTCAACAAAATAACTAATAGTACGAGTATAATGTAGGCTTCAACGAGAAGCATGAACATGGTGGGCGTCCTTTTAGCGCGCACTTCGAAACGGGCATTGTGTACCGAACGTAAGCCCCAATGTCTGGTACGCTTTCATAAATGAAATAACGGGATTTCGTGTGAAATGTAGCGGATTTGTGAGGCAAACAGGAGCGGGGCTGGCCGGCGCTCTCGCAACTGGGGCGTGAATTGAGATTCCATTCTGAGGAGTCTCCTGCGACCACTCCGAGTTTTCTGCCTCGCCGGTGATTCGCAACTGCTCGTAGGCTAGGGGACGAACACCAATTTTTAAAAGGTAAGAATATTCATATCATATCGTGGCCAGTGGACTGGTTATATTAGCCGTAGGACTAATAACACTGGAATAGACTTTTTTAAATTTTCAATTTATCTACACTTGGCTTTCATCTCAGTACGATATAAGGACGATAAGGCCGAAGATGGAAGCGTACTTCACTTGGCGGAATCCTCAACTACTGAGGATCTACTATCTTATCTCTAGCTGCCGGACTACAACAATGCTAATAACATTGATGTAATGGCGACACATTTAGATAAGAACTAAACCGAGTACAACGTGTAGCCGCTGGGAATCGAACCCGGGACCTCTGGGTTTAAGAACGGTGGCCTTAACCACTAGACCACAGAGGCGGTTGCTTGGAGACCGCGACTTTGGCAAACGTAGTGTAGGACGCGCTCTTCCATAAATTTATATTAGTGAAGACTCCATTTTTGCTTGTAGTCCGCGTTAGCTACCACCTCACATTGATGCTACATTCCAGCATCATGCGATGTCCATAGCTGATTGCGTAATCCCACTCTTAATTTTTAGATGATTAGCAAAGTCCACAGAGTATAACTTCAAACCACAAAATAGCGTTATGTAATCCAAAACTATCTAAAACTGTAAAATTTCTTCAATAAATGTGTTACACCATAATTCCCCTTCATAAACTCCCGTGTGGTGCCGGGGGTAAAGAATTGCACCACCCCGTCTCTTCCCGTGGGTGTCGTAGAAGGCGACTATGGGACTATTCCAGAGGATGGGCAGCAGCGTCTCTCTGTGATTATTCTCACCTTACTGCGATCGCCAACCCGCGTGCCAAGCGTGGCGATTATGGCAAATTCCCCTCATCCTTGAGGGAGGCCTTTGTCCAGCAGTGGACGTCTCTTTGGCTGAGATGATGATGATGATGATGATGACCATAATTATGTCATAAATACATAAAGTACAAAGTCTATTGAAAAAATTTGATAGTTTGTAGAAGTTGATGTTTAGAGTGTGTACCATTTCCAGCAAATATGTGAAATAATTTGCTAAAGCAAAGCAGTCCTTGCCGCTTTTACCTCTTAACCCCCCTTATTCATAAAAACTATTTAAGGGGGTGCAGCGCGGGCGCAAAATTGCGAGTTTCAAGTTTCTTTATGATAGCGAGCGAGCGGCGCGTGGCAGTGGTGTGACAACGTCGCACGACTACGAATACGCACGCACACTAATATCTGTACAGAGTAGGCTGGTGATTTAATTAGAGCAATGTTTACTTTCGTAATATCATAGGCGTTTGGGTAAAAAATAATAAAAGTCTTAATATTTTCATATTCATGTTTTTTAATTGAAAAATAAGACAACAGTGCCCTGCGGAATATCAATACAAACATTTTGATGTCGGATCATTGTTTCATTTGTGCTATATTTACAAAGTTTCTGAAGAAATAAGTTTTTAGAAATCATTATTTTACGTATTGTTTATGCAGTTTCTGGGTATTTGTTTCAAATTCCAAGACAACCATGACCTTGTTAAAGGATCAAGCTTACCTATACTAGTCCTTTTAATGTATAAGACCTATTCAGCGCCTAGCACCAGTGACTTAAAAACACGTAAATTTTCAAATTCCGCGCTGCACCCCCTTATAGTTAATCGTTGTTTCGTCTCTTTTTCTCAAATTCAAAATGACGTTTGTGTCACGTTGACAAAATAATATTTAACTAAATAATGCTTAAATAGTTTTTATGAATAAGGGGGAAAATATCAGAGTTGCATGTGACGTCTGGCTGTAACATGTACTGCGTGAGGGTTCATTTTGGTTCCACTCACTTTTTACCCGACTGCGTCAGAAGGAGGAGGGTTATATGTTTTTATTTTGATTTTGTTGTATTTTATTATATTAATAATACGTGAAACTGAATAAACATTTTGGATTGATTCATAATATAAAATTTTAGAACAAACAAAGGCTAAGAAATGTATATTTTTACTTTTATTTTTAAGTGTTAATTGCTAATTAAATTTAAGCTGAATTAAATATTCTTCCGCAATCCGGGCAACCCAGGTTCGATTCCTGGCTGGGTCGGGTGGGCGTTTAATTTTTTCACTGTATTTATATAAATATTTAAGAAATGTATGTTAAATAACAAAGGAAGACAGTCTCCTCCACATTTTAGAAGCTGTGCTTAAGGAAAAACCGTGTCGGCCTATTGCGTGAATGAACATGACCAAGTTTGACACTTTCAGAAGAAATTATTTCAGCTTTGTGCTCAATTGGGACAAACACCCCAAATGACAGGCACTTAAGACTTTTCAAATGAATTAAAGTGAACGCTACGAGCTTGAAATTCTTGCGGGCAGAACCAAAATTATTGACATTTTGTTAAAAGTTTTAAGTGATATTAGGTTAGTTAGTATAAAATACAAAAAAATTTTGTTTGGACTTAATGTGCAACACTTTTTTCGTATACTTAGTTATGTTGTAACTCTGTAAGTACCTATGTATTCTTTTACATGTTATCTGTTGTGTTTGTATGTTCAATTAATACATTTTCTTTTTTTCTTCCTTAATGGCAATTATGTATTTTAATTATTTGAAGAACATCATCATCATCATCATCATCATGTGAAGAACTGATTAAGTACTTACTAGGTACTTAAAGTATTGCTAATAGTATGCCAAAATGAACACATGTAACTTCGATATCTCATATATTAGGTTATCAGCAGTGGCAGCTGGTGCGTTATGGAACTGGTGGTGCACTTTACTAGCTGACCAACAATTAGGATACAAAGTTGCAATAAAATAAACCAACATTTTGCTTGACAATCACGTGTACTACTACACGTGACCGTACATCAGTAGGCATATTAAATTTTAATATCCTTTCAGAGTTTAAATGAGTGCAAAAATAAAACACCACTAAAAACTTTTGACGTCACAGTGACACTGATTGACAAGACATTTCAACATGGCCGGCGCGGCGTCGCGCGCCATTGTTGTGGTTAATCTTCGGAGAGGTTAGGTCAATCTATTAGCTACTTATCTTTTGTCTACGCGCTAGGCGTGTTAGTCGACCTAAATAAATTGGTTCGTCATAAATTCTCGTATTGAAATTTATACTGAAAAGATATAATAAAATGTATTCAATATTTTCTGTTGATATCTCAACGTAAAAAAAATATGGTGGTTCTGTTCACAAATGCACTTAAGGTACAGCCGCCCCTGTTTATCAGTATCCTAAAACGTATGGTGACATTCTATCGTATTGAATAGTTATTCTCACTCATGGCCACTGCTACTGAAAATCGTTAAAGGAGTTTATTCACGTACCTACAGCTAGTTAGGTACACATTCAGTATCTATCACAATTTTATTTTGTCTGACCCAGACTTCGTGACTACGTAACTTTCTAACCGGTACCTACCTACTTACCGTACCGGTTAAAAAGTTAGCGACCGGTTGTAATAGCGTTTTTCCCTCCTGTATAATGTTTAATATTATACAATATGTTGATTTGTACCAAAAAATTTTTATACAAATCAACATATTGATTTGTATAAAAATTTTTTGGTAAAAAATCTGTAAATAAGCAATAAAAGTAGGTACGTATGCGTACTAGCGTAATCTTAGGTCACTTTACGTAAAGTCGTCGACCTAAAACTAAAAATACTTTTAACACCGAGCAAGTAATAAGGAACCGATTAATTGGTAAAATTGGTGTAAATCAGAATAGCGACCGTCGTCTGACGAGAATTAGCGGTCTGGACCATAGTAGGTAGATTAGAGCGCAGCGGGCGGGTCAACGACGCGCATACGCACCTTACCCCCGTTGGCCATTTACAGATTTTTAAAATTTTTAAGATCTAAAAAAGCTTCACGTAGACAACTGGCAGGAAGCAATTCAGAACCGGGACCAATGGCGCCGACTTGTATCAGAGGTCAAAGCTCTCTTGGGGCTACAGCGCCAGGATAGTAAGTAAGTTTTAAGTAGTATGTTTTACTTTGTGTAGCAATGAATAATGCTTTTTACTATTATTTTCCGCCTCTGCGGTCTAGTGGTTAAGACCACCGGTCTAAACCCAGAGGTCCCGGGTTCGATTCCCAGCTGGGAGTACATCTTTGTGTACTCGGTTTGGTTGGTGGTAGGACTTGTTTGTCCGCCTGGCTAGCTACCACCATCTTATTTAAATATGTCGCCATAACATCAATGTTTGTAGCATTGTTGTGTTCCGGCAGCTAGAGATAATATAGCGAGTGAAGTGCGCTTCCACCAAATGGCCTTATCATCACTTAACATTAGGTGAGATCAAGGCAATGTGCTTACCCGTAAATGTAAAAAAAAAAAATCACTAACTTAAAAGGCAAAAAATAAATTTAAGAATATAAGGTAGGTAGTGGCTCCAGTGGTCGACTGGAACCAGTGATCGACATTTTTTTTCCTTTAACAAAGGTTAAAGTCACAAATCAAAGGATTTGTGACTTTAGCGACGATTGAATAGAGACCATCTGATTTCTAGCTGTCATCTAGTAAAATTCAATGAAATTCTATATAAGGTCAGTTTTTATCAACTGCAAATATTTTAACAAAATATCTTATTATATCAGATAAATAAGGCCCTTTACTTTTTCTGACACAAAAATTGTAATATTTTTAAGAGCGGCCTCTCTGTCGGCTCTTTTGAATGAAACTAGGGGCACGTGTAAGCGGTGAAGGCATTGCGGCCTCTCTGTTTCGGCTCCTTTGAATTAAAACTACCGAAAGTGCTTTATTTTTCTTTTTAATCGAAATGTCTTTTGGCGTTTTTCTTGAAAACTAGCGTATAAATATATATTGTTGAATGTATCCTCATAATATTTGCAGTTGATAAAAAGTGACCTTATATTAGTTTTGGCGACAAAAACTGTGTCAAACACTGGGCTTCAAGTGTCGAATGCTGACGCCAATACGATATATATCTTCGGTCACGCAACGATAACAGATCCTGTAGCGTTTTACATAGTTAAGCCCCGGATTGCGGTCTCGAGGCCTGATTACCGGTATTGTAGTCGAGCGGCGAACGGTCTTGAAAAACGATTCGCGTCCGCGGCTTTGATAGAATACGCGGTACAGCGGCCACCGGCCACGAGATTTAGATTGGATTTAACGGTCGAACTCGGACATTGGTATCATAAAATAAGAAAACTGCAGAAGGTAAGCTTCATACAAATGCGCTCGAGTAACGCACACATAGACAACCTCTCACGGGACGGAACATCGCAATAGCCGCGCTTGGGCTGTTCCGAGCACATGAGTAAATATCCGAACAGAGTCCAAACTTCCAGAGCGCGCTGCGTCAAATACACTACTACATGCACGGTTATGTGTGTGTGACCTCTCACCGAACGGATTCACGTACGCGCCGCGAGAGGACAAATCGGTTTACACCGGCACAGCCAGCGCACAATTTCGGTGAGTGTCACACGCGTTGTTTCGTGTTGTGAAATGTCATCGCTCGTAAAGTATTGTAATTATTTGAGGTTTTGTTATGTTTAATTTAAATTAGAGTGGTTTACTGTAAAATATGGTTATACTGTACAGTGTGTATGAACAATGCTAGAAATATAAAAATATTGCCTATTTCACGTAGTTTCGAGAACACTTCGATTTTAAAGCAAACATTATAAATATTAGCACTGAAATATTAGAACCTGTATAATGACTGTACATTTGATCTGCCATTTGACTGTTTTCCAATTCAGTATTAAACAAAACACTTTATGTCAGATTAGAATTCATCTAAATCTGAAAAAAAAAAACAATAAAAGAACAGGTTATTGAAAAACAAAAGTAATAAAAAGAAAATATTCAGAGTAAGTAATTTATAAATTTATGAAAAATAAAATAAAATATTTTGTTTTATTTATCTTATCCTCAATGAGACAACCCCATCAAAGGTAGGTATACATTTTGCACGCTTTAAGGAAGCTTGGACTCTGTTGGTATTTACTCATGTGGTTCCGAGATCCGTGTCCGGGCAAGTGGTCTATGTGTGAGTTACTCAAGCGTGCTATGTAGTAAGCTTACCTTCTGGGTTTCCTTATTTTGTGTTGGTATTGTCTACTCTTCCGGAAAAGAATAAGTTCTGTTTTCACAATAAATATTGCCAGGGGGAATGACAAGCCACACCTAAAAATATTTCTTTTGCCAGGCAGTAAAGTATTGTATAGCTGTGTTCCATTTGGTTAATTATGCAATGCTGAAGGGCTAAGGAATCTAAGAGGATTAGTGGAATTATATGGCATAGAAGCGAGAACGGAATATTCATTAGGCGAGCCGTATGTTTGTATACCGGCTAAGTAACATTTAAAAACATATGCCGACTCTACGCAGTCTTTTATAGTGGGCCAACCGATTGTAAACCCAGAGAAACATATTTGTTTTACTAATAGCTAGGATTATTTTAAGTCTACTAGATTAGCTTCTACGGTTTTATTCAAGTTCAGATGGGTGCAAAAAAATTTAGTAACCCGCTTCTTTACTCCATGTAGATTGTAGAATCGAAGCTTCACTCATGTATGTACCTGTAAAACATTTTCCGTTTGCCAAGCACTTTCAACAGCTCGCAAATGGAGTTTGCGTTGACGCCTACACGGCCGGAATCTGATTATTCCCTTTGCCAAGCCGCAGGCGGGTTTGTTACACAAACAACTACCCACAATTAAAAAAAAAAAACAAGTAAGTTTTCATTTTCTTTTGATGACCATTCATTTCTCTCTGCTGCCGGTCTATGTACTGGTGTAGACGACTGTCAAGTCAAGATGCCGATCCAGTGTAACGATGTCTGTCGCGTGCTCTTGTGCCTTCAATTGTGTTTTGGGTGTCTAGTGTGAGTTTTTTAGTAGCGCCTCCTAGCGACAAACGAGAAGAGTTAATCATACAAATTCTCGTTTTGGTTAAAGTGATTGAATGTCAAAAATAACTCGCACTAGGCCCTACCAACATCGAAGTGTCACCTCTGCGCAGCACGTGCATAAAGGTCTTGCAACCTCAAATCACTAAATAAATAATAAATAAAATAAAATAAATGAAGGAGAGACGCTGTTTGACACTAAGCTTTTGAAGAATAGACTTGTTGATTCGGAATTCCGTAAGTATACGAGTTATTTAGCATTCTTCTCCAACACCAAATATTAATCCTCTTTCTCTCAGAGTGAATAGAATATAATAAAATAGAAACATTTATATTGACAGTTTGCTAAAAATAGAATAACAATAAAATACTTTATTGTACACATAAAAAAAAAAGATACATGTTAGTAGAGAAATTAAAATTAAAATTGGAGTCGTACAAAGGGCGGCCTTATCGCTAAAAGCGTTATCTTCCAGGCAACCTAGGGATGGAGAGGATTAATAACAAATAAGATGGAGGCGTTGAAATATAAAAAAAAATGTACAGTAATAATGTATTGAATGTATTGTGAATAAAACCCGCGCTCAGAACCCTGGTCGTGTCGTTAAGATTTAAACCAAAAATAATTGTACTCAGATAAACTCGTTCAGTTTTTATTTTTAAATACGTCATAGACAATTTTTATGAAAAGCCCAAACTGAAGACTTCGTCGTATTTATCCCTTTGATTGATTGTATTGTGTTGTTAAAAAGTAACCTAACCACAAGGGATCCGATGCAAGAATAAGCAATTAGTTTTCGTCCAGTAATAACGTTCGCTCTATTTGACGAGATGAAGATAAATGGACACGATGATTGCGAAATATAAGGGCGGGCCGATTTTATTACAAAAGCCTTTTTAAAATCCCCCGGTGCGCCGCGCTAATCCGACCTCAGATCTTCCAGATTGGCTTCATAACTTTTAAAAAACAAATTTACATACTTTTCGCGGCATTGTTTATCACTTGAATGTTGAGTACGGCACTTTATGTATCGGGTTTTGGTTCCGGCGAAGTTTCTTGTTGTTGTTTTTTTTCTGTTTGTTTTTGATGCTGTCGAAAGAGTTTGTATGTAGGCGTAATAGAATCGTTATCTTGTTGGATCGTAATATTATCTTGTGTGTATCTTTTTTTGTTAGTTAGTTAGTTTTAATAATTAATTATAACTACCTACCATGTTTACCAACACATATGGCTGTAAGGTGGATTTACACAAGGCAATAACATAGCAACATTAATATACAACGTGTAACAGAAAGGTGTGGTCAAAATAAAAAAATCCAAAGTATATCCGATCTAAAACTTGTATGTGTTGTTACTGAGACATAATTATTAACTTTAATTTGTCATGCGATTGTAAATTAATAAGTATTTTGAGTTTCAGTAAAGACGTGGGACTTTACTGAAATCTCACCCGAACGTCTTGATATAAATCACAATTTTAAAAAATAAAACAAATTGTAAATACCATTAATATTTTTTCCCGCTGAATATCTTCGGTATAGTGTACACTGTGTTGCCAGTGGACGCACGTATCTTGTATATAGGGTCACATTTTATCAACTGCAAATATTTTGAGCATAAATTCAACAACATATATAAACTATTTTTATGAAAAAACCTTAAATTTTTATACGCTAGTTTTCAAGAAAAACGCCAAAAGACATTTCGACTAAAAAGAAAAATAAAGCACTTTCGGTAGTTTCAATTCAAAGGAGCCGAAACAGAGAGGCCGCAATGCCTTCACCGCTTACACGTGCCCCTAGTTTCATTCAAAAAAACCGACAGAGAGGCCGCTCTTAATTACAATTTTTGTGTAAGGAAAAATAAAATAAAAAACTAGCCTGAATTTTTTTTTAATGCTAGGGCCTTATTTCTCTGATATAATTAGATGTTTTGTCAAAATATTTGCAGTTGATAAAAACTGACCTTATATATCATAACGAGGACGCAGCCGCGGGGGCGGTTACTTCTGTGTTTAATCACAGTTAGATTCGAGATCGCCTAACCTTTTAGTCTTGAAGGAGGTTGGGTGACTAAAAAATATATCTCGTCCTCTTCCGTGCTTCAGAAAGTCAACTGTTAGTCTAGATTGTTGTCGTAAATTCATAGTCATTAACAATAACAACCCGCATACGCTCTCTCTGATAAAGACGCTTACGAAACAGATATAATATAGATAAAAAGTTAGTTATCTTTTTTTCATCACAAACGAGATCTAATACCACATTATTAAAAAAAAAATAACATCAAAGCTCATGAATCCAATTTAAAATATCCCACAAGTTCAAACTAAAATCCCGTAGACCGATTAAATGAGATCAAAACGCAGCGCCATAATATTACGCTTGAATAATTAAACCATTTTATCTACACTAATGTTGTAACATTCTACTTATGTTTCCAATACTTGACTTATAATTACTACTGTTATAGCGCAGACAACAAAACACTCAATTTAAGCAATTTCACATGATGGTATAATATCCACATCGATATCGTAAAATCTCATTATAACATCAATAAAACGCGACCAATTAACCTGGCGAGCCTTATGTCAAAATCCTAATACAAGTTGTATAAAATTTTGATATTAGGCTGGCTTTTGAAAACAGTTGGGTTATACGTGAAAACTTCGTCGAAACTACTAAACTTACATACACAAAACTCTTTGGTAAGATCTTGTGCCAATTGAATAAAAAAAGAACAGCGCGCGCTCGCTCCTGATTGGCCCTGCGCGCGCAGCTGCGCTCTCATTGGTTATTGGATGGTGGATGGATTGGTTTGGTTGGTAATTAACATTAACTTTCAAAATTGTACCATCCAAAATTTGAACAATTTTATTATTATAAATAAACTATTGTCAGCTTTTACTCTTGTTGTTTGACTAATTGCATTAGTGAAGATAAAGTAGTGTATGCAACTGCATATAACACGGGTATTAAAACACTCGTTACTATTATGAAACTCGCTGCGCTCGTTTCATAAACTCACACTCGTGTTTTAATACCCTTCATTATATGACAGTTGCATAAACTACTATTATGGAACGGCAGCGCAGCGGTGAAACTAAACGACGGGCGGTACACAAACACAATGATTTGAATAAAGAACAGCCGGCCATTATAATCGGCGAAATTTAGGGTAGTCTTTTAATGAGCTAATAAGTTAACAATGGACGAAATGATGTGGTAATAACGTCTATAAAGCTTACCGTCATATTTGTATTTTGTATGTTTTGCATTGGGACTTATTTTAAAATAATTATTAGGTATGCATATGGCTACAAAAAGTCGTAACGAATCACGTCCAACTATTTGAAAAGTAAAAAAATGCTTGCTTACGCAGTACCAGTCCCACCTTGATCAATGATTCAGGTTGGAGCGAGAATTTAAATAAAGTAAGTATAATATCTATCATTCCTCAAAAGGCGTCATCATTTTTTTAAATAATCGTAATTATTTTCGCATTGAGCATTTTGGTACCCCTTGCCACCGGCGAGTGCCTAGCTAGAGCGACCACCTCTACCATACGATACGCTCTACCATAGGGTAGCCTGCATCGTAGAGCCTGCGCCGTGCTTAAGCACCAAAATATGACTTGCTTATTTTACTGTCTGGATGCTGGCCATCATCATCAGACGCATAAGCTATAAAATATAAACTAAAGGCTTGGTATTGATTACTTTATATGAGATAAAAAAATGCCACTCTGCTACCGAGGCAAAGTAATACGAGTACTTAACATAAATAAATATTAAATAAGTCATTTACTCTTGTATGCTTCGGAGCCATACAAAGTGTAGTTATCGGCCGAATGTTTTTTTTTATATTAACGGGTAAGCGCAGTGCCTTGATCTCACCTGATGTTAAGTGATGATAAGGCCAATGATGGAAGCGCACTTCACCCGGGATCCTCAACTAGTGAGGCACTGGCTATCTTATCTCTATCTGCCGGAACAAAACAATGCTACAAACATTGATGTTATGGCGACTTAATTAGATGAGATGGTGGTAGCTAGCCAGGCGGACAAACAAGCCCTACCACTAACCAAACCGAATACACAAACATGTACCCCCCGCTGGGAATCGAACCCGGGACCTCTGGGTCTAAACCGGTGGTCTTAGCCACTAGACCACAGAGGTGGTTAACTAAGGATGTGAATAAAACACGCACAAAGCACTATATTTTATGTAACAGCGCAGTATGGGCGACTCCATCAGATTTCTATTTGTCAGCGGATCCCCGACTCTGGGTGTCTCATCCGATAACAATTTGCTTCGCCTCTTGATTTATGGAGCCAATAACCCTGGTTACTTAGCCGAGAGACACGATATTGGCTTATGTGTGCCATGTATCGGTATTCCCGTTTATATATATACGAGTATGTATATCTACATACTTTATGGTATCTTAAAAAATGATTTATGACTCTCCATGTTTCTGCTAGTTGCTTTCGTTCGAGTACCACTGAATGGAGGTTTTATTATACATGTTTTTTTTCTTTTACTAATTCAGTGGAGATCTGTTAATGGTATACTAATGTTTAATTGCATAATGTTTTGCTTTATTTTTATTGATTCACATATGAAAAAATAATGACTAAATTGCTTTTAGAAGTTTTATCTACCATGCCCTTTAACAATTGTGTAAAGAAACTTTGTAGCAACTGTGAAAACTATTTTTAGTAAGAATTATAGTGTTAACCTTTTTAGGTTGCAGAAATTCATGCCAAATAAAAAATATGTCAAATAAAAAATAATATTTTAAATAAATGTTCTGGAATTAATTATTGTTGTTGTCAACTTCTATATTTTATTCTAAACCCAATCACTTTTAAAAAAGGCTTTTACATAATAAAAGCTAAATTTATACTAACAGCCATTAATACGGTTTTGTAAATGTATACTTTTCTACAACTGTCAACGCTCTTTTGTTTTGTTTAATTCCTTCTTGTCGGCGTTCTACGGCTATTTTACTTGGTAAGTTTTCATAATTTTATAGGTATTTTATTTTTATAAACTCTACGTTTTGGCCGATATATTAAAAAAATAATTAAAATAAAAGTGTTCTATTGAAAAAGAAAAACACTTAAAAAACTGGAACGTATAAATCTACTCTTCTTCAAAAATGTTTCTTAAAAAAATTCTGCTCTTCTACCACAAAGGTACAACAAATGAGTTCGTCTCGTCAATATTCGAAACAGAAATTGTGCTTCGTTCGTGTGCGGTTAAACCGTTAGTGGCTGGCGGAGGTGCTAGCCGATAATTCCAGCAGCCAAATGGGCGATATGTCTTCATTACAAGCCGGTGAATCGATATGGAACTTGTAGCAACCGTACTGACCTCATTACCTCACTTCGAAATAAGAGAAAAGCATCGTTACGAATTTAGTGCCTTTTTAAAAAGACTAACAGACACTCACCGAATAAAACCTCAAAGAGTGGCTAGTGCTAGTTTAAATTTGTCGATCGCGTTAACTAAAAGAGAGTATTGGCACCAATGTTCAACACAGTAACTCAGTGTTTGACAACAGTTGTTGTAGCCAAAACATTACATAATTTTTTTAATTTAAATTTTACCGAATCAGCTAGGTGGTCTGTATTGAATTGTTGCTAAAATCATAAAATCTGTTTCTGACCCCTATTTTTAATGATTAACGGAAAAACGTGTCGATTACTGGTTCCTGTCGAACACTGGTGCCACTCGACAGCTTCGAATATAGTTATTAAATGTTTTGTCTCTTTTACTCTAATCTAAAATGAAGTTTACCTGACGGGAACAAAACACGGAATATCTATCCAAGCTTTTTCTTTGTTTAATAATTATAGGGCTCTAAAGGTAAAGAGTGTCTAGTGCTACATTTATTCTCCATTAAACTCGACCACGTTAACGAAAAGATAATTTGTAAGTTGTGTCTCTTGATCTCGAACGTGATGAGTTAAAAAGTTGCTAATAAAATTCTCGTTGCCACGAATGGCGAATAAAGCATCTTGTTTTTGCAGCTTTCGTATGAACTAAGTGTGTCATGTTTTATTGTCTACCGTTGAAGAGACAATACCAAAATATTGCATTTTTTGAGTTCGTGTTATTAAATGAAAATTGTGAAGAATGAAAATGATAGTATGAAATGATGAAGATGATGATGAAATGAATGTTGAAGGAGCGAAACTATGTTTAACTTGTATTAAGAAATGTTTGATCAGTTTCCTTATTTTTTACGTATTTCATTACGAAAGTCGTTGTTTTCCCTAAGCTGCGTAATAGCAGTTAAATTATTGTCATTTATTAGACAATCGGTGGAAGTAGTTTGTTTTTTGTTTGCCTTTTATTTTATTAAATTTTATAAATGTATCTATGTATGTGTGCTTATGTAGTTAATAAATAAATGTCTATGTTTATTTAGCAGAAACATTGCTTATAAGTAGGTGATTATTGGGCATTCTACTTCACTTTTTCTTAATCGTTCGCTCACTTCGTTCGCTCTCTCGAAAAAGTGAATTAGAACGCCCAATAATCGATATGGATTATTAGCTTTTCCGTTATTTAAGCGTAGCAACCATTTTATGTAGTCATTTCTGAAAAATCCTTTTAACACTGCAGTCAAATTTAATTTTTAATCATAAAATATAATGAAATTCTTAAAACAAAAAGAATCGTTAAAATTGGAATGTATTTGTCCAACTTCATTGACAGGGGCAAGTCGACATGGAAAGTTATTGCCAAATACAATTCGTTGTATTGTTTGCGGTCCATCTAATTGCGGGAAAACCAACATAGTAATAAGTTTATTATTACATAAAGATGGTCCACGATTTCGAAACCTGTACGTGTATTCAAAATCTTTGTATCAACCTAAATACATTTATCTCGAAAAAGTTTTAGAATTGGTTCCAGGTACATCATTTCACAAATATAATCATAATAGCGAAATATTGAACCCTCACGAAGCGTCACCGGATTCCATTATTATTTTCGATGATGTTGCTTGTGAAAATCAAAACAACATCCGTAACTATTTTGCTATGGGGCGTCATAGGAATATTGATTGTTTTTATATCAATCAAACTTACACCAAAATACCTAAACAACTCGTAAGAGACAATTCTAACATGATTATATTGTTTAAACAAGACGACGTAAATTTAAAACATGTTTATGATGAGCATGTAGGGTCTGATATGTCATGGCTTCAATTCCGTGAAATGTGTTCAACTGTTTGGAAAACACCATACAATTATATTGTCATAAATAAGGATTGTGAGCGAAATAAAGGATGCTATAGAATGACGTTTGATACATTTATAGTCGTAGATTAATAATTACATATACGGATGTTATAATATTTATAAATCATTTCCACATGAGATTTGGAGGTGAAAGGAAACCCAATAAAATGGAAAGAGATCTAAAGAGACAAATCATTAAATCAGCATCAGCTGTTAAAAGAAAGTTTGACATGATAAAGGATGCAAAAAATACAAGAAATAATACGTTAGAAACAATATTTAAACCCATAGTTGACCCTCTTAATATGATAGCAAATAAAAATGATGAAAAGCACCATGACAAAGAGACTGTTTATAACCCCGTATTTAAAAAAATAAAGAATAATGAAAGCGAAGCGTCGTATTCGTCTATTGAAGAATTTAACGAACTAAGTAGCGAAGATGAGGAAGAAAATCATGAACAATTCCGAACAACCGACAAAACCCTTACTGTATCACCTACTCAAGACCATGATGTGAGTGAAGGTTCGTTCAAATCGCTACAATCATCGCCAAACGTTAAAAGTCAATCTTTATCATGGTCTACATCATCTGAAGTATTTAGTGCTATACCTTTTGGAATAAGAAATGAACAAGGAAAACTTATGCTTGGAAAAAGTCGCGTTTATGATGACGGCACCACTCTAATAATTGGAAATCATAATTTGAGAAAAACTCTCGGTTTAAAAGAACTATTGTATAAAAAGAAACCAAATCTAGATGATATCACAGATAACGACCTTGAAAACTATAAACTACTACTTATCGATACTAATGCACACAGACGTAATTATGATCCATCTAAACCAATAAATAGCAACAAGGGATTTAAATACATGAATATTATAAAGCCATTATTCAAAATCTCTAGAAAACCAACCACTAGTACAGTGAGTATTCCTCGAGGAAAAGGTATTGAACTTGTAAAAAAAGTAAAAAGAAATACAGATTTAGTTTACTGGGATGATCCTAACGAGTTAGTAAAACGACTGCAATTACTGTTCGCATCACGAGATGCTGGTAACACTGGGTTAGATAATGAAATTATTGCAATCATCGAGGAACTTCACGAAGCCGGTATCATAAACAAAGAATAAAAACAAATAGCATCGGGAAATTTGTGCAGTATACTTACAGTAAACAAAGCATCGGGACCGCAATGAATATAGATAAATTCGGTCATCACGTTCATAAACGTTTACGATTATCTGAACATATTGATATCTATAACGATACGTTACAGAAGTCTGAAACGGGAGAATACGATTTAAAATCATCCAAACTAAAAGGCTTGTCGTCTCCAGACAAGGACGATGAAGCTGTAAATAAAGCATATTTGGATAAAACAGTTCAAGAGCTGAGAAACGAAATAAGCCAAGTAAATAGTCGTGTATTAATTTATTTAAAGAACTTGGAATCAGCGAGAACAGACCGTTTATCTTCTATGTTTTACTCAAAAATAGAAATAGACCGTATGATTCAAGCCAAACAAAAATGAGTAAGAAAGAAATTGTAGACGAACTTCACAGAGCGGCGAGAAGAAATTTTCCACTTCGAAGTACAATTATAAAAAGAATAGATGATTTATGGCAAGCAGACCTTATGGATTTTCAAAAGTACTCACAGTTTAATAAAGGATATAAATATGTTTTAGTCGTAATTGATACTTTATCAAAATATGTGTGGGTTAATCCTTTGAAGTCAAAGAATAAAAGTTGCGTTACAAATGCAATGCAAAATATATTAACCACTTCATCTCGAAAGCCCAAAAATTTACAAACAGATTTAGGCAAAGAATTTTACAATGAAAATTTTAAACAATTGACGATAAAATATAACATAAATCATTACTCCACTTACTCTGTAAAAAAAGCTGCAATTGTTGAAAGAGTAATAAGAACTCTAAAAAGTCATCTTTACAAATTATTTAGCATCTGCGGTAAATATCAATGGATACAAAAAAATTTGGAAGACGTTGTACTATGCTACAATAATACTATTCACCGTGTAACAAAACTTAGGCCTATTGATGTTAGCAAAGAAAACCAGTTGATTGTTAGGTCTAACATTATTAAATCACAAATTACCAGAAAACATCAAAAATTTAAGTTCCATCTTGGGGATCAAGTCCGGATAAGTAAATACAAAGGGGATTTCTACAAAGGTTATACTCCAAACTGGTCAACAGAAATATTTTATGTTATTAAAGTCAATCATACAAACCCAGTTACTTATCACTTGGAAGACAAACATAAACAGAGAATTTTAGGATCTTTTTACGAGCATGAATTACAGAGAACCAAATTTCCAGATATTTATCTTATCGAAAAGGTTTTAAAAAGAAAAGGAAACAAACTCTTTGTCAAATGGTTAGGTCTCAGTGATGGTGAAAACAGTTGGGTTGATAAAAATTCATTGGTGTTTTAATATAAACTAGGCATTATTATTTATACGCTCACTTTATAATCATCGATGACGGAAGGAAGTGGTATTATTAACAACTTAATAAATAACATTCCGTTTGAGTTACATTTACCTGGATATCAATTTTGTGGTCCAGGCACAAAACTTAAGAGAAGATTACTCAGGGGCGAACGAGGTATAAATAAATTGGATGAAGCTTGCATGTACCACGATATCGCTTACAATAATAAAGATTGGAACGTTAGACATAACGCCGATTTAGAACTTTTAAATATGGCAAAGAAAAGATTGAAATCGAAAGATGCTGGGAAAGGAGAAAAGATTGCATCATGGATAGTAAAAAATGCAATGAAAACAAAGCTTAAAGCCGGAGCAGGAGTACGGTCATTCATGAAAGGTGTTAAAAAAATTCAAAAGCAAATGAAAAAATTAAAATGTAATGACAACCGCACGACTATAAAATATGCGCATGCAGCTGCAAAAAAAGTGTTTTCTAATATAAAAGGAATACGCTTCCCACGCTGCATTCCTGTTCCGAAAACTGGTGGGTTGTTACCCCTCATACCAATCTTTGCTGGTTTATCAGCTCTTGGTTCACTCGCTGGAGGTGCTGCAGGTATAACAAAGGCTGTTAACGATTACAAGGTTGCTCAAAAAAATCTTCAAGAATCTGAACGTCATAACAAGATGATGGAAGCCGTTGCACTTGGGAAAGGATTGTATTTGAAGTCTCACAAAAAAGGAGCGGGCTTGTACTTACAACCTCCAAAAAACTAATTAAACGGTTACCCAAACGAGCACTTACTAATCTAGATATATTAAAGCACTCAGTTCATATTCCATATTTTCGTGGCGTTTTTATGCGAGATACGTTACCATCAAAACCAAGAAAAATTGAATGTGCTATTCTAAATTTAGATAGTTCCAGAAATCCGGGAACTCACTGGGTAGCCTATGTCAAGCAAAATGAATACTGTGAATATTTTAACAGTTTTGGTAACTTAAAACCTCCGTTAGAATTAATAAAGTATTTGAAAGATATACACATAAATTATAATTACAAACAGTATCAAACTTTTGGCACTACGAACTGCGGTCATCTTTGTTTATTATTTTTAAGTAAGTATTGGAAAAATCATTTATATAAAGGTTAAAATTAAAATAACTTGACAGTATAATTATGTCTTTCACTGTATCCATAACTGGGCAGGGAGCCTCCCTCGTAACAAACTACTCACCTACTTTAGAATTACGTGGAGAATATGAGTGTGGACTTCTGTACTTTTCTACATTTAATTCTATTCCTAATATAGACGAAAGAAATAATAAGTTTTACTATGGTAATAATGAGGTCATTGAAATTCCAGAAGGATCATATGAACTTCAAGACATTTGTGATTTTTTAAAAGGCAATGTCAAGAATACTGCATTAAAATTGAGTTGTAATAATAATACACTCAAAACCAAAATATTCTGTTCAGAAGATGTTCACTTTGAGAAAAGTAATTCCATCGGTAAAATTTTAGGTTTTGCTAGGGAAACAATAAAGGCTAATATAAGTTGCGAATCTCGGTATCCAGTCAGCATTTTATCTACAACTATCGTGCGCATCGAATGTGACGTAGTTGGAGGATCATTCGTGAATGGAAAAGCAAGCCATATAATTTACGAATTTGTACCTAACGTGCCACCAGGCTATCGAGTTATTGAGATACCCAAAAACTTAATATATTTTCCAGTCAACCAAAATTCAATCAGTGCGATTAATATTAGATTACTAGACGGTCATAATAAGCAAATCAATTTACGAGGTGAAGAAGTACAACTATACTTGCACTTTAGAAAAAAATGATAAATTTCAATAAAAACCCTACCCCATCAGGTGTTCAAGTCAGTTCCAAAGGTGCATTTAATAAAAGAACACCGCTTTTATTAAAAAAGAAACTTACTAAAAATAATAAAGATTTCCTAAAGCTAGTAGGCTTGTTAAAATGAATATATTAAATATATCTCAGCCGACATCATACGACAACAGTATCGAGAGTTTTGAATATCATTCGTATAAGCCTTATGTAACAAGTTTCAACAATAATGATGAAATAAGAATACCAATCAATCAGCAAGATTTGTATGTGTTGCCGTCACGCAGCACTTTGTATATTGAAGGTAAAGCTGATGTATATAACAGTACCACTAAAGAAAAGGTAACAAGTATGCATTTTGTAAACAATCCAATGTTATTTCTATTTCAAGATATTCGATATGAGTTAAATGGAATAGAAATAGATAAAATAAAAAATGCAGGTATCACGACGACAATGAAGTCTTATTTGTCGCTGAATGAAAATGAATCCAAAAGTGCAAAAGTTTGGGGTTGGTCTCCTGCAGGAATAACCAATGTTACAAGCGGAGTTTTTTCTGTCTCAATACCATTAAATAAAATATTGGGATTTGCAGAAGATTATGAAAAAGTTTTAATAAACTGTAAACATGAGTTAGTACTGTTGAGAAGCAACACAAATGTCAATGCATTAAAATTGAGCAAAGAACAAATTGTGGAAAATATAGCTATAGATAAAATCGTTTGGCGTGTTCCGCATATTAAAGTGTCAGATCGAGAGAGAATTAATTTATTAAAACATTTAGAAAAAGATCGGGCCATCACACTGGCCTTTCGTAATTGGGACTTGTATGAATATCCGTTACTACCCAAAACACGTAAGCATACTTGGTCTATTAAAACTTCATCGCAAACAGAGAAACCTCGATTTGTTATTATTGCCTTACAAACAAACCGAAAACATAATGCTGAAATGTCAATGGCGGAGTTCGACCATTGCAATGTTCGTGACGTAAGAGTGTTTTTAAATTCATCATATTACCCCTACGAAGGACTTAACATCAATTTCTCTGACAACAAGTTTCTATTAATATACGAACAGTACGCAAGGTTTCAACAGTATTATCACGGACGTCGATCAGAACCGTTGTTGAGTTTAAAAGATTTTAAAGATATTGCTCCTTTATTTGTTATTGACTGTTCTCGCCAACAAGAAATGTTAAAGGGATCAATCGATGTAAGAGTAGAAATCGAAACAGATCAAGAGATACCTGATCAGACCGCCGCATATTGTCTTATACTGAACGATTGCATATTTGAATACAAACCGCTGAGTAGCATTGTGAAAAAGCTATCATGAATAACGAAACTATTATAGTGGATATGCAAGGATTTAAGGATTTGAAAAATAATTTTATTGTAAAAGAGTTATCAATAGCAACTAAAAATCATACGCAGACGTTCTTAATTAAGCCACCATATGCTTTTAAAAATCTAACAGATGAAGAAAAGAAGCAAGTCCGTTGGTTAGAAAGGAATCGCGGGCTCAAATGGAGCGAGGGATTCATTGATTACCGCGAATTTAGACGAATAATAGTTCCTTATTTAAGCAGTAAGAAGGTATTAGTAAAGGGATTGGAAAAAGGAATGTGGGTTCGCGAGCTATGTCAAGATTGCGAAATAATGGAGTTAGAAGAAAAAGGTTGTCCTAACTTTTTAAAATTATATAGTGATTACCATGTAGATGTAAATAAATTTAATTGTGAATATCATAAAAAAATGTGTGCTTTAAAAAATGTTCTGTGTCTAAAAAAGTGGTACACTTTAAATGTTACTTGATTTATAATTGTAATACAGTATTTTCCTCAATAAAATGTGTCTAAGTATTTTTTTGTTTTATTTACTAAAGGAAAAAGGGTTGAATGAAACGATCTTAGTATTCAATTAAATTATATTTATTTGAAAATTTCTTAAAAACTATAACTATATCCACAAACTTTTTTTGATATATTGCTAATGATAGCCTCTGTTTGATCCATTATGGGGTCAATATGCTCTGTTACCACATACTGCGCACATAATAATGGATCAGTATGATTTTTTTCCAAGTCTAACACTTCAATCTTTATTAATCGACGACCTTGAATCAGCGAACTTTTCATCACGTAAGAATGATGTTGCTTCAGATAACTTCTTTTTTGAGGTCTCTTCTTTGTGATATTTCTCATCACCTTGTTATACAGCGGGGAATCGCATCGCAATTCATCTGCTCTCCAATTCGGATACTCCTCTGTAAATCCCTCGAGCATATCTTGAGCGTTCTGTTCAAAAGTCGGAGATGTCGATTGCACGACCTCCTTGTTGATGCTGAACGACAACGAGTTCTCTTGAGTATTCTAAAAAATGAAATAAAATAAAATAATTAATTACATACATATAACCACAACAATTATCCTCGAAGGGTTAGTCAGAGACTAACATAGTCCACTTTTCACCAAATAGCGACACAATCACAGTAAGAATAAAATTATTTTATAATCGTATAAAACTATCTAAACTACTTACCATGTTGATATTATCTAGCTGGACTACTGACGCCTACACTTTGATAATTGAAATTAAAACTAATTTGAAACCCATTTATATTAATGTAGGTATATGATGACACAGCAACACTTGTATGTAGGTACAATGTAGGTTGCTTACTCGAAAATTATAAGATTTTGCAACAACATGTAATTTGCAATTTAGCAAAATAAAAAAACATTATTGATATTAATAAAAAATGATTAACTTAGCAATAACGTGACCTGATTTGTATTAAATAGGTTTCATATTACCTTATAGTCAGAAGAGTTGTATTACACAACCTACTCTGAAACTAACTTGTTCAAACTTGTTTGCGTTAGAATTTTCTTACTTATTTACCGTCAATGTTTTATTATAATAATGTATATACTAAATTAAATAAAAATGCAAGTTAGTTTGTTACTTTTATATTTTATTAGGTATATTAAAACAGCTGGGTAGGTACAGTAAATTTACATTACATTTCATAATATTAGTTACATTTCCTATTCAAACAATGAATCTGAGCAAAAGCAACTACATAATTAATTATCATTTTTTAATCAAAATATTGATTATATCTAAGTACTTAAGTATATTGAAATACGGGTTACAATACTTTATAACAAGTTCATATTATTTTTAATTCAAACAATGAATCTTAGTAATGATAATAAATAATAATACATTTTTTTTATTTCTCAAGCTCTAAGTATAATAAGATTTAAAAACACAGTGAAAACAATCGTTGTTAAAATATATAATCCCAGTGACCCCAAGACATAGTAGATATTTTATTTTTTAATATTACGCGTTTGTCGTCATTACCTGACAAAGCTATCTTGTTCTGTTCTTGGGTAAATATTTCATGCTTTAAAGATTTAAAAATAATGTTTTTCTTTCTTAAAAAAGTATTTTTGTCTAATACATTATAGTAATCTTCGAAATGCACATTTTTTAAAACCTGTTTCTGTATACCTTTAGCCTTTTTTAATTCCTCTTGTACTGTTTTTATACAGTATAATTTTGATCTTAAACCAACAAACTCAGAAATCAAATTTCCACCTAGTTCATCTTTGAAGAGACCCGGGACTTTTTTGTTAAGACTTGGTATACCGAAACAGTTATTTAATGGATAATTACTAGTATCGAAATATCTAAGGAAATTCAACTTTAAATCTGTATAAAAATCTTTGCTTTCTATTGAATAAAGAAAACTGTCAGTATCCGTATAACAAAGCTTTAATTTTTCCCCATAAAAAGGTTTCATAATAGAGTAATGAAAATCAAACATGTGACTTTTGGATATTTCTAATACAGAAAAGCCAATGTATATGGGTTTGTCTAAAGTAACTGTCTCAGGTTTCATTTGAACAGCTATAAAATTTTCTGTAAAAATTGTAGCACTATGGAAATTTGGTCGAGCTATTAGTTGCTCAGCACCGAAACTTTTCTTTGTTATATTTTTTTCATCATTCCACTTATTAACCAACTTCACGCTAACCCTTTTCTCAGTATCTTCTAATGTCTTACCAAATATACTATTGTTTAAAAGTTTGAAGAAATCCTGTTCAAATATAGATTTTGCCTTTTTCCGTAACTCAGTGTTCATATCAATATACTGTTTTAGGTATGGACTCTGATTGAATTGAATTACTCTGTGTATTTTTTTTAATAATAAACCATGTTTTAGGCATGTTTTCAGGTAGGAAAAATGAATGACATAAAAAAACTTATCGTATAAATTTGGTATCAATTTCAAAGTTTTAGATCCTGGAGGAGCAAATTTTTGAGCACAGAATGGAAAATCGTTATGATAATTATGCAAATGATTAGGGTATTCTAAGTCTACTTCGAGTATATAACCAATGTCCCCGTCAATAGGCATATTTTGAAAATCTATATTTGAAATTTCTTGTTCACTTAATAACTTAAAATTTGAATGAGGTAAATAAGCGCACATAGCGTAACCATAAAGATTATTACAATCAATATAAACAAGGAAGTTATCACTTTTTGCGGGGTCATAAGTTTGTAAATACTTGTTATTGGCTTTCGAATATCTTGTAGAACATAAACATATACCACCGCGAATGCCTTTTTGTATCATTCTTAATATTTCCAAGTCATTTATTAATTCTAATTTAACATCTGTTTTTAATAGCATAGCGTCAAAACTCAGGCTAGGTGCTGTTAAGTAAAAAGAAGGATCCAGTTTATAATTCGTCTTACAAGTTTTTCGAAAACTTTCGAAGACGTCCGCTAGTAAAAGTACATCTGACTTAAGATATAAATCAGTGTATTCTCCAAGGCTCCGTAATTCAAAGGTTTGCCATACTCTTTTTGCATGTTCATAATCTGCTTTTGATATGTTACAATTATGCAATTTACTAAAAAAACATTTAAGAGGAGGTATTTCTTCCTCATCATAAGAATTCCAAGTAGTGACGTATTCGTAAGGATAAACCCCTTTACGTCTAAGTAAATTAAAATGTTCCTGAGAAGGAAAAAAAAATGTCAGATGTTTGAAATCAATTGTATTTAAATTTGCAACTAGCTTCTCTAGGCTTGTGCCTAAAAATTTAAAAGAATCGACAAAACGAACAGGCATGATAGCTTTGTTATTGATTTGAAAAAATTTGGTAAACGATATGTAATTTTCTTTATTTTTTGCAATCACTTGTATCCTACCGGATAATTCTCCTAACTGTCGTATGAAAAGATGACTGTCGTAACCAGCTAAATTATGAAAAAATATGGGAACGAACTTAGGCAAACAATATTTAATATTACAATAAGAATGAGCTGCACCACGATATCGCCCAGTAAGATGGCAGTGATCTTTTACTTTGTCGTCAAATAATATTTTGTTACAAAGATAGCAATTTTTAGCTTGAACAAAATTGGTTCTATCTTCATCTGTTAAGAACATAGGGATCGATGAATGTAAAATATTATAAATTACAGTAATATCAGATAGAAGGTTATCAAAAAAATGTTTCACACAGTCAGGTCCTCGATAAGACACATATTTATTAAGGGAGCTGTCGTAGGAGCATACAACATAGTAAGCAAATGCAGCTGGTACATGCTTTTGCGTAATCGTTGTGCAACTTGTTCCAGAATTTGATTCAACTGGCTCTAACAAAGATTCAAAGTCTGCGTATAAGACGAAGGGCATGTCTTGCATACGTTCATAATGTTCAAATTGTATTAGAGTTCCCTGATTAGGTAACGTTGTTGCTACACCACTGCAAACGTGAGCTTCGAGTTTAAGATTGTCGTCAAAAAATATCATACAATCCTCACATAAAAATATTTTGGAATGATGTTTAGTTAACTGCTTGCGAAGTAATTTAGATAAATCTTTAATTAAACAGTAATGTGTGCGTTTTCCATTTTCAAGAAAAAGCATGTTGACGTGATGTCCTTTTCGAAATTCACATTTGTACAGAGGTCCAACAACCTTAGTGTTATTTTTAAGGCCATAAACATTAATACTTATGTCGGGATTATTCTTTTCAAAAATTCTTATATCCGCGAACCCTACTGGAAATGTCATATTTTTGACATTAAGTACACTTTCAAAGTGCGGATATGCTGTCGTTCGGTGTGCGTTATTTTTTGCAGGAAAAAGTGCTGCCATAACACACCACAAAAAGCAGTAATCATCTGAATTTTTAATGTTGATACATGCACGTTTGTTTTTTATGACGCTAGGTAAATGTAAGTAACCCGAGGCTCTCAACGGGTTATATTTGTTTATATTTACTTCTAGATACAAGCTTCGTAAATAAGCCCAACCACTATCTTTTTCCTCAAATTCTTCAACTTTTTTACAAATTTTATGGCTAATGTTTGTGTACATTTCATCAAAATTATAACTTTGATGTAAGATAGTGTTTTCAGTAGCAAAAGATTTAATTGAAAGTGAATCATCCTTATGCAGAAAAAATTCACAAAACAATTCAAAATTTACTTTAAGGTTTGCATAAGCCTCAATTCGGGCTAAGAGTAAAAGTTTTACGCGGGAGCGTAATTGCGTTAAAAACTCAGCAGGAGTAAACACACGCATACGTTCTTCATCGTCACCGATGACGTCCTCGCATCGAATCCGGTACGACGCTATGCGACCGCGAAAAGCGCTATGAACTTTTTCGATACCTTCGCTCTCAACGACAGAACTATTATTCTTGTGTAAAATACTTTTTAAATGAGCAGAGAAAGAATTATTTTTAACGGATAAGTTGCAAGTTGAACAAAATATAGTTTTAACCATTATGATTTTTTCACTGTGTTAAAAAATTTACAAGAGGTTAAAGTCGTTTTTAAGTAAAATGTAATATTACATATAAAATGATCTAAAACCTAACACACAATATAAAAGTAAAACCATTTAAGTCAAAATTTTTCGAAGAGAGTGTAACTAATTATAATGGACCCAGCTGACTGTAACTATTTTTTGTTTTTATCACTAAAGAATACCCCCTCTTCAGTAAATTTTGATTTGGCTAATTTAACAAATTTTTTTATAGTCAATAATTCAGGAGACTCGGCTTCGCCTTGTAGTCGAACCCAAACTATTGCCTTTTCACACCTTTCAAAGCCGGTGAGACTGTGCACCTCCTCAGCGTTGTAGAGACGCAGCTCCGCCACCAGTTCACCGCTGAGCTTCGCAGTCCGACGCGTTACCCCGCCTGGTACACGTCGCGTTAGTACGCTGTCGTTGACCTGGTTTGTCTCGCGTGGTGGCGGCAAAACTTCGTCATCTGACTCCGAATCATTTAGCCAGTTTGAAGCGGAGCTGGACGCTTCTTGTTTTTTCGCAATCGTCGTTGAGGTCTTAGGCACCGACGACGACGAGTACAGGCATTTTTTCTTAGTGCTAGAAAGATAAGAAATGTAATTAAAAAACATACATTACTTTACTTATTAATATCGCCGATATACAAATAAGAAAACATACAATATGTTGACACATTTTTAATACTTAGTTTTAAAAACGCAAATTACCTTATGCTTTCGTTGTCCGAGTCAAACAAATTGGTTGACACACAGCTTTTCTTGGCAGAGCGTTTAATTTGCTTGGTTTCAGACCTGAAATAACAATAAATATTAGAGACTCGATATTAACATTTGACATGACTCGACATGACCCAACATGATAGTAAATGCTAGGATGATTTAATAATAACATTTGCTGATCTAGGTCAATGCTCCTCTACAGACCTTCTATAATGACTTCTCTACACATAGAGAGAACGGACCACAGCCCACCACGCAGACCCAGTGCGGTTTGGTGGTGATAACGGTTGCAGATGCAGCTGGGATCACCCGCTTGATATACCTTCCGAAGCATATAGGTACTCGAGATGGTAATGGTCGACCACCCATCAGATGACTGACCATGCATGACACAACATATTAATAAAAAAATAATAATAATATTCAAAACTTACGAACATTATTTCGGTGTATATCTTCTGGATGATTCTCGGGGCGAGCGACGTCGGAGTACTGAAGCACTGACTAGTGGTCGAACTACTGGGCTTGGCGTGTCTACTAGTGGTCAATCTGACTTAGGAAGCACTGATACGACGACTACCATTTTTCGGGTATTTATTGGAGAAAAGTGTTTAACAAGCTATTTTACTAGGCAGGAGTGATCAACTTTTTTTTAATTTATTTTTAATTTATTTTTTTCATTTGTTTGTATACAACTAAACTACCAGTGCTAGTTTTTAATTTCAAGATTACATACACCGTATGTAAAAACTGTTAATTCCAAATACTTTTTTTTTATTTTTACCTTTAATACATAGGTACTTAATACTTATTGGTCTTATAAAACACATCAATTCTAAGTAAGACAGGTTTAGCCGATAGTTTGACCTTCTGTACTACAATCAGTTACGTATACGATATACACATAAATGCTTGCATTCATCAAACAAAATGCTGCTACTAGCATTCAACTTGAACTGAGCCTTTTTCGCGTTATAGTCAAGTATCTAACCACTACATTAACTACCAGTTATATTTTACGAGTTATATTTTAACGAGTTTACGTTTAAGCAAAAGTATTTAATCAAGTATTGCAATATAAATAAATATGTAGGTTTTATTAGTAGCAATGAAGTATTTACAAAATTGAAGCAATGTTGAAAACCTCTGGTTTTTTTAATATTCAGCAAATTATATAGTTTATCGATTAGTGTGAAAAGTTGCAGCGTAAGTAAAGTATAACATACATATTTTAACATTTGCTGTGTAAAAAAGGTCAGCAACCTTTCGATAAAGCGCTGACAGCGATTGTCCGGATGTGCAACATTAGGACTGTTTTCACTAAGCATGAAATTTATTAATACATTCCATCTCATGATCGGTCTTTACGAGAGTTGCTTAACCACCACAATCGCTGATCGAGTTCACCACTGCGCCATCGAGCTCCTCACACTCTAAAATTATTTTCGATGTACTAAACTAGACAAATGTCTCGGTAACTTTAAAGTTAACCGCTCGGATATCGAGAGACGCAGGTTCGATTACCGTGAGGCAGTCTATTTTTATAACTTCTGTGTTTATGTATATGAATACATAAGATGACTTATTCCCACAATAAATAAATCTAACCATATTTAATGGGTACGTATTAAAATAGACATTTGCATTAATAAGTTAAACCATGAAAAGGTACTGTTATGGAAATCCTATCTGATGACTTGTTGCTAAACGTGGCTTCAGCATGACATAATTGTTACCTGTTGCTCTGTCTATCCCACTTGTGGGAATATGGCGTGATGTTTATGTTATTATGAAAATTTATGTTTAATGCGTTTTTCAATTAAACAGTATAAACTTAGCTTTATCTTTTTAATTTTGTTTATATTAAAGGGTTATTCCCATTCTCCTCCAAGAAATTGTCCCAAAGTCCTCCACAGAAAAAATACGAATATAATAATTTGTTAATCGATTTTCATTCTCCTCCGTAATTAAAAAAATGGTAACCGGGTTAATCTCAAACTCCGCAGACAACTTCAGAAAATACTAATTTTAGCTACTCTGAGGACAATAGAACTAAAAAATTATACTAATATTTCATCAACATCAGCCTATAAACGATCTACTGCTGAGCACAGACCTCCCACGTGGACAATAGCACGTGAGGATAATGGGTCATAACCCACCACGCTGGCCCAATGCGGTTGATGGGTTTTAGCGACTATCATCTTACGACAACAACCGAGACCAACGGCTTAACGCGCCTTAGCACGGAGGAGCTCGAGATGTTTTAAATTTGATCACCCATCCAGCGACTCAGCATTGCGAAAGTTGCTTAGCGGACAAGATCGCAAGCCGAACGCGCTAGCCGCTGCGCTATCGTGCTACTATACTAATATTTAAATAATATTTTTTATAATAATCTTTGGAGGAGTCTAGGAATCAATGTTTGAACTTCTTATATTTTCCAAACAAAAGATTGGAGGCGTTTGGGAATAACCCGTATTAAAATTGTTTTTGTCAGCATTGAAATGGGAAGTAGTCGAACTCGTAGGTAACGTGTGTGAGTGTGTGTGTGTAGTGATTGCATACGTCGTTGTTGGTGGGATTGATATAAATAAGGTAACTAATAATTCCCTGCACAGTTGTCTGCATTGACTTAGATCAAAAAACACAAGTGTTTATCTATTATGAAAACCTTGAAAATGTGTTGAGTAGATCGGAGTCGATAAAGACAATTGGCAACTGATTCTAATCAAAATACACAAGTGTTTTCCTATGGGTCGAGGTACTACTTTGACAAATGTTATTCATAGTACTAACTTATTCGGGGATCCAGTCCTGGGAGACCAGGAGCCCCATCCAGTTTAAGTTGTGCTGTAATTCCATGTTGTTAAAAACCGTTGCATCCAATAGACGAAGACCTTGAAAATGTGTAAAGTAGATCCTAGAACCTATATTTAAAAAATCTTAATACGGTGGTACGACCAAACTGGCTGGAAAGAATCTTGAGCAATCAGCCACATGTTTTAAAAATCATTTTAAAAGCATGTGAAGATTTCGTTTCCAGGTACCTATATTTAGAAAATCTTAATACGATGGTACGACCAAACTGGCTGGAAAGAATCTTGAGCAATCAGCCACATGTTTTAAAAATCATTTTAAAACCTTGTGAAGATTTCGTTTCCAGGTACCTATATTTAAAAAATCTTAATACGTGGTACGACCAAACTGGCTGGAAAGAGTCTTGAGCAATCAGCCACATGTTTTAAAAATCATTTTAAAAGCATGTGAAGATTTCGTTTCCAGGTACCTATATTTAGAAAATCTTAATACGATGGTACGACCAAACTGGCTGGAAAGAATCTTGAGCAATCAGCCACATGTTTTAAAAATCATTTTAAAACCTTGTGAAGATTTCGTTTCCAGGTACCTATATTTAAAAAATCTTAATACGTGGTACGACCAAACTGGCTGGAAAGAGTCTTGAGCAATCAGCCACATGTTTTAAAAATCATTTTAAAACCATGTGAAGATTTCGTTTCCAGGTACCTATATTTAAAAAATCTTAATACGATGGTACGACCAAACTGGCTGGAAAGAATCTTGAGCAATCAGCCACATGTTTTAAAAATCATTTTAAAACCATGTGAAGATTTCATTTCCAGGTACCTATATTTAAAAAAATCTTAATACGTGGTACGACCAAACTGGCTGGAAAGAGTCTTGAGCAATCAGCCACATGTTTTAAAAATCATTTTAAAACCATGTGAAGATTTCGTTTCCAGGTACCTATATTTAAAAAATCTTAATACGTGGTACGACCAAACTGGCTGGAAAGAGTCTTGAGCAATCAGCCACATGTTTTAAAAATAATTTTAAAACCATGTGAAGATTTCATTTCCCGGTACCTAAAATAACTTATGACTTATGACGATGGTACGACCAATCTGGCTGGAAATAATCTTGAGCAATCTACCACATAACATAAAAATTATTTTAATATGTTTTAAGTATAGCTCAATGATTTTAAGTACCTTTAAACATATAAAATAATTTATTGTATCTGGTTAATCTGTAATCTGCATTGTGAAGGTTTCATTTCTGAATGACTATTGATTTTTGTTCAACAGCACATACCTCATCAGATACGCACCTTAAAGTAAAAGACATTTCTTATTATAATATTTTGGTGTTACCTAATGCGTAATGTGAAGTCAAGTGAACGTCCTGATTCTAATCAGTGAGTAGCATTTTTAGTAAACTAATTTTTAATTTTTCTCAACGATTATTGTCCAAAACACGAGTGGCGTTGATTTTTCAATCGCGCGATTATTGGACATTCTACTTCGCTTTTTCCAGTGAGCGAACGGAGTGAGCGAACGATTAAGAAAAAGTGAAGTAGAATGCCCAATAATCACCTACTCTTATAAGACGAAGTATGTTAGTAAAAGGCTTGCACATCTAAAGGCTGTTTTACCAGAAACGTCGGATAATTCACAGTTTGACAAATAGTTTCAAAACCTCTCGGTGAACCCCAAATTCCAGCTATAGACAGAGTTGGCTTGCCATCGTCAGTGAGTTTAATTGAAATTTCCTGTCAAACTTTATCTGCTAATTGAATGAATTTGAGAATGTTTACATTACGCGACCCTCTCCCGGCCAAGTGCAACTTGCACTTTGCCCAACTGCGGCGGTATCTTTCAATACTTCTAGCTAAATAGTTAAATAACTTTAATAAATATTATAAAGAATCATCATCATATATTTTATTTTTTGTTTTTAAGTGCTAATTTGCTGCACTTTAAGCTGAATTAAATATTTATAAAACTAGCTTTTGCTCGCGGCTTTGCTCACATGGGCTACACGATCTGTAATTGTTTTTAATAAAAGCCAAACTTATTAAAGGTAAGTGTCTATAAGGAAAATCCTGAAACACTATAATACTAAAAACTATAATTTCTAACCAGGCCAAACACCGAAGGATTTAACTTTTATAATGACAGATTTTCATGCAAACTTTCCACCCCTATTTCACTTCTTTAGGGGAGGTTTTTCCAAAAATGCAAAAACACGTCATTCTTTATTCTTATTGAAAAATCTAAAGATCGATTAAATTATTCAATTTTATAGTTCTTACTTTAAAAATAACTTTTTTACTCCTTCAAAAGAAAATAAACAAAGTTTCTGAGACAAGTCATTCTTTATTTCTTTTTAAAAAGCCAATATTGACCCCCTTAGGGTATGATTTCCGTAAAATCCATTCTTAGTGGCTGGTTACGTCACCTACAATTAATCTACAGGCCTACAGTCCAATTTTCATCTAATTAGCTTCAGCGGTTTCAGCTCGGCGATGATGATTCAGTCAGTCAGGACAAGTCATTATATGTATATATGTATATATGTATATTCGTATATATATACTACTCAAAACAAAATAAGGGCCACGAGGTATTTTTTCATTTTGGTGTAAATTATTAAACATTTACATATTTAAAGTAGTAAAATATTGAGTATACAAACTCTTTGATACCTAAACTTTTTAATATTGTAGTATTCATCTAATGCTGGCAACAATTTTAAATAAAATTTGATTTAAAATTATTTTTGAAAATTTTGATTGCATTTTCTTTGACGTTTTGCTTTCCTTAGCTTCTTGGTTTATTAGAAATTATCAGAGTTCATTGATATCTCGAGTCAGAAACATCTTTTGCAATATGCCACAAGCACGCAGGCGTCATATGGACTCGCTGACAGCAACTAGAGCCGTTACAATGATTGAAGAAGGTCATTCGTAGCGATCTGTGGGTTTGCAATTGGGATTTTCTCGAAGAGCTATTCAAAATCTATGGAATCGTTTCCAAGAGACCGGCAGTGTTAGAAGAAGACCTGGTTCGGGCAGAGTTTGCATTACAACAGCTCAAGAGGATCGTTACATTCGATTAAGTGCGCGCCGAGATCGCACAACGACGGCCCGCAAGCTGCAAAATCGTTTACGGCTCACAACGGGTACTCGTGTCAGTGACCAAACTATTCGTAATCGATTGCATGAAGACCAGCAGGCATCAAGAAGGCGAGTTGTCCGTATTCCATTAACCAGAAATCATCGTGCAAATCGTTTAAGATTTTCCCGTCAACATTTGGACTGGGACATAAACCAATGGGGCATGGTGCTCTTCACAGACGAATGCAAAGTTAAATTTTTTAACGACGATCGGCGTATTAGAGTATGGAGAAGACGCGGCGAGAGATTTTCAGAAGCCTGCATCCATGAAGTCGATCGTTTTAGTGGTCCAAATGTAATGATTTGGGGCGGGATAAGCTTACACGGCAAAACTGAGCTCGCTATTTTAAATGAGGGTACTGTTACTGCTCAGCGGTATATTGAGGAAGTCGTCAGACCACATGTGATCCCATTTGCCCAGCGAGCGGGTCCTGGATTCATCTTGATGCAAGACAATGCTCGTGCACACACGGCTCAAGCGACTCGGTTTGTACTGGAAGCGTCTCAAATTCAAGTCTTGCCGTGGCCGGCGAACAGTCCGGACTTAAATCCAATAGAGCACATGTGGGATCAGTTGAAACGAAGAGTTAGAGACGGTGATCAGGAAATCCACAACCAACAGCAACTCATCAACGCTGTTAAAAGAGCCTGGGAAGAGATTCCAATGGAAAATGTCAGGCATTTGATTGAGAGCATGCACTCCAGGCTTCAGGAGTGCGTAACGAAACGAGGGGGGCATACCCGTTACTAAAAGATGAGCATGGAGTATTTTCTTTTGTTTTCAGTAACTTTACATTGTTTTTATTTTTAACCTTAAATGTGTTTTTTCTTTCAAAAGCAAATAAACTTTTTAATCATTATTATTGGAATAAATTTATTGGTCTACACGGTAAAAACAACATTAGTTTTCGTTATGGAGACAAAAAAATTAATATTGGTTTTATTATTTTCATGGTACAGACAAAAAACCTCGTGGCCCTTATTTTGTTTTGAGTAGTATATATGTATATGATATAGTGAAAAAAATAAATGCCTACCCGACCCAGCCAGAAATCGATCCTGGGTCTTTGCCGCCCTGATTGTGGAAGACCCAGGTTCGATGTCTTTAAGCTGATGATGATAAATATTTTTTTTAAATTATTTGTACAATAGACACAGGCGTTCAGTTTGGTGTTGCTCGCTGGCCGGTGTTCAACCTTTAAATGCTGAGATGAAATATGGAAACAAAACTGCTTGGTCACATTACTAGAATACATTTCACTTTTTTTATTTATTTATTTCCACACTTACGTCTATTTTTATATGTGTTTTATTACCAGCCAGCCAGACCACCAGCCAGTTTGTGCTACTACGGGTTGTAATAAAAGTTGCTGTGCGAAAAGAAAATGAACCGGCAACATTGCTGTTCCATGTGATGAGACATGTGAAACGCTACCACTACGGCCCCAGATGTAAACGAGTTTTAAAAAAGATTAAATAACCACAAATTAATAACCAAATTAATTACCACAGAATGCCGGATTATTTACTTTTGAAAAAAGTTTGTAACTATTAAATATTTAAAAACGTATATTTAAATGAACTTTTTTGTACAACATCGTTAAACTGTGAATAACGTTATAAAAGAGATTTCAATGAAACTATTGTGTCAAGTAAACAAATAAATGCGTCGTTGTTCGATTCAGTTAATGCTTTGTCATTCCCTCATCAATAATTCTGCTATTTATGGTTTTATGATTTTTGCAGATGAATGTACCAAATGGCGATGCTTCATTGTTTGTAATAACAATGTTATTGTGATTGGAATTTATTTTATTTTTTACAACTTATTTTTAAAGGGCTTGTGTTTAAACGCCTACCAAAAATGTATCAATTCTACTACCAATAAAACTGTATCCTTTTTATAATATTTTAGGAAACACAATTTGGTGAGCATTTATCCATTTTGGGAAGCAAAAATAATATTTGTACAGTCATTTAATTTAAATGGTACTTAGGCTTAGGATCTAAAAAATATTTCTGGTGAGCGTTTAAATTATACCCTTTTTAATGTTGTGACTAAATAAGTAAATACAATTAAGTTTTAATATTTTGGGGAAAAAAATACTAATACTTTAAATATTTTTAATTGATGGAGTAACCGATTATTATCAAACTACTTTTAGGATGTGCGCTTAAACTGTTACATTTTGTACGTGTATAGGTCAATATTTAAATAAAACCTCTTTGTTCAAAATTAAAAAAAGCCTTTTTTACGTCACGTTATGCCAAACATTCTCAATACCTACCTCCTACCTCAGAATAATAACTACCTTTAGTCACTGATCTGAGCCTCCTACCGTGTAGAAGCTTATGAAACTCGAACTTCGTGCATTATAACACTACTTTGCAGAATGTTACGTAAAAGAGACGTTATGCACCTGTGAATTGTTAAGCTATTTCATGCAACACATACTTTTGTTCATTTATGACAATGCAACAATGAAATAAAATAAAATAAATACATTTTAAATAGTATCGAAATCTTTATCTACGTACATTATTTCTTATTAATAAGAATAGATTCGAGTAAGTTATGTAAACCATTACCTATTAATTGTAGTGATGACTTGATTTCAATGATGGAGGCCTTTGCCCAGCAGTGGGACAGTAACAGGCTTTATTAACTTACTTACTTTACGTCATGTAAATTGGTTATTAGGTTCTCAGTTCATCTGTATACAGGGTGTCCCAAAACTCGACGTCAACCCGAAGCCGGGTGAAAAGGCAAGTCAAGCTGGTTGTCAGAAAAATATAAAAAAAAATCTAAGTTGTATGATTTCAAAATTATAGGCATTTTTTTAAAAATCGCAAAATTACACACCCTGTGACAGTCTTTTTACTCCTGTTGCCACAAATCTTTACTTTTTCCAATTATTTTTTTTGCTGTGTAACCCTGAATAATGCTTCTCTAAACTGTAATCAAAATTTTGAAACCAGCTGCTCTAGCTTGCCTAAAAAATAGGACTTATTTCCTAGTAAAACTTTCAAAATAAAAAATTGTCTAGTTTTAACTGACTGTATTGAAAAAAAAATGTACTACGCGAGTTTGGCAAGTTATGTCAAAAGTTGGCGCATTTAGTAAAGATTCCAAAATGGTATAATACTTGGTAAATTGTAGCTGATAACATGGATAAAAATTTTATTTTCTTGTAAAACCCACTTTTTAACAAATTTTTCTTACTTGGTTTAAAATTATTCTAATGGGCGCAAGATTTTCCAAAGAGTCGTAAATTGTAGCTTGAGATGAATCAGGCATTCTAAGAAGTATAAGCGAGATAGATATTGACGCTTAAGTGACTAAGACGGAAAGAGTCACCTTATCAAGTGCGAGCGAGATAGGTATGGACGCTAAAGTGACTGAAACGGAGAGAGTCATCTTACTAAGTGCGAGCGAGACAGAGAGTGACGCCAGGTATTCGCTTTTGCACTCACACATCACAATCACAAATCAGTACGTTACGCTCCTTCGTTTACTGCACTTTTTTTCGTATTCGTTTGTGTTGATTTCGTACTAACTACTTTTGGCTTCGTTTATGGACTTGTGATTGCTTGTGATTTGGATCCGAACTGTTTATTTTCCCTCAACGACGACCTTTGCTTTCTCCTGGACTATCGTGTGACTAGTGCCAAGATGTCTGCGTATACCACTCGCGAATACGCTAATATCATAGTAGAATGAAACAAGTAGGCCGACTCGGCCCCCGAGCAAGCGATAGTCACCTAAACTTGTAGGGCTGTCGCTTTTAATTAGAATGAGGTAGGTATCTACATATAAAATAAGAACATACTTAGAAATATGAATTCATGGATTCCAGAGAACCCCCGACCTCCCTAAACGTAGTTTGTTAACTGTACAACACAACAACTTACAATAGGTAAGTAGGTACGGTCAACAGCACATCACGGTAAACACTTGCAGTTCGATATTAGTACTTATGCCCACAACATAAGAGCGGTACAAAGTCCAAAGTGTTTAGTCTGACTGTACCTAATTAGTCTCTTGTTTTCACGGTAGGGTGTACCGTGTAATCTAATAAATTAAACTTACAAATCCTTAGGTACATGTATTTACCTCTCTAATCCACGAAATCTGAAGCAGAACTTAACTCTTTCGGTACCTAGTAAATAACTAACACAAAATAATGTAATTAGGTTAGGCAGGAGGTACTCACCGTTCTTGTTCGGTAGGTAAGGTAAAGAAGGACAATTCTGGATTTGACAAGCTGCTATTTAGACATCCGTAAACACTGCAATATCTCCTGAATTTTTTTGTAGCCATCGTTGACTTACGTTTCACAAATTATATATAACCTACGAGCGGCAGCGGCGCGGCGGGCGCAGCGACGAAACAAGCAGGCGCGCGCGGCATTAAGTGGCTCAGTCGCGACTGGCGCAGCATTATTAGCAATAAACTTTGTCAGTGTGTGCGTGCGACGATGCGTACGGACGGGTTGGCTCGGCTGCGCTCACATACAAGCCGCGCTCGGTGCGTATGTATGAAGATGGCCTACTTGTTTCATTCTACTATGCTAATATGCACCTTATTTATGGTGAATGCAGGTGTAATGCCAGTGCTGCCGCCAGACTTTACCGTGAAAGGTACCCAAACGCTGCTCGTTACCCTGATCATCGAGTGTTTACGAATGTGCATCGTTTACTCTTCTCAGAGGGCCACCTCCCAAATCAAGAGCATGGTGGAGGAAGACCCACCAACCCGATGGAAGACGAGGTGCTAGAAGCTGTCGAAGAAGACCCAAGCACTTCAGTTAGGGCTATTGAAATAACCACCGGAGTGCCCAAAAGTACAGCCCATCGTATTTTAAAAAGACATGAATTACACCCATACCACGTACAGCGAGTACAGACGTTACTACCCGGGGACTACCAAAATCGAGTAAATTTTTCCCGGACAATATTGGAAAGGTACAGGGATGACCCGCTTTTCTTAACGAAAATTTTATGGTCTGATGAATCGACATTCAAAAAGGACGGCTACATGAACATGCATAACTTGCATGAATGGCATGTAGAAAACCCTCATCTAACGAGGCAGGATCGGTCCCAGTACCGATTCAAAGTAAACATGTGGACCGGAATTTTAAATGGTCAAATAATTGGTCCTTTTGAGTTGCCTGATGCGTTGAATGGCGAGGTCTACTTGGACTTTCTACAGAACCATCTACCAAGTTTACTAGAAGACGTGCCATTAAACATTTACAGAGAAATGTGGTTCCAGCAAGATGGGTGCCCAGCACACTATGCTCGCTCCGTTCGACAATATCTCGATGAAGAGTTTCCCGGGAGATGGATCGGACGGTCTGGCCCAATCTCGTGGCCGGCCCGTTCACCGGACTTGAATCCATTAGACTTTTTTTACTGGGGAGCAGTCAAAGAAAAAGTGTATTCAAAGCCAATTGAAAGTGAATTTGAACTACGGCAAAGAATAGCAGAAGCAGCTGAATTCGTAAATAATGGACGATTCGCTCGAAAGATAGCTCGATCATTTTTAAAGAGATGTCGGGCTTGTATTGCCGCCGAAGGAAGACATTTCGAACATTTGTTGTAGTAAAAATAGTTGTATTGGTACATTCATGAAACATTTTAAAAATTATTGTAAATTTAATAAATAAACCTTAGTATTAAAAATTTTGTGTCAATTAAAATTTAAACTTTTACAAAAAAATGGTGCCTATTTCATACCACACACAAAGAGAACTAAACTAAATTTAGTGGACAATCTGTTTTTTCAATCGGTTTATGATAGACAAGCACAGGTACAATTAAGTTAAATTTAATCAGTGTGTGCATTGGAATCGGCTCCAATGTAAAAAGCAATAAGTTTTGCCATTTTCACCAAGTAAGAAAAATTTGTTAAGAACTGGGTTTTACAGGAAAAAAATTTTTTTATCCATGTTATCAGCTACAATTTACCAAGTATTATACCATTTTGGAATCTTTACTAAATGCCCCAACTTTTGACATAACTTGCCAAACTCGCGTAGTACATTTTTTTTTTCAATACAGTCAGTTAAAACTAGGCAATTTTTTATTTTGAAAGTTTTTCTAGGAAATAAGTCCTATTTTTTATGCAAGCTAGAGCAGCTGGTTTCAAAATTTTGATTACAGTTTAGAGAAGCATTATTCAGGGTTACACAGAAAAAAAAATAATTGGAAAAAATTAAGATTTGTGGCAACAGGAGTAAAAAGACTGTCACAGGGTGTGTAATTTTGCGATTTTTAAAAAAATGCCTATAATTTTGAAATCATACAACTTAGATTTTTTTTTATATTTTTCTGACAACCAGCTTGACTTGCCTTTTCACCCGGCTCCGGGTTGACGTCGAGTTTTGGGACACCCTGTATATTATACTAACATTTTACTCGCGACTTCGTCCGCGTGGATTTGAGATGCAAAAAGAAACTATTTTTAAATAAAATATAACCTATGTTACTCGCAAGGAATGTAGCTTTCTATCAGTGAAAGATTTTTTAGATTTGGACCAGTACTTCTAGAGATTAACCCCGACATACAAACAAACAGTCACAAACGTTACCTCTTATTGTTAACTAGCGACTCGCCCCGGCTTCGTACGGGTGCAATGCTGATACTAAATGCATGTATTTATACATATAAACCTTCCTCTTGAATCACTCTATCTATTAAAAAAAACCGCATCAAAATCCGTTACGTAGTTTTAAAGATCTAAGCATATACATAGGGACAGACAGACAGCGGGAAGCGACTTTGTTTTATACTATGTAGTGAAAAAATTTACTTTTTATTTTTAAGTGCTAATTGCTGCACTCGTCGCATCGGGTCGGGTGGGCGTTTAATTTTTTCACTGTATTTTTATAAATATTTATAAATATGTAGTGATAGGTGGTGATAGTATAGATTTATTTTATGAATGATCGCGCATAACTATAAAAGCACCCTATTCTTCCAATAACTTTCATATATTTAAGCAGAAGCAATGTTCTGCTGACGTAAAACTAATCCGTAGCAACTTTATAAGTTGCCATAACATTGATTACCTTTAATTCAGCTCATCAGTAGCGATTGTCCAAGTTTTCCTAATACTTGTAGTTATACGCGTCGGTGGGCGAGTGACGAGACAACTGGAGACGGGCTGCGAGGAGGGGGGTGCTATCGTCTGATCAGTGCCGCATTTTTGTTAATAGCTCCTACTGACTCTGTTTCAAGTTAAAGAAGGCGACGGCAAAATAATATTTTATTTTAAAAGTTTTTTTTAAAGCAGTTTCTTGTTTTGGAGCTCGGTAGTTGACTGGACATGGTCGTTAGCGTGTGTGTTGCTAACATCCGTAGGCTATAGTAATAGCATATCATCAGGCATTCTTTATGCCAAATTGTTACAAGTATTGCGTAAGTTAAGAAACTTACGTCCCGGTCAGCCAGTGATTAGTAAAAATATGTTTCGAGCTCCTCCATGCTTTAGAAGAAACGTTAAGCCGTTGCTCCCTACTGTTGTCGTAATATGGTAGTCGTTAAAATCCACGATCCATCGACGATCCACGGTAGTCGAAAAACGCGGACTAGGCACACAGTGGGCGCTTCTTTACTACCATACAAATTGTTGTTTTGCGTTCATATGATCTAATGAGGGATAACACTAGCACTAGATATTTATAAAATATTTTATAAAATACAGTGAAAAAATTTATTTTATAAATATTTATTTCAGCTTCAGTGCAGCAATTAGCACTTAAAAATAAAAAGTAAAAATTTACTATAGCGTTGTGTTATCAAATTTGTGGTATCCCATCTGAAAAGATGAATCTGCATATCCATCGGTTGCAACAACCTTTGGATAGATGGCACTGTGCCGCAAAAAGCACTCAAAAATTAAAAAGCAGTGACAAAATTCAGCGCTTACGTCAGCCTTCCCGGTAGCATAGCGGTCAGTGCAGCCGCCCGGATTGTGGAAGACCCAGGTTCGATTACTGGCTGGGTCGGGTGGGCGTTTAATTTTTTCACTGTATTTTCAGTGCAGCAATTAGCACTTAAAAACAAAAAGTAAAAATTTACTAGCACTAGACTTTTTAGTTCCTTTCAGTGAGCATCTTATGGAGTCTGTTAAAAAGGAACTCAATTCGTAACAATGGTTTTTTCATATATTGAAGCTAAGTAACGTCATCAGTAACGCTACAAATTCCATATTTCACTTCACTCAGGGTTGATACTGGAAATATAAGACCAAAGTAGTGTTCCGCCTTTAACTTACACCACACTAGTGCCGTCGCAGAGGGTCAGTGTAACAGCAGGGGCCGATGACAACCCTAAATAAAAGGGCTCTTGGAGGAAGTTCGCCCCTCCTAGCGAGCGCCATTGAATTCGGCTTAGCAACGCCGCGATATATTGCGATTTGGTGGCAACATGTTATTTTGGATTTCTGATAGTTTCCATTGTTTTGAATACGAGTCGTGTTGGCAGCCTTTACTGGTAAACGTTTCGGTAACCCATACCATGAACTAATATAGAGTATTAATAATACTCTATAGTCCATGCCCATACTACTTTAAACTTTTAAAGGAAAAACATAGATAATAAATATTAAGGTAGTAGACAAAATAAAAGAAAATATACGATTATTCAACTTAATTAATAGCTAATAGTTAGCATTATCATAAAACTAATGTACAGTTATACTTATAACAAATTATTGAATCATAATTTGACATTTTAACCCCTTGAGCGTCGAGCGACCAGCAGGCGGCCGATAACAATTAAAGTTCTATTGTGTCTGGTATTCGACGCTTGAGCTCTTATATTATAAAACAAAATACGAATCGTCATTTTTTGATCACACCAAATCAAGACCCGATAAAATTTTCAATAATTAAAATAACGTCTACCTAAGTAGTAACCAATCAGGTTAAATGATTAATAAATAAAATTTTAAAAATTGAATGAAAATATCCAAAAAGGCTTTATATTTACTGAACCATGAACTTGATTTGATTACGTAGTTCGAGCGGGCGTTATGCCGGGTTTTCACAGTAAGAGTTGGCTAGGACCGAGTGCACTCGGATGTCTACTCGGACGCTATTCGTATCTTGTAAACACGTAATCCGAGCACACTCGGACGCCGGCATCTAATCCGAGTAGACTCGGACTCTGCTCTATTTTTCGAGCCCACTCGGATAATTTTTAAGAAAACAAAATGGCGACAAGCAAGAAAAAGTGGAGTGAACGTGACACAGTGAGGTTTTTATAACTTTTTTTTAATCTTTCTTTTCCACTTCACGAAGAAAATTATTTGATGCCCCTGTTGGTCACGTTTTAAAATCCATTTCCGTGTAAAAATTTTTTTCTGTCTTCGTTTTTTACCTCTTTCGTGATTTGGAACTATAATACTTTAGAACTATAACATATCTGCTACAACTTTCTATACCTCGCAGCAGCAGATCAGTCGACGACATCTTGATTGTGCAATGAGGGAAATGACCTTAATACGAGTGCACTCCCATCGTGTGTAAACCACTATCCATGTAAACTCTGTATGAAGCCGACTCATACGAGTGTACTCGGTCCGAGCCAACTATTACTGTGAAAACCCGGCTTTATGCACCAAACGTAATTTAATTATCGGCACACAGATCAATCAAACCGCAGTTCATGAAATTCACAGTTACAATTAATTTGCTTAAATCTAAATTCCCGTTTAAAACATCATTGTACTTGTTAATTGAAATAAGTTGTTACAGATATTGTGAAATTTTATCAAGTTTTAATTAAAAATTATAAGATTATTGAAGGAATCGCCTTAAGAGAAAAAGTGCTTTTATGACATTATAAACTAAATATCATAGCATGATAGTTTATTCCATTAGCATAAAAGTAAAGTATAGGTGATTTAGTTTTTGAAAAAAGACAAAGTGTTAAAAATCCGAGCAGGATTCGAACCCGCACTCCATGACATGCTGGGTCAGGTGCACTGCCAACTATGCTATCGTGGCTCAATCCAACTCGCCGAAATTAATCATCATCATCATCATCATCATCATCAGCCTATAAACGTCCCACTGCTGGGAACAGGCCTCCCACGTGAACAATAGCACGTGGGGATATTGGGCCATAACCCACCACGCTGGCCCAATGCGGGTTGGTGGGTTTTAACGACTGCCATCTTACGACAACAACCGGGACCAACGGCTTAACGTGCCTTCCGAAGCACGGAGGAGCTCGAGATGTTTTTTTTTTTTTTTAATTGGTCACCCATCAGGCGACCCGGCATTGCGAAAGTTGCTTAGCGGGCAAGATCGCAAGCCGAACGCGCTAGCCGCTGCGCCATCGAGCTCCAATTAATCAACACTACATATTTTTACTTTATAAGAACAGGGCTTCTTTGGCTTTATAAGTTAAAGTAGATAGTGTTGACTTATTTCGGCGAGTTGGATTGAGTTTCGGTTTTATGTAATTATTGAATTTTTATCTTGTTCCGCACTTTTCAGTTGATTTTCTATTTAGTTATTATTTTTTACGAAGGCGGGTTTTTGTTTTTTTAAATTTTTATTTTTTTAAATTGTAATTTGTTCGCAACAATATTTGCGTAAAATTATATGTAAAATAATCATGATTTAGTTTAATTAACTGTGTAATTAATTTTATTAAGTTAATAGTAACACAAATAATAACATTTTATTTTTTATTTTCTTGATTTAATTATATGCCATATTTATATTATTTATTTATTGTTTAGTGTTAAACTTTATTTAAATGTTGTGCCCCGCTGTTATTTAAATTGTGAATTTGTTTAAGTAATTGTGTTGTATGGTTGGTTTATATCTTGAAACCAGCTCCGAGGATAAAAAAATTCACAGATTTCGCAGTCCCCGCAAGAATCGGAGCATTGAAAATGAATACAACAATTTACGAAAAAAAAAAACATTTTATTTTAAATAACACAATTCCAACTTGAATGCACTTCTCGCCTGCATCTGCATCTTTTAACACCATTACCATGACGATCGGTAAATAATCAAAACGGAAATACCGTTTTTCTACAATACCAAATCTAAAGGGATCACTACAGGTCACAATTATTAACCGATTTTTAAAATTTTTTCGCCATTTTGTAGCTAAACTAATACATTAGGACCTTTTTTTAATTTTTTCTAAAGTCGGTTTTTTTTTAAATATTTAAAATTTAGTATACAAACACACCCCAAAAAACCCGTTTTTTTACATTTTTAAAATTCCAAAAAAAGTTTCCAGCTGATTTGCAAAATTCAAACGCTCACACGTGTCTCGATACCTTCCTCAAATCTTGGTACTATTTTCATCTCGATTCTCCCAAAATCCTCGGAGCTATGGCCAAAAATACGTTTCAGGCGATTTGCATCTGATAACCATTTTCAATGGTAATAAAAACAAAAACTATCCAAAATTACTATAAACGATACACTACGTTTCGCACTCAAGTATAGTGAGAAAATGTCTCATGTTTCCTCAAGGACGTACATTTAAAAATGTTTAGGTTAATGCGCACGTCCACTAACGAGAGTTGGACGACTTGTGACAAGCGACGGATGGCGAAGACGGACGGTCCGGACGGGCCGGACGGTCGGACGGATGGCCGGACGGGTAGCCGGACGGGCTTTAGCGGTACGCGTGGGCGGGACGCGCGGGGTGGCGACGCGCTGACGTCATGCGCGCATGCGCTCCTTGGGACTCCTTGATGCATAGAGTACGGTCGAAATGTAGATGTTACAGATGTTCAAGATGCTAAATTGTGTTTAACGGTTGATATTTATTTATATTATTATAATTTCTCGAAAAACTAAAGTATGCTTGCTTTAAATTGAGTTTTTTAAAGTCATTTAAAAAATAAAACTAGATCTTATACAAGTATTTAATTCTTAATTTATTATTTATTTATGTTTAATTAGTTGTATATAAAAATGCATAAATTATTAGGTATTGTAATAATTTATAACATATCGCTAATATGCTGTACAGTTTTGCTAATGCTTCTTATACGTCAATGACATTGTTGCTTAGTTGGTAGGCACATCCTACTCAAATAAATGAGCACCGTTTACTAAAAATGTTCGTACATCATAACATTAAATTGCATCAATCAGTTTGTCTGTACATTTGAGTTAGTCTGCGCACTGCAATCCGTGTACGCGCCTACCGCGGGGCGAGCAGTCTCCTCTGCCGCGCGACCCGCTACGTCCGCGTCCGCTACGCTTCACTACGGGCCGTAGTAGTCGACCGCGCGACTACGACGTCACCGCTACGAACACCGTACAATACACAAACACACCTGTGACTGTGACTGTGAAAAAATACCAAGTGATCCGTGGATGTAACTATTTGTACTCAAGTGAATAATCACGTGAATAAGGTGAGTGAATATTGAATAACGAGATATGAATAGCGGTAGAGCTCGGATGTCAGCATGCTTTATTAATGTCAAGGACACGGTTATTGATCAAGCAGATGAAAGGACAAAACTATTTTTTATTGTTTGTTTTATGAATGACGGACGAAAGAGTATATGCACAATCGAATATCGGCATTTCCTTTGAAGAGTGAATGTAGAAAATACAGGTTGTATAGAGCACGCAGAGTAATGCGACATAGGGTTGCTTTTTGAAGTGGGGTAAGGAATAATTTATTAGATAAGGTGCCACCTTGCGTTACAAGCCTCATGAATTTGGAATTCGCTCGGAATTTTACTAAAAGCGATTCAAGTTTAATGTGTGCGTTACAGGTCGTATAATTTATTGAACACTCGCTATTTAATGGAATGTTAACGATTAGTTTACTTTTTTATTATTTATTTTTCAAATTGTGTAATATAAGATGTTTTTCTAACTGCAAAGAAAAACGATTAAAGTTTTGATTTGGATATTAATTCACAAAGTATTAGTTGCCTCATAGCGACATAGATTATGTCTGTCGGCGTTTCCTAATGTTTTATACCTACTTGGACAGTCGCCAGATGTATAATTGAAATCAATCTTGAATGCTCCTGGCAAGAGTTACTTAGAAGCGAATGTTCTTGCGCCAAAGATGCCATCGGTGGCCGGTCCTAGATTTTCTTAAGCGTTTAAAAAAATGTTTTAGATATTTATCTTGTTTACTTTGTTTATTTAGTTCAGTGGTTCTCAACTGGTGGTCCGTGGGAGCATTGGTAATGTCCGCGGGACAGAACATTATTAAATCGACTGAACAATTATGAAAAAGGCAGTACAATTGTTTTTTTTAATGCCTGCATTGTCACCTTTGCTATATATTTGCTAGATCCCGGGGTGGAACAATATGTATATGGCGTTACTAGAGGAGTACCACTAGGCGCTGAATGTTTCGCATCAGCATTTTTGGTGAAAATAAACTGTCACTACTGAACTTATGCTACTTAAGTTTTGAATAAAAATTAAACTTTATTTTTAAGTGCAGTTTATGTGGTTCCTGCTAACAAAACATTAGGAAAAGGGTCCTAGGTCTGAGAAAAGTTGAGAACCACTGATTTAGTTCATAATATATGTGTCATAATATATAGTCTTTTGTTCTTTTACTCACGCTTGCCGAAGCCACCAGCCAAGCCACTGCGGTACGATTTGAGGTAATATTGTGTAATCGGTTACACCAATGATAAATGATTCTGGGTGAAGTGCGCTTCAATCTTCGGTCTTATCGTTAATTAACATCAAATGAAGAGCAAGCGCTTCTCCATTGTGGATTTTTTTTTACAAAAGTGTGCAATGGATTGTAAGACAAAGGTATTTCTTTACAATGGTTGTAACTACTTTCCTATAGTTCTGCAGAATTAGAGTGCACGGTGGCAATCAAATCGCACTGTCCCGTTGTAGACCAAATGTATCCTTTGTGCCAATTGATTTTAAAGTGACTGCTATTGTCGCAATTTTAAGACTTATTTTAATAGTTTATATGCACAAGTCAAACTGTAAAGATACCTTTTCTTAGTTGTATTTTTTCGACGAGTTTAAGTATTAATAGTCCTAATAAATACTGTCTATCACCGGACTGTGGGTACAGCTGAATTAAACAGCGGAGCGCTGTCCTTTGTTCTGACTCTTTGTATCTTTTCTTTTACAATATTGTGAAGGTAATTGAGCATACAGCCTGCCTGATGAATAGCGGCTACCGCAGTTCTAGGAAGCTTGCAATATTAAGGGCCTTACAAATAAACAGAGTATACGCTGCAAATAGTTATACCGTGTTTTGTTCCCGTCGTGTTAACTTTATTTTAAATATGAGTAAAAAAGAAAAATCAGAAAAAAACGAGGAGCTCGACGGTGTAGTGAATCACGTGCCTGGACTACGATTGTTAAGTGCGATAAGAAACTTTTGCAAAGGCCGGTCATCAGATGTATCATCTCGAGGTCCTCTGTGCTTCGGAAGGCACGTAAAGCCGATGGTCGCGGCTGTATGTCGCAGTCGTTAACAACCACCAAACCGCACAGGGCCCGCGTGGTGGTAGGTAGACCGTTCTCCTTATGCCAATCCAAACTCACATTTTATCTTTTTTAATTTTTCATTGCTTAGGATACAATCCGTGCAGCCTTAATAAAATTACGGTTGAATTTCGACCACTGGGCGACCACTAGTTATGATAACTGCTTATTAATAACACGATGGTAGCTGATCAACGATCAATGTGTCTATCAAAAGCGTATTTATTTATTTACCACTAGCTGTTAAACGCCTCGGTGGCCTAGTGGTAAAGCGCTCGGCCCGATACTTGACGATCCCGGGTTCAATTCCCAGGTCGGGCAAAGTGTGTTTCGGATTTTTCGATGCATAGCCCGGGTTTGTCATCACCAACCCGCATTTGGCAAGCGTGGTGATTAAGCCAGTACCCATCAATATTAGCGATGACTTGATTTCAATGATGGAGGCCTTTGCCCAGCAGTGGGACAGTATATAGGCTATTTACTTACTTACTTACTTACTTACTTACTAGCTGTTGCCCGCGACTTCGTTTGCGTAGACAATTACCTATATCCTAGAGTAATCTGTTATTTGGATAAAGAGTATCCTATGTCCCGGTCCGGATAATGCTCTGCCTATATGCATAGTTTCGTCCAAATTCTCCATTTTCAAGTGATGCGCTTATCAACGAACAGCATTTGATTTAATTTATATAGATTTGCTATATGCAGAGTTAGAGTCGAATACTATTAAAACACTTTGAGTTAACCGATGCCACTTACAAATCTCTACAATTTTGAATACCCGCTCGGTCTTTAGTGAATGTTACATAATAACGTTGGAAAAACCTCCACGAGCGGGATTTGAAGTTAGGCACGGGTCGGACACCGCCCGGATCTCTTAATCCCGTTCAAATCCTGCACGTGAAAATTTTTTCAACACTTTTTTTGCTTTTTTATTATAATTTATCCGCAATAAACCGCATGCTCTAGCTTTTACGATATTAAACCGAAGAATGGTAATAATCAAATTGGTATGTATTATCAGTTCTAAATAATTAACAAAGTTTTATCCATTAACTAAGTAAGCTAATTTAAGCATGATTTGTTAACATATTTTTTAATTTTATTGGTTTAGGGGAAACAAACAGCTTAATATAACACTAGTAGATATAAAGCATTATGTTTGTACCTACATAAGCTAACAAAGTTTCCACTGCAAAAGAAATACTAACAGTTGAGTAGACATTGAATCAGAAACTCAGATAATGGTCGAACAATAACAAAATTTAATTATTATTTTACTGAGAAAAAAAAATAAAATGCAAATAAAAACCACAAAAAAGTATATAATCAAATAATCAAATGAATATTCTCAGGTGAACGAGTAACATCCATTTCCCTCTTTCTTCTTTTTGTCGTCTTCGTTACAAATAGACTTTTTGAATTTATAAGAACTAAGAGAAAAAATATTAAACTGTTGATAACTCTTATCTACTACGAGTACATGATCATAAGGAAAAGCGGTTTTTGGCATAATTGGTGCGACACAGAGGCAGGGCAAAAGTTTTAACTGACCTCAGGCAAGACTTTTTACATTTATAAAAGATCTTGTAAGATAAGTCGACTCAACCATATTATTTCTTATTTTATAAAGAAAACATTGATCACGTTGCTCTCTTCGTAGCTTCAAAGGCGTGATTACGTCAATCGGGAATTCCGGGTATCTGTATTTCATACGTTTAATGAACTTATCCTGAATGTTTTCAATAGAATCGATATACTTTAAATACTGGGGATTCCAAGCTGTTGATGCGTATTCCAAAACAGATCTCGCGAACGCGTTATACAATAACACCAAAGTACTAGGGCTTTTAAATCAGAACATTGGCGAAATATGAAGCCTAACATCCTGTAAGCGCTAGCAGTGATTTTATCGATATGTGAGGTAAAAAGTATCTCGCTGTCTAGGCTTACCCCCAGGTCTTTCATCTCTGTGACTCTGTGAAGATTATTATTTTGAAGACTATAATTATGAAGTATGGTTTTTTTTTCTACTATATGTTATTATATGACATTTATCTATATTTTAGTATAATGTATTAATCAGACAGTACTGTGCTAAGCGATCCAAATCATTCTGTAGTAAATGGCAATCAGAAAGATACGAATTTTTTTGTGTCATCAGCATACAGTAATATTTTTAGAATTTTGAAGAATGCTGACAACATCGTTCATGAATATAATAAAAAGTAACGGACTAAGATGTGACCCCTGATACTTTTCGATATTTTTCGATATACATTAAGCTATAACACCACAAAATTATATACAATTATTAAAATTGTATATCATTCTGCGTGGTTTGTGTATCTAAATACCCATCCAATTTGTAAGACGCAGCAGCTCTACCAGACAGAATCTAATTTATTAGCAGTCATTTAATAGCAAAATGAAAATATCAAAAGTTGGACCCACCCATCAAGAACATGACGTCTGCGAGTAACTTCGGCAACCGCTGGAGGCTTCAAATTAAGTTGGTGTTTAAAGCTCATCGAGCCAAGACAAATTTTCCGCGTAGGCACCACGAAGTTTTCACTCAATTTTAATGAGCAGATATTAATGGGTCCTTAGAAAGGGTTCTTGGCTCTTGCCTACGGCTATGAAAATGATATATAATTTAGATTATTTTACATTCCTTTGCTTCATCATCATCATCATCATCATCATCATCAACAACATCATCATCATGATCATCTCAGCCAAAAGACGTCCATGGCTGGACAAAGGTCCAAGGATCTCCACAACGACCGGTTTTGTGCTGCATCTCCAGCAGCTTCCCGCGATCTTCACCAGCTCGTCGGTCCACCTTGTTGGAGGTCTGCCCACACTGCGCTTTCCGGTACGCGGTCGCCACTCATGGACTGTATCGCCCCAGCGGCCATTAGTCCTGCGAGCGATGTGCCCTGCCCACTGCCACTTGAGCTTAGTAACTCTTCGGGCTATGTCAGTAATCTTTGTTGTTTTTCGGATCTCCTCATTTCTGATTCGATCACGCAGATAATAATTTATATTCATAGGTATATCTATATATACCTACGAGTACTGCCTGCTATTAGTTATAACTAACTACCTTTTTAGTTTTTAGCCTAGGTAAGTTACCTACCTACCTACTAGCTAAAAATCGAGTTCGATTATTAGACAACGATTATCTATACTAATATTATAAAGAGGAAAGCTTTGTATTTTTGTATGTATGTATGTTTGCAACAAATAAACTCAAAAACTGCTGGACCGATTAAAAAAATTCTTTCACCATTACAATGCTACATTAGCGCTGAGTATCATAGGCTATATAAAAAAAAGGAAATGTCCACCCGTGCGAAGCAGGGACGGGCCGCTAGTAATATCATAAAGATAACGGCGGGCTACCACTGACTAAAGGTCTAGTTTTGTTTTATTGCAATCTTAGATGGGTGTTCTGCGATCGAGGAATAACCTATAAAGAGACGTAACATCCGGCTAGCTACCATAAAGATTTAAATGACATTTTTATTGAGCCACGTACATCCTGTTCTATCTTTAACTTTATAGAAATAGTGGGACATCATACGTATTGAGTGTTATCTATAGGTATTGGAGTGATTTTTTAGCGTGTTTTGCTATTATCTATTTAAAATTACTGGCCTGTGGGCGAAGTAGTTTATGGCGCGATCTTTCTACGTGCTTATTTCCAAGACCGAAAACATGAGACCCAAAATCTAAAATGTACCTTGGTATAAGTAATTGAGCGAAGCTTGAACGCACCTTCTCATACTTTGGGCCTGGTGGCCTACCATTAGGCTTTCGTGTTGGACGCACACAGCGTGACGTTTCTCAGGAGCCAGTTTTTTCAATAATTCCGAACTACGGGTGAAGTGCGCTTTCATCTTCGGCTTTTCATCATCACTTAAAACCACGTAGGATGAAGGTGGTGTTTATCTTATATTTTGTTTATTTAAAAAAAGTATCTCACCTTCGATTTGCTGGCGATATAGTGGTTGATACCCTGGAAGACCTCGGCACAATGCTCGGTGACCTCGACAGAGTCTCCCAACAAGTGGGTCTTAAAATGAACATGGACAAGACAAAAGTTATGTCAAACATACGTCGCACCCATTCCTCTGAACGTTGGGGACTTTGCCCTCAAAGTTGTGGATGATTATGTTTAACTGAGACAAACGGTTCAGCAGGTCCAACTTCAACAAGGAGGTCAATCGTCGAATCCTATTATACTGTGCAGCGTGCGGTAAGCTACGAAATATCTTCTTGTTCAACATACATACCGCAGTGTCTCAAGAAGAAAGTCTTTGACCAGTGTGTGTTGCCAGTGATGACATACGGGACTGAGACGTGGGCGCTCACTATGGGCCTCATAAGAAGGCTCAAGGTCACACACAAAGAGCAATGGAGAGGGCTATACTCGGGGTTTCTCTGCATGATCAAATCAGAAATGAGGAGATTCGCAGAAGAACAAAGGTTACCGACATAGCCTGAAGAGTTGCTAAGCTCAAGTAGCAGTGGGCAGGGCACATCGCTCGTAGGACTGATGGCCGCTGGGGTGAAACAGTCCCTGAGTGGCGACCGCGTACCGGAAAGCGCAGTGTGGGCAGACCTCCAACAAGGTGGACCGACGAGCTGGTGAAGATCGCGGGAAGCTGCTGGAGGTGAGCAGCACAAAACCGGTCGTTGTGGAGATCCTTGAACCTTTGTCCAGCAGAGGACGTCTTTTGGCAGTGTGGGCAGGCCTCCAACAAGGTTTTATTAAACAAAAAAAATTAAAATTAATTGCAGAATGTAGGTCGATACTTACCTGTTTTATCTAATGACTAGTCGGTTTCTTAATATAGCAGGTATCCATTATTAGCAGGTCACGAAAGGTTATTGTAATTACTTTCGGAGCTAACTAGTTTCCTAATTGATTCAACCCAAAATGTTATATTGAGTAATTTCTCATAAATGTTTTGCCCTTTTACCTTGGCTGTGAACTTGCTTTTTATTGCTTATTTGGCTGAATATATGAATAAAAATTGAATCTTTTCAAGTGCTATTGTTAATATGCGAGGGCTTAAGGCGACACACTGAAAGAATGCACCAACTTTCGTCGAATAGTTTAAGACTATAAAATGACTAACGAATCTGAAATGTTGATATACGTAAATTCATGTCTTTATCTTGAATTTGCTAGCTCAAATACACGATTCATCATCATCATCATCAGCTCATTTTATGTCCCCACTGCTGGAGCACGAGCCTTCCCTATGGATGGATAGGGAGAATCGAAGCACGGAGGAGCTCGAGATGATAAATTTCGGTCACCCATCCGATGACCGGCCTTTGCGAAAGTTGCTTAACCTCAGCACTCGCAGACCGGGCGCGTTAACCACTGCGCCATCGAGCTCCTCTATCCTATATATATAATATGTAAATCGTGTATGATTTTATAGTTTTTAGTCGATCATAATTATTTTCGAAAACACCTTTAAAAATCACTATTGTTGAAACTACAACGCAATTACCTAATTTATATGCTTGGAAACCACTCAAATACATTGATAATATCAATATTCTTAATTTTGTAGCTGCATGTTTAGATGACTAAAACCAAGAATATTTTAAAAGATTCCGTTAATGTCGCGGTCTCAATCGCCGCGGGCGCTTCGTATTTTCGGCCAAATGACAGTGCCAGTAAGGATCAGCTGTTTTGAATGTTCACAAATCGAGGTGTTCTTAAGTCCAGCTGAGGGTCAACTTATAGGTTGATGATGCCAAGGAAGTTGTGTCTCATGCATCATTAACAATCTTAAAGTATCTGTAAATTTTGATTTGACCCAGAACCGGTCACAGAAACGTGGGGAGGCAACCAATGAGATGGACCGATGACCTGGTGAAAATAGCGGGGAGAGGCTGGATGCGGAAAGCTCAAGACCGAAAGGAATGGAGTGCATTGGAAGAGGCCTACACTCAGCATTGGGTGGCAGTGGGCTGAGAAGAAGAAGAAGAAGAAGAAATTTTGAATGGTAGTGATTACGTTTTATAGGACATACGACATTAAATATTTTATAAACATTTGTTAATGTATAGAAGTGTACCTAGATATTAGATAGATAGATACATAGAAAGATAAAAGTCATACAACCTTTGAGGTATAGGACAACTGAAAGGAAAATAAAAGGCACTAGTGCACTAGTAGAAAGCAAAATAATAATTAAAAAATAAAAATCATTATTTAACTATATACATAAGTATATATATTATTATAGTAGTAAATAAATAAACATATACTATCAAATGTTCCTGCAAGTGGCGATACCCTTCTAAAGAAGAGTAAACAGTTTTTACTCGTAAAATATTATTTTATTCTATAATATCACTACATAGTATAAAACAAAGTCGCTTCCAGCTGGTTGTCTGTCACTATGTATGTATGCTTATCATCTTAGATCTTTAAAACTACGCAACGGATTTTGATGCGGTTTTTTTTAATAGATAGAGTGCTTCAAGAGGAAGGTTTATGTTTAGTATCAGCATTGCACACGTGCGAAGCCGGGGCGGGTCGCTAGTATTATTATAAATTATAAACACTCATCATCATCATCAACTCATGTTAATCCCCACTGCTGGGGCACGAGCCTTTCCTATGGATGCATAGGGAGAAAGGGCCATAAACCACCACGCGGGCCCAGTGCGGATAGGTGGTTGTTATCGACTGCTAATTCAGCCGGGACCAACGGCTTTACGTGCCTTCCGAAGCACGAAGGAGTCCGAAATGATAAATTTTTGGTCACCCATCCGATGACCGGCCTTTGCGAAAGTTGCTTAACCTCAGCATTCTCAGACCGGCGCGTTAACAACTGCGCCATCGAGCTCCATAAACTATTTAATTATAGTATTTATAATTCTCGATTATTAGTGTATGTCATATCATTGTAAACACCTACATATATGTTTCGCAAAGTTATTTTGACATTTAGTCATTCTATGTTGTAACTTAGCTAAGCAAGTATTTTAAAGGCTAAAAATACCATTAGGTAAGCCTGAAAGTTGTCTTCATACATTACACTGATATTGGGGAAATTTCCAGCGAGAGTTGTTTCATTGAATAAGTAAAAAGTGTGACGTGATGAATATTTCACGGAATACCGCATTGTTCGAGTCGTTTTCAATTTCGTCGGTGACACTCCGCTTATATACATACACGATATAATTTTGTGTTCTCCAATAAATTGACAGGAGCGGTGGATTCCTTACATATGTTTAGTGACAAAGAATATGATAGAAAGTAATTATGTCGTTTATATTATTTTAAATGTTACATTCATAATCTATAACTATCTATACTAATATTATAAAGCTTAAGAGTTTGTTTGTTTGTTTGTTTGGTTGAACGCGCTAATCTCAGGAACTACTGGTTCGAATGGAAAAATTATTTTCGTGTTGAATAGTCCATTTTTTGAGGAAGGCTATAGGCTAATATTACATCACGCTATGACTAATTAACGCGGGTGAAACCGCGGGGTACAGCTAGTAATATTATAAAGCTGAAGAGTTTGTTTGTTTGTTTGGTTAAACGCGTTAATCTCAGGAACTACTGGTTCGAATTGAAAAATTATTTTTGTGTTGAATATTCCATTTATTCAGGAAGGCTATAAGACTATATTACATTACGCTATGACTAATAGGAATGGAGCAGCACTAGAAAAAGTTGCAAAAACGGGAAATAACGCGGGTGAAACCGCGAGGCACAGCTAGTGCTATATAATTAGTTACACGACCTTTGGATAACCAGTCCAATGCTTTGGTAAAATTTTTAATTTTTTTATCTAGATATCATGCTGTTCATTTGTTTTATTTCTCAATTGAGAAGCTCTTTGGAAAATACCAGTTTTGAAGCATTAGCCGCAACATCAAGCTGATCTGATCAGCCCTTTCGGCTTTTAGTTTATTTTCAATAGTGTTTATTGTCAAATGTTGACTTTTTTATATTTAAGATTAGTGGTAAATTTTCTGTATTATATTTGTATGTTTGTCTTATGGATGCAAGCCAAATAATTTGTTTCTTATCATCTTATAATGATCTTATTCATCTTACTTAATGGTATTTTTTTGCCGATAAGCCGAAGGTAGAAGCTTAAAACATATCAGTATCCAACCAACATACCAGTAACCAGTACAAACAGTAGTAACATTAACCAACCTAAGCATATTGTTTTTTGATCTGAGATCGGTGTTTAGGCTATAGACTATTTAATTAAAGTATTTAAATTGAAACCTTTTTAGTGTAGCCATAATTAATGCTACATAGAACATAATTAATTGATCATAAGTGTCAACGTCGTACTAAACGCAAAACTTATTCTTTATTTGATAATTTATTCTTAAAGTTGTGTAACTTTGCCTAGCGCAATAAACTACAGCAAAGATGCTATGCATGAATAATATGGCTAGAAAATGACGTTCAGAATCCTAGGGACCACGGACGGTAGTCTGATTACCTCGGCCACAGTCTCCAGGGAAATGATATCTTTGCACGAATATGAAGGTGGAATTCACCTTTACAAGATAAGTAAGCAATATATGTTTTGGTCGGCCGAGCGAGCCTCTGAGGGCCGCCGTTGGTGAGCTTAATATTTTTCGACTCGAAATTTTTTTACAGCTATAGGTACCTATTAAAATTGCCTGTTCTTGGTAATTCAGTTAGCGTATCCAAAACTTGTGTGTTGCTATCATCAGCTTACAAACGTCCAACTGGGCTTCCGGTATAAACAAATGGGAAGGTCGGTCCATAACCCTCAACTCTGGGCTAATAAAAATAATATCGTGGCACCAGCTTTTATTACCAAAAATAATAGAGAATCCCATTGAAATTTTACTAAATGGCAGCTAGGAAACAGGTGGTCTGTATTCAATTGTTGCTAAATGTTTAAAAAAAATGTCGATAATTGGTTCCTGTCGGACACTGGTGCCACTACTCTATTTCTTTATTTCAAGTAACATGACACATTTAACATGTCCTATGTTATCAAGCGTCATCGGAAAAACATTTGTTCTTGAATTTTAAAGTTGAATATTTTTCAACCAATAGGTAAATAAAAGTCAATTCTAATGAAACTTCCGCACATACTTAGAAAGTACAAAAAAAAAGTTTTTTAATTTTATATGCGATTTTATGTCAGCTAGGTATATAAGTTTAAAACCCTTAAACTTATTCTCTTAATATTCGTATAGTTACAAAATAAAAATTGAGAAGAAAAATATAATCAATAATAAAATCTTATTCTCTTAATTTCATATGCTGGGCCTGTCCATTACTAATGATAATTTACATAAATCAAACATAATATAAAATCTTTGGCATTTTTCCCTCTTCATGTTTTTCTACTTCTTTGTCCAGGATTAATTTAATAACGGCTGGGCGTTTAGGCCAGTCTTTTGATTTATGTGTTCGAACTTTGCTTTAAAAAGGTTTTGTATAATAAAAGGGCTTATTACGGCTTTGATTGTGTGTAAAAACAAATTATACTTTGATTGCCTTAGTCGATGTTATTATCAGTTCTACGATTAAAGTTTTAGTGGTAACACTGGAATACACATTGGAATAATAATTGTAAATTTTGGGTTGCAACACTAAATAACAATTAACGAGAGCAATACTATTGGCCTATCAACAGAACTATACCTTTAAACATGTAGGAGTAGGTATAATGATTTATTACACTAAGGTTACATAACATAAAATAACATATCGTATAAGGTTTTACTTAAACTAATGGTCGCCCAGTGGTCGAAATTCGACCGTAGGTAATTTTATTGAGGCTGCATGGATTGTATCCTAAGCAATGATAAATTTAAAAAGATAGAATGTGAGTTTGGATTGGCATTGACAGATGACGGCTGCATTAAAGTCAAACAATACGTGTATTATGCGTGTGTGTCAAATACATGGTAGTGTGTATAATGTTGTTTTTGTTGATTTAATGTATTTTTTATGCATAATTTAAAAAAAAATTACATTCGGATAACCTTCTGTATATAAACTATAAGTGTGCGAAATTTTATACTCCTCCGTCCGCGCAATTTTCGTAAAAACGGATACAAAGTTTTTGCTTCACGTATTAATATATAGATGTTTGAAAGAAACCAGAAGGTACCTATTACACTTCTGTTTGGGCAGGAACCTAAGACTACTTTATCAAAAGCATGTAATTAAAATAATATTTCTTAATGAGGAATAGACTATTTCTGAAGAAGTGATAAAAGAAATAAATTATTTTTATTATAGCGTGGTTCTAAATTTCTCTTTGTAAAGACGGCGCTCAAAATCTATTTAGAAAGTCCGTTATACAAAACTTATACACATAACCAGATCACCACTTAATTCAGCAGACCAAACCAAGTAATGTCGTTCCAATAATCCTTCAACAAAACCATTTTAAACCGAAAAATCCTCCTACATAACTGCTTTAAATCTTTCAGCAGCGTCGGCTTTAATCCTTGTTTTTATTGGAAAATCAGAATTCAGGAGTGTATCGGACAAAAAATAACTTCATAAAGCACCGAGCGTTTGATAGTCGAACGAGGCCAAGCCATATTTCAAATTCCCAGCAAAGAACGTGATTTAATGCGCCGCAGATATCTAAATCGTGAGTGGTGGCGTAGTAACGAGTGGGTCAGTAGGATGCTACGTGTATATAGTACAGTCGGCAACGCTGACGCTGAAAACTTTAGTACTTCAATTAAATTCCTTGTTTGATGGCTCTCGCTATGATTTAGCCAGTGCCAAGTTTTTAGGCAGGTGATTAGTGTTTTGTCTTTGTCCGTAACTCTGCTTAAAACGTAAATAGGCGTTGTGTTTGTACAAGATAGAAACTGTCTAAAACTGAGACCCAATTTTGAGGATATAACTAGCTACGGAATGATTCTGTTGAAATACCTGAAATAATGACAAATAGCTAGAGGTGAGTAAGTTAGTGAGGCAGATAAAATTTATAGTTTTATCAAAGCAACTGAATAATCTAACAGGCACTTGTCAAGTTTTCTATTGTTATTATGCCACGGCGCTTAAGTGTTAATCTACATTTATTTGCTGGTAAAAATTACTTATATTTTATAAGTAATATTTTCTGACATTGTAGCACAAACCTTTACTTTTTCGAAAAGTTTGAAAAAAAAGGATATATATGACTAAATATGAGCCATTAGCTTTCTAAACAGTAGTGAAAGCGAGACGCGTGTAGCGGCGTAGGTATATACACGTGTCTAGTTTTCACAACTGCAATAATGCTGCTTTAAGGGCTCATGGTAAAGCCCTAGTATTAATTTTGGTTTACGACCGACGACGACTCGTATCCTTGAGCCACCGGCCATCCTTCACTGTGGCGTGCCTGCCGCTGTTTCGTTGAGATGAATGCGAGTCGTTACGCGGAGTGCGCAGCGCCGCCCTAGTGGCACGGAGCGGGAAACTGCGGCGCCATTCTATTATTCTAGGGACCTAGGTCGAGTAACACTACCACTTAGCAATTTTCCGGTGTTACAGCAAGAACTTTGAGGCAAGAGGTTTTATTGCGTTTTTATGACAGCTTTGTAGGACTTTTGAGCCTTTTTTTAGTCTATTTATTATTCTAAGTAAAGAGATATTTTTTGTATTTTACTTTGGTATATATATTTTTAACATTTATTGTAAACGTATGGATCTAAGTTGTTAGACAGTAATTCGGGATTTTATTAACCAATATACGCACTTTGTTTTAATAATTAATGACTAAGTACTTCATTACAGTACCTACTTTTATGGCTATGGCAGAATAACAGGGTTTGTGGGTCACTCCTACAATTACTGAGCCATAGACTCTTTAGGCTCTAATCTGTACTCTTTGGTCGTTTGGTCGTTACCGCTTTTGTATAAGTTATTTATTATTATTATTATCTCCTGTATTTGTTTTCTTTCTTAAAACTGGATTTTTACAATATTTTAATATAAAAACAATAAAACATTATAAAAACCTAATCCTAGAGTACCACCAGCAGCGGGGCAGGGCCCAAGCTACCGGTGGTCAGGGCTGCAGAGTGAGGAACCTTCTGACAATACGTGCCGTGTCTAGGAGTACTGCCTTTTGCATCTGATTATTATTATTATTATTATTATTTGTTTGAAAACAATAGAATCAATATCAAAAAAAAAACAACAAAAATGCGAGTGTTTTCTTAAATGTGGTTTCATTTCAATACGTAGTGTTCGCGTAAACTTAACAAAACAATATAAAAAACGAGTCCGGTGCACATTGTTATGACTTTATTTAAAAAAATCACACTGACTTTAGTGTTTAATGAAAACCTTTTCCCCCTAGCTGTTGTTTTAATCAACAAAAATTTTGCTACGTAACAATCAAGTAAGAGTTGATACAAATCTACGTTAACTCTACAATAAAAAAAGAAAAGTCGTGGCTAATATTTACCGCGTGTTACACGTAACAAAATGTTGCCATAGCTTTGGCGGAATTTCACAGCTTTCCACACAGTTTTTTATCGTCACTACGCTCGCTGGCCGTTTGTTACAAAAAACGAAGCACCGTGCAACAAACATAAGTATATGTTTCAGTTAAATTATTTTTGGTAAAAACAACAAAGTTTTTATATTCCTTTACACGTTTTTTTTATTTTGTACGTATCAGGAAACAGATCCGCAAGAAGGGAGTTCCACTCCTTAGCTGTCCGCATCAAAAATGATGACGCAAAGCGCTTTGTGCGTATAAGCGGTATGTTGACAGCATAAGGGTGTGATCTCAGTCCGCGTCTAGTTCCCCGAAGATGAAAAGGAGATGGTATCAGTTCGTGTAATTCCATCGCACACTCTCCGAAGTGTATCCAATAAAATGCCGAAAGGTTCCTCTTTTGTTTTAAACTATAAAGGTCAATTATTATAACGCTAATGTCAAGCTGAGAAAGGTTGCGGATTACTATCCTGGAAGGTGCTCACAACAGTTTTGAGATAAAACTATGTGACAGGTGAGTGCATTGTCTGTTTTCCAACAGTAAAAAAGTAAAATTCAATATTGAAAAAAAGACAAAGTGTTGAAAAACTCCACGAGCGGGATTCGAACCCGCACCCCACATACCGGGCCAGGTGCACTACCAACTATGCTATCGTGGCTCAATCCAACTCGCCGAAATTAATCAATACTGTCTACTCTTACTCTGTAAGCCAAAGAAGCCCTGTTCAATGTCGACAACTACGTCATTAACATCACTGATATTACTGATATACAGACAACATAATCACAAAATAAGGAGACAGCAGAAGGTAAGCTTCATACATACCGCTCTCGAGCAACGTACACAAAGACTCTCTCATCATCATCATCATCATCAGCTCATTTTATGTCCCCACACTGCTGGGGCACGAGCCTTCCCTATGGATGGATAGGGCCATAAACCACCACGCGGGCCCAGTGCGGATTAGTGGTTGTTAACGACTGCCGGTTAACGAATGCAGCCGGGACCAACGGCTTTACATGCCTTCCATAGCACGGAGGAGCTCGAGATTATAAATTTTTGGTCACCCATCCGATGACCGGCCTTTGCGACAGTTGCTTAATTTCAGCACTCGCAGACCGGGCGCGTTAACCACTGCGCCATCGAGCTCCTCCGCAGACTGGGCGCGTTAACCACTGCGCCATCGAGCTCCTCCTCGCATCTGTCAGAGCGCAACTGTTGCGACATTCCATGTCCGCGAATGGTTGTGTGTGACATAATGATCTATATTAGAGATGCAAATTATTCGTTTATTCGCAGGTAGGTATCTACTTGTGAATTTTACAGACTCTCGAAGGTCGGGCAAGCGTTGAATATTGAACGAGGTCAAGTTCAAACGTAGGTTGGGTCGGCCGGCGTGGAATTGAAGAATATGTTACTCTCATTACGCGAACAGATTATAATTTATTAGACCTTCATAATTCGACCGGTAATCCGGTTTACATTAATTTTGGGGGTTAGTCACATGACCCTTTGTGTTACGCCGAGACACAGCTGAATTGTTGTAATAATAATGTGGTAATAATGTTTTATTTGTTCTCACAAACCTAACAAAAGATTAGAAATCTCTGTAAATATGTTACAGTTGTTCTGTTAAATGTTACGTAAAACACTTCATTTGATACTATATTTCATTATATTATATGTTTTGATAATTATTCAACATTCGTGCTTTGAAATCTGTCAGGACTTTTGGGCGGAAAAGTAATGAGTCGTCTTTGTAATTATATTTTTTTTATTCTTAATTTTGCCGAATATTAATGTAAAATAATGGTGGATAACTGAGCGTCAAATTGTGATCGTGCATGAGTATCTATATACATACGAGTATAATGACTTGTCCTGACTGATTCATCATCGTCTAGCCGAAACCGCTGAAACGAATTAGATGAAATTTGGACTGTAGGTTAATTGAGTGACGTAACCAGCCACTAAGAAAGGATTTTACGGAAATCATATCCTAAGGGGGTCAAATAGGGGGTGGAAGTTTGTATGAAAGTCCGTCAGTTTTGAAGTAAAATACATGAAAATTGGTATTTGGCTTTTGAAGAGAAATAAAGAATGACTGTCTCAGGAATTTTGTTTATTTTCCTTTAAATGAGTAAAAAAGAGAAGGTTTTTTTGGAGAAATCGTTGTTTTTAAAGTAATAATTATAAAAATAAATAATTTGATCGATCTATAGATATTTCATTAAAAATAAAAAATGACGTGTTTTTGCATTTTTCGAAAAACCTCGCCTAGATGGGTGAAAAAAGTGTGGAAAGTTTGTATGAAAATCTGTCATTCCTTAAATTTTGCTATTTGAAGTGTTTCTGGATTTTTGGAAAATGATCCCTTAAGTTGGGGATGATAATTTGTACAGGAGGTTTCAAAACGGACCAAAATTACTTTATTACGTTGTTTTGTGTTAGACACTTTTACTAATTCTAGCTTGCATGGATGTGCTTTTTATTAATGATAAAAAATGAAAATGTTAATGTTTAAATAACGTGACTCGTTTAGTTACTTATAATAACTTTGTTAAGTTTGGCTTTTATTACGACAAAAGCTAGTTAGTGGATAAAACAAAAGAGAGAAACGTCACTTTTCAATATTTCTCTCAAAAAATCCGCGTGTTATCTCAGAAAAGTCTCACATATTTATAGTGTTGGTGGGAATATCCCTTCCTTTTATCGAAGTAAGCAGAATTTGACGTAAGATTACTGAATATTATGCAAATAAATGTTACACAAATAGAAAGAAAACAATATATTCAGTATTCTGTAGATAACATCGTATTGTGAATCTTGTTTTATATGAGTACCTAAATAATAATATTATGTAGGTTGGTATTGATACGGCAAATTCCACTTCAAAGACGACAGAGTGTGAGGAATTCATACCCGTATGATTGAATTTCACATTATTATATTTGTTCAGAAGGAAGTAAGTGCTTCGTAGGATGAAAGGAAAATTCGTTTTATATTAACATTCAAGGCCGCCGCGGTGTGTAAGCACGAGTGTCACTTTAATAAACAAATGAACAACATTTGACCTTTGTGTTGACCTGAGGGTCTAAGGCTACCTCGTTACCTACCGTATGTAATCTCGAATAAGTCCATACCGTTTAAAACAGTTTTTTTCCTTTAGTTGATGGCTTCGTGCGATTAGCACATTTGGCCAGTGTCAAAGTAATTTTTCTTTCAAGTAATACTTATATAAACAGTATTTCTTTCCTGTATGATGATGATAAATGATAATATAAATGAGAAGTGAGAAATGATATACCCCCCAACCCCTCGAGTATCTCAGTAAAGATGTGGGGCTTTACTAAGTCCTCGGGCGGACTTCTTGAGAGAATTTGAAAAGTGCCGTTGCACTGTTTTGTTTCATTTGCCAACGCTCATGCACACTCACGACCACTTAACGGTTAATAATCCACCATTATTTCACATTAATATGCGACATAACACAAATTTTAGAAAATAAAACAAAACCGCAGACATGACTTTTCACTTTCCCGCCAAGAAGTCTTTAAAACAGTTGTATGTATTCCCCCTTATTCCGAGTCCCAACGTAAGAGAAGGCAGAGGGATCTAACCCATGTAGCCTAGTCAGTTACATACTATTTTGTTTAATGGTACACAAGCCTGCATATCAGACTGCCACAAACTGTCAAATTTCCTCCATAGACTTTATATCTAGGACATATGGTTAAACATTTATTGAATATGACAGTTTTGGATAGATGTTCAAATAATTTTTAACGCAAATTTTGTTGCGAACAAATTACAAAAACACAAATGTTGAAAAAATTTCCACGAATTTGTTAAAAATTATTTGAACATTTATAAATAGCTTGCTTACTTCTTAACTGATCTTTAATATTTGTAAAAATATTATGATCGGATGTTGGTGACGGTAGTTGTTGACATTGAATAGGCGCCTTTGGCTTTCAAAGTAAAAAGTGTTGAATAATTTCGGCGGGCTGGTTAGAACCACGATAGCTCAATTGGAAGAGCACCTGACCCGGAATGTCAGAAGGGTGCAGGTTCGAATCCTGCTCGTGGAAATTTTTTCAACATTTGTGTTTTTGTAGTTTTGGATAGGTTGATGTAAAGGCGTTTATACATATACAGTCTGAACAGTATGATTGTCTGAAATGATTTATTTAATGGATGATGACGAAGTGATGTTCCCTAGATCCTCTTGAATTCCAGTAAAAAATATGACTTTACTGAGATCATACACGGAGTTCTTGATAAAGTTTTAATAGTGACAACTCTCATGCACGTCCATGAACACCTAATGACTTATATCTCCACCTTTTTTTATATTTAGCTAAAAATCAGTTCTTAATCTCGAAAAACATGATGCTATTGTGGTCTTCTCCGCCACGTGCATCTTTAAAAATAATAGTTTGAATGAAAATTATTAATTTGGTACAGCGCAATATATTTTTTTTACCATATTGTTGTTAATGTTAGGTACCAAGAAAGTCATCATTATGTCGCGGCAGAGTACCACGACGCTGCAGATTTTCTGCGGAAATTAAAAAAAAACTCACTGTTTTATTTTATTGGCGAAAAATATAAGCTAAGAAGGTAATTGAATCTTGATGGCATTCAGGTGTGTATCATGCCAGATCGAAACGGTCTTCAATAAAAATTACAACATATAGCATTAACATTTGCCCCACTTTGATCCCTATTTATAAGGGGACAAGAGTTATAAATGATTGTCGTTGCAGAGTACATTGGAACGCAACGCGTTAGCATATCGAATGAGTTCGATTTATCTTTCCCCGCGCGGTGGCGAGGGTGCGTCCACGGCCATAGTGAAATAGGGATAGCAGTTGTCATGGTTACACGAAACTTAGCAAATAAATAAAATTACAAGAACATAATGTTGTTTTACTTTCGTTTAACGGTAATACGTTATTTTCTTATACTGAGCTGGCAAACGAGCTTACGGCCCGCTTGATAGAAACCGGCCACCTCAATATATGGACGATTGCATTACCATATTTCAGGTCATAATTTTCGCATTATGTTTCTCGAGTTTACAACGGGCTAACGGACTAACGGACGTTTGGTCGAATGTTTGATGACCAAACGTTCATTCGATCAATGAAAGAAATGTCAAAGGTTATATCGACAAAATATATTTTAGTCAGTTGTTTGTTCGATCAGTAATAGAAAAGCCATATGTTTTGTCGACCTTATGTTAAACGGCGAAATGTTTTCGATATCCCGTGGTGAACTCATGTTTCTCGCTGTAATCTCAAATCGAATACAAAGCAAGATAATTAATTTTCACACGATGAATAATAACCAACAAACTTGACACTTGATACCAACCGAAACTTGACCTACTCCATTTAATTTTACTGTTAGCGCTACAGCAGGGGTGTGACCCGTACCTCACTCAGCAAACAGAAGCGCTACTCTACCACGGTTTCACAAGGAAAATGCTCGCTCTCGTCGACGTTAAACCTTCGCACGGCAAAATGGACCATGCGCTCAAGTGTTTACAATACGACCACTGTTCATTTTGCCATACAGCAGTGTTTACGCTGTCGCACGCGAATGTTGTATTGCATATTATCGTGGTAGGGCTGCAGCACCCTCTCGCCAACGAATTGGTATTAGTCTTTCGACCCATGGACGATTGATTCATGGAGCCCATCACACGTATGTTTGAATTTGGAACAGCAAGCATTGTGATTTGGTTGGAGATAAAAGATTAATTTATCATCATCAGTCTATAAATGGGGGAAATGGGGAACTGGAACTAACAGCTTTACCGGCCCAATTGTCAACCTCACCTGCACGTGGTCACCCTCCTGTACAACGGACGAGGCTCTGACTACCGACGTCTGGCGGTATATCCAGACTAAGCTTTATACAGGCAGAAATCTCTGTTGTGATGGATTTAACATCAAAATGCAGAGTTTTCCTGTTTCAAGCGGGCAGGTTTTTTGTACGACAGATGGCAATCCGTACAGATCAAAAACGCCACATATATAGGAGGCTGACCCCACCACCATGTGGGATATATACTCGGGAAGAGAGAGAGTCTATAAATGTCCTACGGCTTTTTGGAGGCTACATGGAGATATGTCCAGAAGCCATCACACCTGGCCTAATGTCGATTGGAAACCTATGCTTACCATGTCTTTACAAGCACGAAGGAGCTTGGTCACCCATCCGGTGGCCTGGCATGTGTTACATACACTTGTAAGATCGCAACTTGAACGCGTCATTGTTTTCTTGCTGCTTACAACAAAGGCACGCATGTTTAGATGTATAGATAGGTGTATCATGTCATAGCGCTTAGAACAAGAGAACAAATGTATAGCTGGATTTCTGCCGTGCAAATTTAAAACGCAGTAAGAAAGTTTAGACAACTTTTGAGTAAATGGCGGTTACATATTTTTATTTTTTTTAAATACTGTGGCGTTATTTTAAAGTTAAAAAAAATGTTTTTTGTTATTGTATAGCTTGATATGCATAGTTTCATAAAAATATCTGAAATATCTCTTAAACTAACACAGCAATTTTAATTTAAAAATAAACATATTTTCTTAGCATGGTTTTGTTGAATAAAGCGAACTATACAAACTTTAAATGCAGTAAGGACGGACTTGCTGCGCTCTTGGCTAGTAATTGGGGTTACTGCGTTTATTGTTAGTAATCTTAGTTAGTTAGTAAAGTTAGTATTGATAGAAATCTCACCTTACAAAAGTCCTATCGGCAAAGAGCAGTCCCATCGGCAAAGTCCCATCGGCAAAGAGCTACACGCAACTGCGGTTCTCTTAGTAATTCATTTTTACGAAGAGACATACATGCATGCATTTACGTTATATCAAAGTATAACGTTCCGTATAGCTATAGAAATAAGAATCAAATTGCTGTAAAGAGCTCTTCGCGAGGATTCCGAATATATAATACGTATATATGTAACTCAATACTCGAAAAAATATTCCTTACCTAGCACTGCAGATTTACTGTGCGGTACAAGTGGATTAGATGTTTCTACGTGCTACGTTAACTTCTTTCCACTAGAAGCACATCAAAAATTTAATATGAAAATAAATAACGTTTGCATAATGTTGTATTTTTTGAAGTTTATAATAACTTCGCCTCTAGCTAACCCGTATCAAACGGCTTGCACAACGAATAATTTCGTGCCTTTGACTCAACGCGAAAAAATTGCTGTACAAAAGTTTTTCTTTGTTTGCTTTTAGAACCACACAATTTGGAAAACAATTTGTGAAACAATTTGTTTAAACAATGCTTTATTACAAAAGGTGAAATTTGTGTTATTGTTTATTTAATGGGAAAAACAATAACATCTTTCTAACAATGTTGCTTATATAACTTATAGCTAGTCAGAGCTTCGCTTAGCTTAGTATAACCTCTTCATCCAAATGTCAAAACGACTAGTGAATAAAGTGCAGTATCCTATATTACTGCAGTTCAAAGTTGTATTTATGATCACTTTACTGGTTTTGTTTCACAAATTATAATAGCAGTAAGCGAAGAATTCGTGTCATAAATCTCACCTTACAAAAGTCCCATCGGCAAAAAGCAGTACTACACGCAATTTTTACCATTTTACATTTCAGTGTATATAAATTTCAAAACCGCAAGTAATTCTTTCAAACTAATAAAATCGACTTTGGTATGAAAGAAATAGAGACCAAAAGGTTTGAAAGCTCTATTTATTTCATACCTTTTCATACATTTTATTAGTTTGCACACTAAGAGTATAATAACCGAGGTTTACAACACCATCATCGTCATCATTTAATGCCATCATCATACTAAAATTTGGAGATCAATACACAAATATTTCCACTTTTATTTTTTATTTGGGATAACAAACGAAATTACAATATTTGTTGCTTAATGTTAGGGTGGATACAAAACGTATAAGTTATTGCAAAACCAGCACCGTTATCCACAGCTTACATCAATCCAATGGAGCATATTTTAAATCACGATAGCTATGTCCCAATTCACTGTTTGATGTAAAATGTAAACATAAGTTCACAACATAGTAAATAGTATTAAATGAGCTGAAAAAAACATTATTTGATCTATGTTAATTCATAGCTAAAATACGTACCAAAACTTTATATACTAAGAATAAAGTGAGGTGACTCAAAAAATCACTAGACTATTTTTGGAGAGACGCTACTATATCGTGCAGAATGAAGAATGAGGAGGTTTCAGCCTATAAAAGCTTAAATGTGATTTGGATGCTACTCCACTCTGGCTCAAGGATTTAGACAAGGACAGAAGAGTTTACGAGTCGCCAAGGCACTGTAAATCGAGAGGTGCTTTACTGTTCAGTGCACTTCAGGGATTCTCGGATCCTTTGGGACTCTGAAACAGTTTCTACTATTACATTTAATTCGTCACTGACGTTTTTAAAGGAGGCAAAACTACTTTTTGGCGTAAAGAGGTTTATGTTGAATGTAACGTAATAGAGGTTTTAGTTATTATATTAATCGAAGCTCTGATGATGTGAATGAATGATGTAAGTGTGAATATGTTGACGTAATTGAAGTATTTAGATGTTTAGAATCTTTATTGTACGCACAAAGTACTTACTTACTTACCTACCTTGATTTCCAAAATAGTAACATGCGCTGTTTTAGATGACATCTCGTTTCTTTGATAATTCTCGATAAACTATTATTCTTTATAAGGGCGCAGCCCACGGCCGTTAAAGACTGTCTGCTGTCAAAGTAAATTTTAAATTAGAAATAAATTTTACATATAATAATTATCCTCAATCAAGGTTTTTAATAATGTCTCGTTAAAACCCTTACTCGGCGGGTATTTGGTGTTAAGTGCCTCTAACTCGGCATCGGGTGGAAATTGAAAAAGTTTCCAGTCCCGTAGTCGCATCTCGGTCGGACATAGCGGTCGTTTTAACGAATTCTCTAGATTTATTTCGTGTGGCAACCACTGCAACTTAGCTAGCATGGATTTGGGTTTGGACAGTGTTAATTTTTTAGCAATTTCGATCGCCTTTTGTTTGACTTCTAACATAAATTTTGTGATGCAGATAGTGTGCCCACAGTTGAATCTGTCACCGGTCTCAGATCAAGAGGTCTGGTTCTATTCCCATTGGTTGTATATAATGTTGTTATCAGTTTAGTTGGTTGCCACCACCGAATTAAGGGAAGATTGAATGAAGGACCAACGCTTCTTCGTTGTGAAATATAAAAAATATAAAACTTTATCTAAAACAAAAAGGTAGTTTTTATCAGGATTTCCCGATTTTTGTAAAATGAAAGAGACTGATAGTGGTTAATGTTAGTTAGCCTCTGAGTTCTAAGTCGCTACGCGGCTTTAAGCTACATCAGATGAATTTTTGAAATAATTTATGTCATTTATCTTATTCGTTTAGTCATTTCAATCCCCTCTTTAATACTTCTAAGATCATTGAAACTCAACTGAAGCTTTTAAAATGTTTCAGAGAACTCTTAAAGATTAAAGGAAAATCACGTTTTTAGTCAGAGTAGCCCCTCAATTCTCGAACACTTTCTGATTGAAAAGTTTTCGAATTTGTTGTTATGGATTATGGATTTTGCAAGAGACCTGAAAGAGAGCAAAGATCCTTTGTGTATTTGGGGGAAGAGGTGAGCCTTTACATTCGAATTTTATTTTACATTACTGAAACACAAATGTTGAAAAAATTTCCACGAGCAGGATTTGAACCTGCACCCTTCTGACATACCGGGTCAGGTGCTCTTCCAATTGAGCTATCGTGGTTCTAACCAGCCCGCCGAAATTATTCAACACTTTTTACTTTGAAAACGCCCATTCAATGTCAACAACTACCGTCACTAACATCCGATCTTAATATTTTTACAAATATTAAAGATTAGTTAATTGTAATTTTGTTCGCAACAAAATTTGCGTTAAAAATTATTTGAACATTTTTCATTAGTCTTTGTAAAAAAAATTTTAGGAAGTTCTACATGCCATGTCAGTCCCATTATAACTTATATCTCATCATCATCATCATCATCATCATCATCATCATCATCATCATCATCATCATCATCATCATCATCATCATCATCATCACCGTCACCATCACCATCTTATTGTGCCCCCACTGCTGGGGCATGAACCTTGCTCTGAGGCCTTCCCTATATTTAAACGGGTGTTATTTAAACGGTTAGCAAAGTATTCGTATTTTTGTTAGCAAAAAATGTAATCGGTTAGCTAAAACAGCTAGGTGAGCAGCAACTTATGGTCAGCAAATATTTTTAAATCAGTCTGCAACTTATATCATTCTGAATAGCAGTCTTAATTATGCCCTTCGCATCTTCCGTGACTGGCCCTCGCTACGCTGCGCTTCGCTCGGGATTTTTTTAATGACTTACCTAACCAACAGTAAGGATTTCTTATGCTGACCGATTGTATAATTCTGCTGACCAAATAATAATTTTTCGTTACAACTATTTATGTTGTAGTACAAATAAATTATTTCCTTATTTAAACACCACAGTGAGATCGGGCTATAAACAACTAAGCTAGCCCAGTGCGGATTGGCGGTTGTTAACGACTGCTAATGCAGCCGGGAACACCTAAAATTATTTATAAGTAAGAGCCTCATTAAAAAATTAACTGTGTTTAATAAAAATAGAAATATCAATTACCGACAACTCACCAACACCATATCGCAGACACTTGTCTGAAAAATGAAAAATGGTATTCCTTTGTACTAAAGGGGAATACCTACCTACTATTAGAGTTGAAAATGAAACCGCTAGCTAGTATCTTCCTTAATCTGATGTAGGTAACAATTTTATTGAGGAATAGCTGTGCCCCGCGGTTTTACCCGCGTTAATTAGCGAACAATCTACGCAGCGTGCGCAAGGAAAGCTCTCAAAAAAAATATTTTCCCGTTTTTGCTACATTTTTCATTGCTGCTCCACTCCTATTAGCCATAGCGTGATGTAATATAACCTATAGCCTTCCTCAATAAATGTACTATTCAACACAAAACATTTTTTTCAATTCGAACCAGTAGTTCCTGAGATTAGCGCGTTCAACCAAACAAACAAACAACAAACTCTTCAGCTTTATAATATTAGTATAGATTATATAGCCTATATGCTATTTGCTGAGACGCTTTGTTAGCGCGATTCAGTCTTGTCTGACTATGTTCTGGCTGCTACTAATAATATACTCATAACTGTATTTAAAATAATAACTTGGTACTTTCTAATTAATACCGCGTCGAGTACACACAGTATCTCTTAGGTATGCATTAAATGAGAGGAAATTAATATTAAGCCAGAAAGCTCATTTATGCGAACTCAATTACGGCAGGAATTTAATAATTAATAATGCTTTACGAACCCAGGGAGAGAGAGAGAGAGAGAGAGGATTCTTTTGTTATTTTTTTTTAAACAATATTAATACAATTAACACTATTGCAGGTTAACTATGTTTCATTAATGTTCTTGACTTCTTGGAGGGTAAGTAAATAGCGTCTACAGTTTTGTTTCATTTTCATATTAATGTGAAGTGATGGTGGATAATTAACTGTATAAGTGTTTGTAAAAGTGCATGAATGTTGGCAAATAAAACAAAACTGTGCAACGATGTCACTTTTTAAATTCTCTCAAGAAGTCCGCTTGAGGTCTTTGTGAAGCCGCACACACACTGAGATACTCAGAGAGTTGGGGGGTATAAGATTTCTCACTTCTCATAACTATAATCATTCATCATCATAATATTGTTTATTTAGCTTGTAAGAAAATTACTTTGACAATGGCTAAATGTCCTAACGGCACGAAGCCATCAAGTAAAAAAAAAACCTTTCATTAACATGTTGAACGGGCTGACGCTTATGCAGGTTCTTTATTAAAAGCATTGTATGTACCTACATATAAACAGTAGGTATTGTAACACAATCATTTTATAAAGAGAACAAAGAACCAAAACAAAAGACGAGTGCAAACCTCATTTACGTAATACCATAAAATGACTGCTTTCCACTCTCCGATATACATTTTTGATGTCAAAGATACAGACGGAATATTTTTCAATTAAGCAATATTGTACATTATTCAGAGCTGCCTGGTCGGGTCGGCACAACAGGTATCAAATCAATACCGCACCTCCTCTTCAGCACAAAATAGGAGACTGCAGAACGTAAGCTTCATACGCGACGCGATTTTTTTTTAAACATTTTATTTATAAGGGCACATTACAGGCAACAGTTAAAAACAGTAGCACAATTTTTATGAAAAGTTATACACTAAACTATCACCTAAAAGCATGCATCCCTGACATGAGTATAATTTAATGGTTTTACATATTGAGATATTAGCTATATCAGTGCCATAAAGCCGTGAATATTATTATTTTTGTTTGATTGAATTCATACTTGAATTATGTAACAGTTGCGCTCGGACTGTTGCGAGATTCCTTGTCCGTGTGTAAGTGACTGTGTGTGCGTTGCTCGAGCGCGTCAAGTATGAAGCTTACCTTCTGCAGTCTCCTTTTCTTTTTTTTTAGTTGATGGCCTTTGTGCGATTAGCACATTTAGCCAGTGTCAAAGTATTTTTTCTTACAAGTAATACTGTAAACAATATTTCCTTCCTGTATGATGATGATGAATGATAATAGAAATGAGAAGTGAGAATTAATGATATACCCCCCAACCCCTCGAGTATCTCAAAAAACTAAGTCCTCGGGCGGTCTTCTTGAGAGAATTTGAAAAGTGACGTTGCGCTGTTTTGTTTCATTTGCCAACACTCATGCACACTCACGAACACTTAACGGTTAATAATCCACCATTATTTCACATTAATATTCGACATAACACAAATTTTAGAAAATAAAACAAAACCGCAGACGTGACTCTTCACTTTCCCGCCAAGAAGTCCTGCAGTTTAAATGGTATAATAAGATATTTTAGCATAAACACGATAAACATCTTCCTCAATATCATTATTGAAGATATTAAGTATGTAAAGTAGTCTAGGTATAACTTTTTAAACTATCATGATCACTTACATTAGAATAAATATTATTAACGGGATTATTACCATGTTGTTTGTTGTGTTTGAGTCAAGGTATGCTTAATTAACTTATTTCATTTACGTATTAATCACTTGAACACAAGAAGCCAATGTATTTACATAATATTGGTAAGGAGTAGTTGAGTTGGTTCAGTTGGTTTGGTTGATTAACACTACTAAGTTCTTTGGGTAATTAATGATATCTCAAAAATTTAATATCTTTGCAAACGTAGCGAAAGCTCTCATCATCTCGTTTCAGACAGGATAATTTCCAAAGGACTGGCTACAAAGTATGGAATTACAATTTTATAATACCTGCGGCACAATGAGATCATTCAGGTCTATTATCCCATCAGCTTTAGGAGTTGATAACTCTCTGGCTAAGTGTAATCCTTCTTAAAAGACTGATTGCACGATTGAAATATGCAGGGGTTTTGTGAAAATACAATCTAAGTTCAAGACATCTTTTATTATTACAAATCAATCTTGAACATCATAAGATGAGCTTAAAGACGCAAACTCATTTTTTTTATATTGCTATTAATCATTCATCATCAGCTCATTTTATGTCCTCACTGCTGGGGCACGAGCCTTCAGGGAGAACGGGCCATAAACTACCACGAGGGCCCAGTACAGATTGGCGGTTATTAACGACTGCTAATGCAGCCGGAACCAAGGACTTTACTTGCCTTCCGAGCACGGAGAAGCTCGAGATGATACATTTTTGGTCATCCATTCGATGACCGGCCTTTGCGATAGTAGTTACTTAACCTTAGCACTCGCAGACCGGGCGCGTTAACCACTGCGCCATCGAGCTCCTTGATATTTATAATTGTGTCTAAGTATGTTTATAATTTTGCTTACGTGTCTCAAACATAACAGAACGTAAATTATGGCAATACTACCAACGTAAAACATAAAACGATGCCGTAGAAACGATTCAAAGACACAAAGGTAAACATGAATCGAAATTTAATTGAAAACTCGTTTGAACTCCACAAGCATCCCTAACGAAAGGGCCTGCGGAAAAATACGCTTACGCATCCCCAGAGGGTTCGTAGCTCGCACGGACAAGGGTAGCATTTACTTATCGACGTGGAATAGGCACCATAATACTTTCATACATCACCTCTAAAGCATCGCTCTTATAACTATAGGTAAAGTCAGGGCAAAATGAACAGAGCGTTCAGACCTACCAAAATATGTGAACGTTTGACAAAAACCACCCTTATTACAAGAACTTAAGATGCACTTTCATTTGTTTTCAGACTTCAATCAAAAGTGTAGGTAACCGAGTGTCAATGATATAAGGCTGATTTTTGGAGTGTGTGTATTAATGTAGGGTTTTCAATGCTCTGATCACTTTGACGCTGACTGTACCTATGTGTAATATATCTAGCAGCCGCTAGTGACATTTTCCGCGTTACAGGTACGCGGGAACTTGAGGGATTTTTTAAAATAATTTATTCGCAATGCCTCGGTGGCCAATCAAAAGATAATTTTGTGATGATAGTTTGTTAAAGTTGAATGGTGTAATGGTACAAAATGATAGTTGAAAAAAAACGTAAAAAACCGTTTAATACGACTTGGGAGACGTCATCAAAAATTACATGGTAAATGTTTATTATGTTTTAACATTTATATGAACGATTATGGTCATTGTACAGAATAAATATTTTATTTATTAATTTTTTCTGTTTTTTTTTTTTACATGTTGTGATTGTCCTTTATATTATGTGTTTTATTTGTGATGGAAAGTGTCATTTTATGATAGGGCATTTTCTAATATTTTTGACGCTGTAAGGGAGAAAGATCTGGACACTTGCTGAGTTTCTTGTCGGTTCTTCTCAGTACAAGATCTCCCGCCCAGACTAGACTTACGAACCGATGGCATTATGACGTTCATAAGAGCTATTTGTAGCCTAAACTGAATAAATGATTTTGAATTTTGAATTTTGATAAAATTTGTTGATGATAAGAAAATCACGTAGGTAGATTCGTTTAGGAACACATTGAAAGTCTTCTTTTAAGTGGGTTTCAAAAGTAATATTTTTCAATAAGAATTATTCCCTTAAATAATTATTTCTGCCTGTTTTTATGAGAATTTTGATTATTTGAACTAGAATAAAATATCTTGAAAGATTGTTTTTTTTTTTAACATGTTTTTCTTTTTTTTTATGTGTACAATAAAATGTTCTATTCTAAGTCATTAAAAGAACTGTAAATAAACTAACTAAGTAGTTTTGATATTATTAACCTCATCTGGTCCAGGGCGCCAAGTGAGTATTTTATTTGTCTTGAAGCGATAGGTACATAATACAAAAGAGGTACTTACTCTTTTATGTTTTTGTAAAATATTTATTTTTGTTAAAGTTATCGAAAAGCAAATGAAGCTCGTACTAGGCACCATGTTGGCCCAGATTTAAATCAAGAACAAAACCCTTTTAATATGAAAATTAAAACAAAGTAACTTTATTCTACAACATTTTTAGTTGAAAATGTTAAAGCAGATATTTAAAATGAAATTTTCCGTTTTCCTCTCGCTTGCCGTTGCCATGGTGTTTTTTTACTCTATTCGTTCGCAGACGTACAAAGCGTGGTGCCACAAAAATTTTGCCAAAGCAATTTTCGACGAATGACATAATTTTTGTGATACTATTTAGGCCCAGCCGTAAAAGCGGCAAAATATACAAAGAAATTTTTAAACGCAAACATTTTCGCCTCACAAATGGCGAATTCTGGAAACCTACTCAACTGTGAGATATGCTAAAACCCGTAAAAGCCTTAAATAAAAACTAGACTTGGATATTAAATTTTGTTCTTGTATTTATGTAAATGCTATTAAATAATAGGTAAGCTCTGTAAATACTCTGTCGTAAAACGGCAGTATAATACGTTAAGGAAACCGGAAATTAAGCTTTTATATTTCAATATACAGGTTAATTAATTTACGCTGGCGATGGTAGGGTTACCACTATCTGCGTTTCCTCGGACGCAGTAGAACGCGCAAAGCATTTTCTCCAGATTTAAATAAATGGAAATATAGCTAAGTATAGCTATTTTTCTCCGGACATAACTTGTCTAGATAACTGTCACCGTCGAACCAATTTCAGTCATTAAACAGCTGCTCGATCTGCCTGATGGTTAGCAGAGACCAGGGGGCTTAAACAAAGTAACATTATAAAAACGACAGCGAAACGATAGCGAAGTAAGAAAAGAATAAATGTATGGGATTGACATGATTTTGTTCTTTTGGAACTTCGCTATCGTTTTTGTAATGTTACTTTGGCTAAGGGGTCTGATCGAGTGCTTGTTTGACCTCCTAGTAAGTAAGTAGCCTATGACTGTCCCACTGCTGGGCAATGACCTCCATCATTGAAATCAAGTCATCGCTACAATTGATGGGTAATGGTTAATTACCATGCTTGCCTAATGCGGGTTGGTGATGACAAACCCGGGCCATGTATCGAAAAATCCGAAACACACTTTGCTCGTCCTGGGAATAGAACTATGGACCAGGTATCGGGCCGAGCGCATTGTCACTCGGCCACCAAGGCAGTTTGATCTCCTAGTTTCATAAAAATAAATGTTCTATATAATATCATATGAATGTTTTCTAGGATACTTAATTAATTTGCAGTCAAGTGTAATACTCAGGTGCAAATGTCTTTATAATTAACTAGCTGACCCGGCGGACTTCGTATCGCTTTGACAGTTTCCATCATTGAGTTAAATATATATATGTCGATGGTTCCATGACAACAAAACACACGAATAATTTTGTATTGGAAAATTAAATTGTCGTTTTTAGTATTTTATTTTATATATTTTTTTTTAATATAGCTGTTACTCAGCGCTAATGTAGCATTCTAACGGTGAAAGATTTTTTTTAAATCGGTCCAGTAGTTTTTGAGTTTATTTGTTGCAAACTTACAAACATACATACAAAAATACAAAGGTTTCCTCTTTATAATATTAGTATAGATTATAGTATAGATAAATTATTTGATACAGTTTCGGGAAGGTGATTTATAGCTTTAATTTCAATAAAACTAATCTTACTAGTTTCAAATTAACAGAAACTTCGCAATTAAATTGCTTGAATGCTTATTTATATTGAAAAAACGTAGTGAAGTCTTTTTCTGTCGGTGACGCAAACCATAAATTCTTTTCAAATAAAAATATATTCATTCTAACACTGGTCCCAGTAGTCATAATATCGTCGGTCCCTTAAAGCAATTAAGAAACGTTAATGAAATAAGGTTTGAGGAGAGTTTAGCGTGATTTATACAATTATTACTGTAATGGAGTCAACGGCCGGTGATTTTATGAAATTGTTGTGAATTCGCCTCTTTTCATTGTATTCTGAGATGTTGTATTTATTTTGTGTACACTCCGCCTGTTGGCAACATTAAAAGTCAAAAATGCAATTAACAATATCTTTCATTCATGACAACTAGCTCTCTCTTAACAGCTATTATTATTTAATATTATTAATATTATTATTAATATTATATATTATTATTAATATAATATTATTAATTATTAATTACTTAACATAAACTTTTTGTATCTAGGCTAAGTTTTTTATACAGCAATAAAATTATCTTTATCTTTATCTTTATCACGTTAACGTAAACGATAATTTCCGTGAACGATTATCTGAGTACTCAGGGCTCGCCCAGCGGCCGACGAATGTCCTTGGTTTTTAGTGGATCGGGCAGTTCATCGTCCATTCTCCCACACACCTCCCAGCGCTTGCAACAGCCCGGTCGAGGCGGTCTAAGGGCAGATTTTCCATGGTAAAAAAAATCGATAACATATTATATTACTGTTACTAATAGACTAATAATCTATGGATCACAAGGTCTGAAAATAAAAGATTTTTATTTTTATTTTATTTATTTATTATGCCGCATTGGAGTACCGCCTCCTCCTGGTGACAATCAAGGAGAGTTAAAACTTTCACCTTCATCATCGGCCTATACTAGTCCACTGCTGGACATAAGTTAGCCACAGTCATTATCATGATGGAATGGTGAATAAAACTAGTACTAGGCACACCGTTATGTTATCCACTACGAAAAAAAATCTTAATTACTTGACTACGCTACGATAACGCTACGATAACGCTACGCACACGTGTTACGCGTAGCTACGCAGCGCAGACATAAGCGTGACCGCAGTCGTCTACTACGCGATACGATGTGCGTTTACGCGACTTATACTCGTACTATCGACAAAGCTTAAGGATATCCAGTTACAAACATTTTTGCCTTAACGTGGCGATCGTAGTTAACTCCGCCTACCATGAAGATGACCATAGGATGACTAATATAAACCTTCCGATCTTTTTTTTTGTCAAAGCCATTTGCTTTAGTTCATTGTTAAAGCCTCATTGTAAACGCCGGACCCAATTAAACTTCTATTGTTTCTGGTTTTAAGGCAATCAACGTGTTAAATATAAATTCATTTCTTTCTTAAGATTCCTAATGGTGGATATCCCGAAAATTTGTCAAAAACAAAAGGGGCGGGTATAGCCACTGAGTCCCTGCACAGAAAAATCGCCCTAATGGTGGACATCCAGACATTTTGTTGATAGTACGTTGCGTTGTCGCTGCACATACGTTGGTCAAACGCATGCACTAGAGAAAGACTGAAGGGCTCTAAGGGAGCTACAAGTTTGATGGACAGACGCCAACTGTAAGACTATTCGAAGCAGAATCTAGACATCTAAAAAAGCACAAGATTGACTGGCAAGGAAAGTGATGGTCGAGACGAAGACGAAGATGGTCACGACCCCTACCAGAGAGCTTAATAATAAAACCTAATAATATTAAAGCCATAAACTTAAACTTTCATTACTTATAATTAGATTAGCTAATCAACATCATGAAATATTGTGATAACAACCAACTTAATTACTTGGTTAAAGCAATTTTTTTTTTTGCCTTTTCTAAGAATACACTGAACGAGCACTTCGTTAGCTACTGAGATTATGTTATAAATCCATAAATACAACCATTCTATTTTCCATAAATTATTTAATTATTCAGAATTCAATTTGTTTGTAAGATTAATTATTTGTGTTTCACCATTCAAAGTTTATTACATTAGGTTTGATGCTCTACATTTGAGACACGTGATTGATTAATAGCTTTAGGAAAAGATGGATGACTAATCTAACTTTACATAATTATTATACAACCAAACCAGCATTTTATGAAAAGGTAAATACGATTGGAACATTGTTTGTTGCTATCGTGTTACTTAGATGTGGTAGGTGAGCTTCAAAGCGCGTATGATTCAAGTAGGCAATAGTTACTTGACCCTGGTATCGGATCGGAGTTTGCCACCAGCCGATTCTGCTAATATAAAACGTATAACATCGTAGTATTTCTGCGGTATAATTCTTTCAGAATTACCAGAAACCTACACAGACTCATATTAGAGAGTACTCCTAGAACCGCATGTTTTCAGAAAAATTGTTACGCAATGTGAACTTCACCTGGACATGGCGTCTTTGCGTCAGTCATTAGATTGTTTGGAAAAATAATTGAAATGTACTAAATAATCTAAGTATCTTTGCGTTACATGTGATAAGAGATCCCTTGTATTTTGTTTACTTTAAAGTCATAATTGGCATACTTTCGAAACACACACGATTGCATTTTTGTTTTTTTTTTGGTAAGGACACAGGAACCTACGGTGCGGCACGCTCGTGACAGCATTCGACGCAGACTAATTACAAGACGTCCCAATCGGGACGTGTTTGAGTCTTCACAACGCGCGTGCTTATGACATATCTGCTTCTTGTTTTATATAATATCATTGACCATAAATAAATAAATATTGCGAATGCGACGCTTGGAAGGTTTTATGAAGTCTGACGGCGCCGGCGGTGAGCGCTGTCGCCATAATTTGAGCGTGGCTGCGGTCTGCGGCTTCTTTGATCTTTATTAATAAAATTTATTTAAGTGAATTTGTTAAAGTAAAGTAATAAAAAAAAAATAAACAAAGATGCTTAGCAATTTTGTTGACATTGCAGTAATATGAATAAAGAAATTGTTGACTAATTCATCAGCTGACGTACGGTCCAAACCCTTGGACTTAGGAAACTGAAATTTTGCACTTAAGTTCCAATATATTGCTAGAGCCCTATAAAGGGTTATAGTATACTAGCTTACCCGGCAGACTTCGTACTGCTTTGACAGTTTCTATGACAACAAAACAAACAAATCTTTAAATAGTTCGTTAACGTAGACTATTCTACGTGTGAAAGCGTATCAAACTTACAAACAAACAAACTCACTTTCGCATTTATAATATTAAGTTAGGATTCGCAATACAAGTAAGGTATTTTATTGGAAACATAAATATAACTGGGTCAATCTATAGAAAAAGCTCTAGACATTTCTAACAAAATCTATTGCAAAAAGTTTCATGCATTAATTGATGCGAGCTCTATCCGTTAGTAATCCCAACAGTCCAACAATTTGCAATTTTGAAAAACTGGCCAGCAAAACTAAAATTAATATTCGAAATTTCGAACTCCGATCAATTCATTAATACAATTAGGATGCTATATGTCATAGCAATTTGCGGGAACAAAGCGTGTGGAAAACAAGGGCTCGTGAATATGGATTTATAGCACGTTCGCTGAACAAAAATAGAAATGGAACCACATGGGTTTTTTATTGCAGCGACTGTTGGACCGTTTCGTTGATGAAAATTCATGACCATACTGTGTTAGGCATCAAACGTTTAAGCTTTGTAAAGTTTCGTGATTGTTTTAGAAACTCGTTGATGTATATCGTCAAGATTTTAAATATTTATGAACAAATAAGAGGAGGAGGAGCTTGACGGCGCAGTGGAAACAGCACCTGGTCTGCGATTGGTTAAGCAACTTTCGCAAAGGCCAGTCATCGGATGGGTGACCAAAAATTTAAAATCTCGAGCGCCACCGTGCTTCGGAAGGCATGTAAAGCCGTTGGTCCCGGCTGCATTAGCAGTTGTTAACAACCACCGCACAGCACTGGGCCCGCGTCGCGTCGTGGTTTACGGCCCGTTCTCTCTATCCATCCATAGGGAAGACTCGTGCCCCAGCAGTGGGGACATAAATGAGCTGATGATGATGATGACGATGATGAGCAAATAACACTAATTTATTGTGTACCTGTTTCTATATGGTTTTGGCATGGCATTTTGAGGAGTTCGATGGCGCAGTGGTTAACGCGCCCGGTCTGAAATTGCTAATGTTAGGCAACTTTCACAAAGGCACCAATTTCTTAAACGGGTATAATTTAAACGCTCACCTGAAATATTTTTTAGACCCTAAGCCTAAGTACCAAATAAATTAAATGATTGTACATTACAAATATTATTTTTGCTTCCCAAAATGGATAAATGCTCAACAAATGTTTACACTATTATTCAAATGATTGAGGATACTAGCTACTCCTGTAGGTCAATTATTCAAATGATTGAGGATACTAGCTGCCCTACTCCTGTAGGTCACGCGATAGGTTAGAAATTTAAGACAATCGCGAAGCGCAGCGTAGCGACTGTCTTGAATTTCGAAGTTATTTTTTTTTATGAGACAACAGAAAGCAAAAAATACCAAATTGAAACTCGAGGCATAGAATATTGGTGTTATCTATTTGGTGACAAAATAACATATTTGGTCTGAAATGCAGTTAAAGGTATTCATATATTTTAAAGGCATTTAACAAAAATATAAATTGTATCCTTTTCATAATATTTTAGGAAACACAATTTGGTGAGCATTTATCCGTTTTGGTAAGCGTTTCGAATTTTATTGGTAGTGAATTGATACATTTTTGGTAGGCGTTTAAACACAAGCCTTCGTGAACAACTACAAATCCGCATTCCATAAGTAAGGGTAAGCACAGTGCCTCTCATCTCACCTGATGTTAAGTGATGATAAGGCTAATGGTGGAAGCGCACTTCGCCCGGGACTTTCAACTACTGAGACACTGGCTATCTTATCTCTAGCTGCCGGAACACAACAATGCCACAACCTTTGATGTTATAGCGACATATTTAGATAAGATGGTGGTAACTAGCTAGGCGGATAAACAAATCCTACTACCAACAAACGGAGTACACAAACATATACTAGGAACCACTATACAACAGAGGCGGTTGAAAGGTAACATACCTAGAAATAGCTTCATTCAGGGAACACTTAAGCTTGCAACCAGTTCCAGTTCTTAGCTGGGACTTGGCTTTCAAGAACGTAACCCGTGTATAGCGTGTATGTATATGTATAGCGTGAATAGCGTGCATAGATTTTGGTTCTTCATACATTTGCTTTCTAGTGAAGCTAAGAAGTAGAGCTGGCAATTCTCACCAATTGGATGAGGGACCGCTCAGTAAATTGCTTTTGTTGCCCGCATTGGCTTATAATGCAATAAAGGACGGTAGCTCAACGGTTACAGACTAAAGGAAACCAGAAAGACATATAACAAAAACATATACAATTCGTAATATATATGTAACTTTTCTGTCAGCACCGTTTTTAGTAATATCGTTTCTTGTTTATCGTTAATTAGGAGGTAGGTAATAGGAAGATAGAAGATAATATTGTTTTTGTCATGATTGCAATATCTCCAAGTACGCATATCCTAATTATAAAGCTGAAGAGTTTGTTTGTTTGTTTGTTAGGTTGAACGCGCTAATCTCAAGAACTACTGGGTCGAATTGAAAAATTAATTTTGTGTTGAATAATCCATTTATTGAGGAAAGCTATAGTCTATATTACATCACGCTATGACCAATAGGAGTGGAGCAGCAATGAAAAATGTTGCAAAAACGGGAAAATATTTACGCGGGTGAAACCGCGGAGCACAGCTAGTCGATTAATAAGGTTCTAATTGTCAGTGATTGGTTTTTCAATAGTACATACACACGCCTGCACATCAGACTACTACAAACTGGCAAATTTCTTCAATAGACTTTGAACTTTATGTATATGGCATAAGGTTGAAAATATGTTGAAGAAATTTGACAGTTTTGAATAGGTTTATGTGCAGGCGTCTGTACTTTTTGGTAGCATGTTGACTTCACTGATAGGGCTGGCACAAACTAAATAGCACGACGATGAATAAATAAACAAGGTAGTTTTAGTAGATAAATCCTTGATTGTACCTAGCTACCTTTTACTATACATGCAGTAAGCCTACACAACAATTCTATAATCGCGGCTTCATTTAATATTAAATCATGGTTACATAGTCCCGTGTGTTTCGTATTGAGCTGTTCCCAACAGACACCATAATTGAACTCATTGTTTATAATCTTGTTAGTTTATTACACTATCGCTATCGCTATCGGTCGCTAGCTAGCTAACTAGCTAGCTAGCGACCGCCCCGGCTTCGCACGGGTGCAATACTGATATTATCAGTGTTTCTCTACTATATTATGCATGTACTTATACATACTAGTGGTCGCCCAGTGGTCGAAATTCGACCGTAATTTTATTAAGGCTGCACGGATTGTATCCTAAGCAATGAAAAATTTAAAAAGATAGAATGTAAGTTTGGATTGGCATTGACAGATGTCGGCCGCATTAAAGACAATTAGACAAACAATACGTGTGTGTCAAATACATGGTAGTGTGTGTAATGTTGTTTTTGTTGATTTAATGTATTTTTATGCATAATTTAAAAAAAATATTAACATTCGGATAACCTTCTCTATATAAACTATAAGTGTGCGAAATTTCATACTCCTCTGTCCGCGCAATTTTCGTAAAAACGGGTACAAAGTTTTTGCTTCACGTATTAATATATAGATACACCTTCCTCTTGAATCACTCTATCGATTAAAATAAACCGCATCAAAATCCGGTGCGTAGTTTTAAAGATCTAAGCATACATCCATACATAGGGACAGACAGCGGGAAGCGACTTTTTTTATACTATGTATTGAATGGCAAATTACTGCTCTGAGTGATGTTAAACAGAAGCTGAGTCCAGATGCGAGGCAGCTAGTGAAGCAGGATTCTGACTCACTAGGTATCCTCACCTTGCCGACCCTTATTCACACCTCGATTGAAGGACCCCATTTTGTAGGAGGGAGGTATTACGTATGCTGGGAAAGAATTCCATTTTTTGGTGGTGCAATAAAGAAATTTGATATACAAACATATTGTTTTAAACCAATGTACATGCAATAAAGTTGTATAACAAAAAATACGATGTGATTATAGCTTTATCACCATCATCATCAGCCTGCTGTCCACTGCTGGACATATGCCTCTCCAAGTGCACGCCACTGAGCACGATGGAGATATATACCTCAAACATTATCAAAGTAATATTGAATTAATGTCAACCCTAATAATCAAATACGATTGTCATTTGATTCATTAGAGCCGCCGGGCAGTGGTCGGGCCTCGGGTCTCGTTCAATTGTTCGTTAATTTACCCGGCGTTCGGCCTATCACTTCTCAAATGTGGTGGCTTTTAAAACACAAAGTTGATTTCTTTAATCAACCATGATTTTCACTAATAAGTGGTTTAGTTTGTTAAATATATAGGTGATATGAACGCATAGACAGCTTCTCGGAAGTATCAGATATCTGTAGACCATTTCCCATCAGGTGAATGGACTGACAGTTAGCAGTATTTTTAAATAAAAAAATTTAACCTTTGTAACTTGAGGTTACGGCACTGATGTTTGATATGAGTTCAGTCATTATAGTAGTTCCATATTATTTACTGTGTTATTGTATTTTTCTTGTAATACTCATTAAGGGGATGATTACAGTGTGAATTGGTCTAGATAGTTTTGTATGTCTGCTCATAAATATCCACCAAAATCGTTACCCTTCAGCGTAATGAGTGACATAAGATGCCAACGATATTTTTTTATAGATTTGTTATAAAGTAATGTTGTGATACTAACACAATGATAATAGATAGGTGACAAATGACTCTTTCTATTTTTAGAATAGACACGGCACTTAAGGTGACGTTAAGTAACGTTAGTCCATGGACTAATAATGTAAAGTTAGTCTAAGTTATAATATAGAAGGCCCGTAATCAGTTCCTCCAGGTCCAGTAGTGAAAATGCCGAGTGTAGTGCAGTCTTACCGTCACTTACCATCAGGCCAGATAAAGCCCAACCCCTACTCTTATTTTTCTCCTTAAGTACTTGTAAATAATTTTAGGAGGAGCTCGATGGCGCAGTGGTTAACGCGCCCGGTCTGTGAGTGCTGAGGTTAAGCAACTTTCGCAAAGGCCGGTCATCGGATGGGTGACCAAAACTTTATCATCTCGAGCTCCTCCGTTCTTCGGAAGGCACGTAAAGCCGTTGGTCCCGGCTGCATTAGCAGTCGTTAACAACCACTAATCCGCACTGGGCCCGCGTGGTGGTTTACGGGCCGTTCTCCCTATCCATCCATATGGAAGGCTCGTGACCCAGCAGTGGGGATATATAAATGAGCTGATGATGATGATGATGATGACTCTTACATATTTACTTATATTTGTACTGGCACCCACCAACCAACCATTAGGTTTTACGAAAAGGTCCTAGACGTCGCTGCGCAAGTAAAACTCGCACAGCGGACCTTTTATGTCAAGTAGGTAATAAGGCCAGATTAGAATTCACCGAAGCCCATTTCCTCATCTAGTACTCAAAAGGCTCTAAAGAATCACCCCATGGACACGTATAATCCACTCCCTATTCTCCACATAGGTGACAGGAGCTATCAAGCACTCACTTCTCGTTGTACGAAGAGCACAATCAGCTGTTGTCACTGCTTGGGTTGTTAACTCGATAGGTGGTTAAGCAACTTTCGCAAAGGCCGGTCATCGGATGAATGACCAAAAATTTATCATGTCGAGCACCTCCGTGCTTCGGAAGGCACGTAAAGCCGTTGGTCCCGGCTGCATTAGCGTCAGTCGTTAACAACCACTAATACGCTACTATATACTGGGCCCGCTTGGTGGTCTATAGCCCGTTCTTCGTATCCATCTATAGGGAAGATTCATGCCCCGGCAGTGGGACATAAAATGGGATGATGATGGGTGTCAACTCTGAAGTCGATCACCAAATGTCCTTTTTGGTATCGGAGTTGTACGCGCACTCACTTCTGGGCACCCATACGTGTACCATGCCATTCTACTAGCCTGTGCGGTTGGGTTTACCGGAGAAAACCACACAGTAAGCGTAAAGATAAAGGCCGAGCTCAACCACATAAAAGATTGAGCCAGATTTTTTTTTTAATAAAACCCGCTTATCAAAAGCGGCGAACGTTGCGGAAAGCGCCAAACCGAAGTGGCCTTCAATATTGTTTCTTTGAAGTCAAAACACTGTACAATAATAATGTTATTCCGGGTCCGGGTGCAATTGTAACGGAAGGGTGGCGGAGTAATATCGTGTAGTGCCGCGAGGGAGGGGTGACCAATCGATACGCACCCCTGCCGGGCCTAATGCACCCCTGTGTACCCAATGCAAGTATTCAAGTGTTGAATCGCAAACTGGGTTAGTTTTGTAGGTACACGTAAGAAAATATAATGTTTTGATGTGAAGTGAAATATTATTTATTACGAATGAAACACTTTATTCGGAACAACTCGTGTTTATTATATCTACCTACTATTATTATTATTTTTTACTTTTTTCATTTTGTCACTGGGTTAGTTTTGTACACGTAAGAAAATGTATTGTTTTGAAGTGAAGTGTAATTTAACCTTTGTAATATTATTTACAAGTCGTCGCCCAGTGGTCAAAATTCGACCATAGTTCACAAAACACACAATATTTATGAATGAATGTAATGTAACGTACAAACACTTTCCATATAAACTTCATATTTATTAACTTCAACTACTTATACCAAACTTGCACTCCTCCGAACGAGCAAGAATGGGCACGAAGTTTTCTCTTAACGTATTGTATACATAGTTGTAATATGCAGGGTCCGTGGTTATAGGGAGACTGGGAAGGTTCAAGGCATAATGGTATAATATGGTTATTGACAGGCAACAACTTTTGAATTCCAAAAAATTTAAAGTACAAATGATGACAACGTCACCATGTGCTTATGTTTCATGTTTCAAGCCGACAAATCTGTTTGTATAATAATAATCCACTTTTTGCCGGTTTGAGGAGAATTTCTTAAGTCTATCTAAATAGCCTATTAAATTCCATAGCTTGACGATGTGTCAAAGGATTTACAGCTTTTATTACTAAATACAAACTACGGCGCGCACTAAAGTAGAAACTAAAACATAAAATTACGAATGTTTTAATAAGCGCTGCTCGCCTGTAGGCGGCCATCTTTTTCCGTTGCATGAAGGTTTTATTACATATAAAAAAAGGGAGCGGGCTCCTTTCGTGCAGTCTCTGAACAAAAAAGTAAGCTCTTTCGGTCTGCGACAACGGGCGCGGAGCGTCGAACCGAGTCCATTTGCGAAAGGTTTACTTTGGGCACACTGAAGTGGGGCCCGTCTAAGCAAACAAACAACAGCAAAGGTTTCGGAATTATTGCTTTTAGCATTAACATAATTGGATGCGACAACGGCGAATGGGAAATTAGATTTTCACATTCTAAAGGTTTCTAACAGCTCGAGACATTAACTTTCATTACGTTTTAAGATTGTTAAAAGATAGAAATGGTGTGTATCCTACAAACCATTTTGCTTTGATGAATTATTTAAAATCTCTTTTTCAAAGTCAAAGTCAAAATATTTTTTTTATTCAAATAAACTTACCGAAAAGTGCGTTTGAATCGTCCATACATTTTTACCTACTACCCATTCAGGACGTCTATTTTTTAGCTGTGGAGAAGAATGGGCGCAAGAAACTCCACAGCTTTAATAGAAGATACGACATTTACAAAAAAAGGATGTCGTTACCAAATCTTACAATATTTAATTTAATATATTTACAAATAAAAACTTTTAAGAGCCCGGAACTACAAATAATGCTTATTTCTATACATTTACTTAACATTACACTTTATTCTAAAAAAAACTGCTCGTATGAGACAGCGCCGTTTAAATGAGACAAGCGAAGAAAAAGAGAAACTACATCACAAATGAAACATTGTTCCGGTGTGACATTGTTAATGAAATTCCATCAGTGTAGATAGATAGATAGATGACTCTTTATTGCACACGGAAACATCAAATACACGAAAAGTCTTACATTTGTTGTGCACAAAGGCGGCCTTATCGCTTAAAGCGATATCTTCCAGGCAACAGTGGAAGACGGACAATCAAACAGCTTTCGCATTTCGATTTTAGTTCGGAAGGATTTATAGCCGGAGTGGCAGAAAATACCAAAATCGCTATAAGTAGGTATGCCTACAATATTTGAGAATTCCCTCAATTCCTCAAGGATTCCATCATCCGAACTGAGTTCCGGTGCCTGCCTTATTTTGCTTCGTCATAGTCGCTTAACTATCTTAATCGAGATATGTTATCGCCACCCTTGAACTACTTATCATTAAGGAGTTCTGGTTATCATCAGTTACACTTCATCAAATGATACTTTCTGAATACAAGTGCTTGAGTTATTGCTAAAAATACCAAAATCGCTATATGCCTACAATATTTGAGGAGTTCCCTCAATTCCTTAAGGATTCCATCATCAGAATTGGATTTTGATAAAAATGGGACCAATCTGGAAGTATATCCTTTCAAATGAAAAAAGAATTTTCCAAATCGGTGTATAAATGACAGAGTTCTGAGGTAACAAACATTAAAAAAAAACATACAACCGAATTGATAATCTTCTCCTTTTTTTGAAGTTGGTTAAAAAACGTACTTAAAAGGGTACTTAAGGCACTAAGTCTACTACTTCAAAACTATAGAATGACGCTTTATACCTATACAGTGTGCGAGAATTGGAGGAATGTCAGTTCCATGCATTCTTATCATGAACATAATCATTTACATTGTAATACATAGCCCTTTTAAAAAAGTGTTTCCTTAAGTCTTAAATTTCTTAAAGGGCAAAATTAAAACATCATTCGGGATTTTATTATAATAGTGGTCGCCCAGTGGTCGAAATTCATCCGTAATTTTATTAAGGCTGCACGGATTGTATCCTAAGCAATGAAAAATTAAAAAAGATAGAATGTGAGTTTGGTGTGTCAAATACATGGTAGTGTGTGTAATGTTGTTTTTGTTGATTTAATATATTTTTATGCATAATTAAAAAATATATTAACATTCGGATAACCTTCTCTATATAAACTATAAGTGTGCAAAATTTCATACTCCTCAGTCCGCGCAATTTTCGTAAAAACGGGTACAAAGTTTTTGCTTCACGTATTAATATATAGAAAAGTGGCACCTTGTCCCATGAATGATCCATAAAATGTCTGCAGTCGAAGTTTATGTATTACAAATTTATTTTTATTTCTAGTTATATATCTGTAAAAATAAAGGTTTTGGCGCACATATAGAATACAGTTATAAATAAACTATGATGCAACCGTTAGAATATTAATTTCTTTAAACAACTCCTTAAGAGACACGCGTGCTCCTTATAATCCTTGGGTTATAAATAGACCTTACTGCTCTTTTTTGTAAAATAAAAATGGTTTCTATGTCAGCAGCTTTACCCCAAAGAATAATTTCTGTATCCATTACTTACCTATATTTCGATGGCCTCCGTAGCGGAGTGGCTTGCACGCCGGACTTTGGGTGGCGCTATCCCGGGCTCGATTCCAGGTCGGGTCAAATGTCGAAAAACGAACTTTTCGAAATTGTGTCGGGTCTGGGTGGTTGTGGTACATTCGTTGATTCTGATTTCCATAATACGAGTGCTTATGCTACTTACTTGGGACCAGAATGTATGTGATGTCTAAAATTTTTTATTTTTATATATTTCTTGGTGATATTTTCATAGGTAATATGGTTTTATCAGCACAATTTAACTATCGACTAGACTTAACTTTATCTGTTACTATTTTATATCCGGCAGGTAAGATTCTATCAAGATTAATTTGATAGAGTACTCGTATATATAGTCAACTTGTTGTTTTTATCGAACATTAATTGTTGACAAAGCATTTTATCGATTAATGGTTTTCTATTAACTAATATGAATTATAAGACAATGTATTTATAAAAATGTTGTGGTTTGGAACGTTTTATTTCCGTTTCATATATTTAAAATTATGTTAAAAACTAGTTTCTCGTATGTACGAATGTCAGTTTTAAAATGCTGCTTTCAAACTTCTATATTTCTATATACCTTTAAAAAGGTTCACTAATAAGAACCTAGTTTTTTGGTTTCCTTCTTTGAATTATATTAAGGATATGTTTTAATTAAATTCCAAATAGAATCTTCCAAAGTTGCGGATCTTTTACAATCTAATAAAATACAAACCATATAATATTTACCTTACCTTACGAATACCACATATGTATTGGTCGTCACATTTTGTACATGAACGAATCCAGAGTGATGCAACATTTTAAATTCTGCCGTGAAACCGGCGTCACAAGTGATTTCCACGAAAGCTGATTTCCTGGACGTCTAGACACATTTCCCCTACGCCGAAATCATATTATATCGAGAAGTTACGGGCGCTCCGTAAGACCTGCTCTGAAGATGTTTGCTTAAAATATTTGTACGCATAGGTAGGTCTTAATGGAGGCCCTTGTCTAGCAGTGGACGTGTTTTAGCTGAGATGATGACGATGATGATGATGATGATGATGATGATGATGATAATAAGTAGGTATATATTATTTTTCTGAATTTTTAATCATACACTGATTATTGTGTAGATTCAGTGAGGAATAAGAAAGGTTTTAAGTAAACTCAATTGTAACACAATAAAACTTTGACTCTTTGGAAACAACAATGATTTTATGTAGCTAACCTTTTCAATACTATTTCTAGCAAAACAATAGTATTAGAAGTAACAATAAAAGTAAATTTTCCATGCTGCGTAAATTATATTTTTCGTTTTTACACATTTTATTTAAAACTCAAATTGCAATTTCAGTATTCGCATTTGTTTATTTTCCTGTTTCAAAAGGCACGCAAAAGCTACTGCGCTTGTATTTTGTATGTCCAGCCAAGTAAATAATTCAGCGTGGCCAAAGGCAGTTGGCTACTAACGAATACTCAAACAAACAAGTTCACCTGATGTCAATGCGCCCAGACTGGCTGACTCGATTAACTATAGAGAAATACGCGATATATCCTGAACACTAATACACAAAATAAAACAAAAGGCGATCGAGACAAAAGATTGTTCACTTCGTCGGGCCGTAAATTAAATCTTGCAGCTTGTAATAATTAAGGAGCTCTCTACAAAGGTTTATAACACTTGAACCTTTACTAAAAGCTGAGTAAAAGTAATCTAAGTAGCAATATCACATCATATTTTAAACCTATTATTTTCAACTGTAACAGCTTTACAAATGCTGTTTTTCGTAAAGATAATTAAAGCATAAACCTGTAGTAGAATACTCATTAGGAGGCTGATATAAAGCAGTAAAGTAGCTAAATAGTTTAATCTAAAACGTTATGAGCCAAAATAATATCCCTAATCCAAGTTCAGGCCATAACAAAGCTCGTAGCATCGAGGGAGCACAATAGAATTATTGAACACTCGTTCATTCTTTCACAACGGTCACCAGACCAATAGCGCATATTCCGAGAGTATTCAATGGCCAGAAGGACGGTGACAATGGGCACAAAGAGACTCTGAATGCATAAAATCGGTCATACATGTTTACTTAGGTACGTATTACGTGCGTCTGCAGGCAGGACGGCCATTGAAAGTCTTACAAAAGGCATTGTCAGAGAACCAGAACTAGTTTATCTCATATCTATTTGTGGACGCGTGTGGTTCCGCGCTGATACCGTTCAGAGCGTAGCGTCGTCATATTGCGAGCTCGCATTGTTGAGATCACTGATAAAAGTGGGCTGCGAGTTCTCATCTGCTGTTTGGATTCTTATGTTGTGGCAACTGTGATTAAGATCAGGGACAAAGAATGCTGGATTTGTGGTTAAAAAGATAACAAAAGCTGAACCACGTTTATCTTATTTTAATACCAGAAGCAAAACAAGATTTTTGACTTTATTAAATGTCTACAAGTTGTTATCTTGTTCATAGATATGATCTACAATAGTAGAGCTGACAAATATTTTATAAGGTTTTTTGTTAACGATAATGTCAATCAAACTTTGTGGCAGCACACAGAGATTTTTATCGACAATTTCCATTCAGTGATTGCAATAACTGAACGGTGTGGATACGTTTTACATGAACAAAATATAAAACATAATAAATATGCTGCAAAGAAAGATTTCTCGTGGTCCTTCTGAGTTAATGAACATAATCGATAAAGTGACAGATCTGGGCAATATTGTAAATTTTGATTACGTTATTGAATTTGGTTGTGAAGATATTGATAGTTACGTTGACGGTATATACAAAGTGAGCCTAAAAGGATACAGAGAAGGGCAAAAGGTTAGAAAGCAATATATCGTAAAGTGGCACAGTGAACCAAACAGACGAACAGTCTTCAGAGAAGCGTACAAGCGTGAAGTTTTGTTCTTTCAAAAGATTGTTCCTAAAATTTTAGAACTGCAAAAGGGCTTTAAACTTATCGAAGGATTGAAAATAAAATTTCCCAGTTGTGATTTTGCCAGCGCTGAGAGGGACAAAGAAGTCATTGTTATATCGAATCTACAACTACAAAGATATAACTTTCGTGACAGATTTAAAAAGTTAGACTTAGACCACGTCTCTCTTGTAATGAAAAATTTAGCAAAGTTGCACGCTTTTTCATTTGTGTTTGAAAAATTACAACCCGAAGCATTTGAAGAAATAGCTAAGGTGTGTCGCACTGATGTCCAATATTCAGATACGAAACGGGTATCCTGTTCTATGGCTTCTTACTACAAAGCGTCTGTTAACGTCATTGAAGATGCAATCTTAAGGAAAAAGTTAGAAGACTGCGCAGCTGACATTCTAATTATACTGAATAGATGTGCGATGCCTGATAAAAAGAAATACCTTGCAATATGTCATGGCGACTGTTGGAACAACAATTTACTTTTCAAATATCAGGTAAAATGTCAATACTACAGAGAATTATGAAAGTATCACTAAAACTAATAAATATTTATAATATTAAATGTATCGTTTTAAAATAATTGGTTTAATAAGGAAACGACAGACGTTTCTAAGATCCAAGTGTTTTAAAACATGCAACTTAAATACCACAAACACATCTTGACCTTCACATAAAGTTTCCAAATCGCTTTTTATTACCATTAACAAATCAAATAGGGCTTAACGCAAACCATTAAGTTCAGGTATCCTAGGCATACCTGTACTAGTTTAACCTATGGTCGCGGCCGATGTAACTCGGTCGAAACGTAGGTACAAAGGGGATGCCCATTTACATTGCAAGGGATGCAAAAATGGAACTAAAAAGTTTGCGTTAAACCCCTTTTGACCTCCATACTCTATAAAGCATTTTAAACCATTATTGGTCCCAGTTGTTATTGTATAATAGCAGTAGATAACATCCGCAATCCGAAAGTGCTTATGGCTTTCAACTTTTGACCAGTCATGTTATGTACTATTCATTAGCACAAAGAAGTTTTGTTTTGTTTTCAACGATGTTGACAAACCTTTCTTTCAGAATACACGACCCGTTGATGTTATATTCGTCGACTATCAACTTATAAGATACGCCTCACCAGTCACCGACTTAGCTTACTATCTGTACATGTCTTCTGATCAAGAATTTCTTTCTAATCACTACGATCGTGCTGCCAATCTATATTACCGGACTTTATCGGCTGTACTACGTCAATGTGACTTGGACCCAAATGAAATTTATCCGGAGCAGGTTTTCCTGCAGGATTTAAAAGAGTATTCAGTAATTGGTTTGATCGAAGCTCTGATATCGATGAAGATAATTACCGCTGCGCCAGAGGTGGCCCTCGAAATGACGGGAATGAAACACGATTTATGTGAAGATCAATCATGCGTGGATAAGTGGCAGAATAGTCGTTTATACGTGAAACGTGTGAACGGTGTGGTTAATGACTTTTTTGCCAGAAATTATTCATTAGATGCTGTCCTTAGCAAATAAATGCTAGAATGATGTTGAATTTTTATTACTAACCTTCATTTATTCCTTGAAATATATTTTTTGCCAACTTGCTCCGAGAATAGCGTACTGTGATTTTTAATTCAAGTTTGTCTTTGAATTCTCTGATGGAAACCTGACGTGACTACGAATTTTAATGAGAAACTTTAATATACTCGTACATAATAATATATTTACAGCTTGATATTGTTGTGTGATGCTAATGTGTTTCTTGTATGTAACTATATTATAATAAGCGATAAAATATTTTACAAAATTCTTTCGGTTATCTTGCGTCGAATGCTGATAACTGAAATCTTTTAACAGAGGGATCTCGATAAGGCCTGATGTAACTTATAAAGCAATGATCTCATGCGTAGATACTTTAGTGGCTGCTAAAATGAGTGTTCCCACGTTTTCTAGGCACGTCTAGTGTAACTCCCTCCAGAATCATACTGAAAGTTTACATGTAGATGACAAGACTACAAAGAAAGATTATTAAATCAACAAAGTCTCATTAGTTTGTCGGCAGCCCGATTATGGCATTAGGGCTTTGGAAAATCAGGCAAACAATAAACGATTCTGGACGTCTTATAACAGAATCAAAGACCAGGAGCTACGATCAATGTTACACTCGATTCAAAAGTAACCCCGTTATGTCAAAAACTATTCATCTCCCAATAACTTCTGAGTACGAACAACGCCACCCTGAAAAGGAATTAATTTTGCCGGGGCGTTTAATTGTCCGTGATAAAGATTTTCCACGACAGGTCTGAGGATCCCTACAGTGCTGGGAATAATGGCGCACAGATGTCAGTGCTCCACTCATTGTTGCTGTTGAGATTAAAAGACTTTACATAATTTTGTAGCTCACAGCGTTTTTAATTAACATTTCGCCTTTGTTAATATATTTGTCTATAGTGCTTTTAGTCTATTCATATTTTTGCTTCTGGTGCTTTCACTAGAGACAAGTTGAAAATCAACAACAATGTGGTAACCTTATATCATAGACAATTAATACAAAATTTCTAAAAACACCAACGGTTGAGATACAATTACTAAATTAATATTATGTTTCATATCTGACGACCTCCTTGGGCGAGTGGCTTGCACACCGGTTTTCATGGTGTCGCTATCTCTGAGGTCCCGGGTTCGATCCCCGGTCGGATCAATTTAGAAATAGCTGTTTTTCTATATTGTTTCGGGTCTGGGTGTTTCCTATGTATATAATAAGTATGTATTTAAGTGTATTAAGTATGTTTATCCGTTGTCTAGTTAACCATATAACGAGTTTCTTGAGGAAGCTTTTCTTGGGGCTAGATAATTGGTGTGAGTGTGGGAAACATTTATTTATTTATTTATTATTTATTTATTTATATAAAAGTTTCTGCGATAGCCATATTCTACGTCGTGAAAATAAGAAAGACAAAATGTAGTTAATTATTATTTGTTTAAGGAATAACAATAAACAGGTCAATATACCGAAGGAATTATTACTTGTAGAGCTTCTTATATCTGAGAAAAATATACTACATAGAAATGCCGAAAAAAATACAAGCTACAAAGGGAAATATGTGTCCATAACTTGCCCCCCCACGAAATGTTACATCGGCGAATGTTTCTAACGCTTATTATGAGCATAATGATATTTTTGTAGACAGGAATTTAATATAGTGGGCTACAATCTTTTATTAATGCTCTCTGCCTGAGGCGGACTTGGCTGTAAATTATAATTACATCTCCTAGCGAAAGTCCGATAGACTCTTCACAAAGCTAATGGAGTACGATATTGTTGAAATATATGAATTATTAAATAGGGTTGTGGCGCCAGTGTTTGACAGGAACGAGTAATAATAATTTTTTTTAAATTATTAAGAGTAAGGGTCAGCAACTGATTTAAGACTTAAGTGATTGAAAGCAATTGAATCATCATCAGCCTATACACTTCCACTGCTGAACATAGACCTCTCCAAGTACACGCCACTGAGCACGATCCACGGCTACTCTCATCCAGCTCTTGAATAATAGTAAAACAATTTGACAATTTAATACAGACCATCTACTTCCTAGCTTTCATCCATCCATCATGTTTTTTTTTGACAAACCACAAATTTTGTGGTTTTGTCGGTGGTAGTTTTTTACTGGTGTTAACATTGGATTGAATAACTGTATTGATGGTGCATCGCGGAGGATGGATGTTGCTGGAGTTGCAAGGTAAACCACCGCGTAACGATCCAACGTTTGGTATTTGTAGGATTAGGTTTTGTATCCGTTTTGTTACATTCAATTATGTTTGCCGCTAAGCTTATTTTTTAAGCGCGTTTTGTTATTTCTATAAATAAAAATAATTACTTGTTTTTGGTATCAAAAAGTAAGCTTTTTTGTCTATATTGTTATCTAAAGTAGGTACCTACGTGCATTGCACATATTAAATTTAATCACTTTTACGCGTGTTAATTTGTGTAATGTTTAATTTTTAAGATTTTTAATCTATATATATGAAAATCAATTGATGTTCGTTTGAGTCACTAATACTCGAGAATGGCTGGACTGATTTGGCTAATTTTGATTTTGAAATATGTGATGTGGAAGTTCAGGGAAGGTTTAAACGGTGAGGAACATAAATAATAAGTAGCGGAAAATACTAAAAACGACAATACAAAATGATTTGTTTGTTTTGTTGTCATGGAAACTGTCAGAGCGGTACGAAGTCCGCCGGGTCAGCTAGTTAATATTATTAAATCACTATTTATTAGTCATGGCCTCTGTGGCCGAATGGCAAAATGCTCTTTACAATCGGTAGCGATCTTTTTAAATGACTTGATATATTTTTCTTTTAAGCCTTGGTCTCAGTTAAGTATAAGTTAAAGTGAAGCAGTTACTTTGCTTTCGTCGCTTTATCCAGTCCGTTCAGACTCTGGGCTAATTTTAAATTCTCCAGCATTGCAGCGGGAAGCTTACTACATTCTTAATAGGTTTTTATCTTCAGCTCTCATCTGTTGAAGCCTTTATTTTTAAACTGGTTGTATGGATGATGTTGTAGATTGTTGGTTAATATAGGGCAAAGCCACAAAAGTCGCTCGGGCGAGCCGAGCGAGCGAATCGAGCGTGCCGCAGCAGCGGCCGGCCAAATTACTATTTAATTGTTTAAAAATATGTATATATATTGTATTTTGGTCAAATTAATTAATTTTTACTATTTATTTTTAAGTGTTAATTGCTACACTTAAGCTGAATTAAATATTTTTATAAAATTATTTATATTTCCCGGTAGCATAATAGTCAGTGCAGCCGCCCGGATTGCGGAAGACCCAGGTTCGATTCCTCGCTGGGTCGGGTGCGCGTTTAATTTTTTCACTGTGTTTTATATAAATATTTAATTCAGCTTAAGTGTAGCAATTAACACTTAACTTAAAAATAAAAAGTAAAAATGTACTATAGCGTTGTGTTATCAATTTGTGGTATTCATCTGCAAAGATGAATCTGCATGTCTATCGGTTGCAAATACCTTTGGATAGATGGCACTAATGTCGCTCTAAAGCATTTCAAAAAATCAAAAAGCAGTGACAAAATTTAGCGCTTACGTCAGCCTTCGCGGTAGCATAATGGTTAGTGCCGCCGCCCGGATTGCGGAAGACCCAGGTTCGATTCCTGGCTGGGTCGGGTGGGCGTTTAATTTTTTCACAGTATTTTATATAAATATCAAATTAATTAATTGTAAAATATATCTTTTGTTTTCTGAAAAACGTTGACATGCCAGTTTATCTTTTAAAATAAAATAATTATTTTATTCAAATAATTATTAACGCAAATTTTGTTGCGACCTAATTATAAAAACACAAATGTTGAAAAAATTTCCACGAGCAGGATTCTTTCGAGCAGGCTCTTCTGGTTCTAACCACGATAGCTCAATTGGAAGAGCACCTGACCCGGAATGTCAGAAGGGTGCAGGTTCAAATCCTGCTCGTGGAAATTTTTTCAACATTTGTGTTTTTAAAATACTTTTTTAAAATAATTTTTAAAATGACAGCTTGGTATTTGAATGTTTATGTTTTAATGCCATTGTTAAAGCAAGAGTTTGTGAAATGAAACGTTGACAAATGTTGCTTGTGGAATGGAAATTTGCTAATGAATTGTGTGTTAAACATTATAGAACCATATAAATAAGTACAACGTGGTGTACGTTGTACTTATTTATATGGTTCTATATTTATTAATTCTATGCATATTAATGTGACAAATAAATAACAGGCAAGTGTTGCTTACCGATATCATGTTATCAATGTGTGATTTAACCCTAATTAGTTTTATTATAGAGTTTATTAGAGACTATTTTTAATTAGAAAATAGCACTTGAAATAGAGACATTCTTTTTCAGGTGGGTTTCGAACCCCTTCCTCGAAGCTATCGCCTGAATCACGATTCAGGTGAAAGCTTCTTCAGTTTGCATTTTATAACATTTTATAATTATTCTACTTAATAATACAATTATAATTAATAATCTTTTTTTGTTAAAGGTACGAAAAATTTTGCGGTTGGTCACACCAGTCTAAAGTAGTAAGTAAAACAAACGCTATGAGCGTTATGAGCTTATTAAGCGTTTCATTTCCATGGATAGGTATACAATATCAAATTTTCCACACATCGACTTTTGTAGCACCCTCGTCAACGCCAACCCGTCATTCAAGTAGAAAACTTATCGAAACAGTTATGATAAATAATAGTCAATACCTACTTACTTATCAACTTTTACTTCCTTGATTTTTACATATAGGATAAAGACCCCTTTATGTATACGAAAATTGAAGTTTTTGCTAAGCATATACATATATTTGTCACGATAACTGTGCTCTGCTTACATAAGACTTTGGGACTTCGGCAAAAATACTTTTATTGATGATGATGATATGATATTTTTAACCACATAAATTGTTTGAACCATTTTTTCCATAAAAAGTTTTCAACGACAATATTTATTTTTCGACTTGAATCACAATCAATCTAATCTTAATCTTGTAATGTATGCTTTTCCTATTTATCATTGCAAGCACTTACAAAACACACTCCATAAAAACCAAAGTAACTGCTACGCATCTGCAAATTGTCCGCTATTGGTGTACTGGCTTTCTGATTTCATTGCTCTCCCAAAAGATTGAAATTTGGTTCCATCCAACTCCATAAGGGCGCCAATAGATCGGTTTCGCAGATACAATTTTCCCAGCACGATCACAACGGAATTGTATAAATTGACAGTTATCGCAATGGAAAAGTGTCACCATTAACCCCTCAGGATCATTTTATGGATCATTTCACGGATACGACGAGATAACTTCTTTCCCTCCCTTTTTACGGGTCCATTTTGTTTCCACGCGTGATAAGGATAGGCAGGGAAAGACTATTTAGGATAGCGTCACATACAAGCTCCATTACATATTATGTTGGAAGGTACATAAAAATTTACTGCCTCTGAGGTTTATTAGTGCGATCACCTTTCTCAGACCTTAGGGCAGTGGTACCCAACTGGTGTTGCTCCAAGAGCTATTTTTAAATTCCTGACAGCTCACGCGAGCATCGCCGAGTTAATAAAAAACCTAAGTGAAATAAAAGAAAGTGCATTATTTATATAAATAATTTAAGAGCTCGAGCGCGCGAATACCAAACAATAGAATTTTAATTGTTATCGGCCACCTGGTGTCGATCGACGCTCAAGGGGTTATTATCATCTACACTTCAAAATGAATAGAACGCAACAGCAAAAACTTAATGCGAGACTTGGCTGTTCACATTTATTAAATGTGTGTGTATCTCTTATTCGATTTTACTTGTGAGCACCTAGATAACAAGCCGCGAGCTACCAGGGGCTCGCGAGTTACCAGTTGGGCATTACTGCCTGAGGATCTCGATTCTAGCGTGAGCTAGTTCTAGCCCACCTGGTTAGCTTTGATCATCATATCCAAGACTGTTACACATAATGATGATGTTAGTAACGTCGTTGGTTTACGATAGCCTCAACTAAGATAACTAGAGAGTAGAGTTCATCATCTGAGAGTAGTTAAAGAATCCGGGTAAACCGAGCTTCCACCTGAGTGATGGTTGTTCAAATCTTGTATAGAATGTCATCATCATCATCAGCTCATTTTATGTGCTGGGCTGGGGCACGAGCCTTCCTTATGGATGGATAGGGAGAACGGGCCATACACCACCACACGGGCCCAGTGCGGATTGGTGGTTGTTAACGACTGCTAATGCAGCCGGGACCAATGGCTTTATGTGTCTTCCGAAGCACGGAGGAGCTAGAGATGACAAAGTTTTGGTCCCCATCCCATGACCGGATTTGCGAAGGTTGCTTATAGCACTCGCAGACCTAGTATAGAGTGTGTAGCAATGAAATGTGCAGGTTAAAGAAAACAATTTAGAGGCAAATTAACATTTATGCAGTGACAATCCTGGGCGCCAAAGTGGGGGTGTTTGCGACCTCGACCTGTCCTTTGTTCCCAACTAAAAGGGTTGAGTTACCTTAAACTTGCCTCCTAACCCTAGGCGAACGTGCGAACATGTACTGAAAGTATTTTTATAGTCACTTTTATGTAGGTAACACATTGTTTTATGCAAAACGCTTTATGCTCTATTCAAAAGCATTTAAAACTTTATGGTATTTTAGGGTCTATTATGAAATATCTTCATATAAATAAAGGAGTGGAGGAAAGAAGTAGGAATTTATATTGCTTTCTAAATTATGTTGTTAATTCTGAATTCGATCGACAATCATCAGGAAGACTCAATAATGATATTATGCATATTTATTTATAGGTCTGATGAAGAAGGTTCTTTGTTTATCAAAATCAATTTTTTTTTACCTTACAACAACACGCTTGTCTTCTAAGAAGACGGACGTCTAGAGATACGGTTAAGACGAGTTCAAACAATATGACAAACATGTTTTACGTATATCATAGTTATGGAGCATGTTTTGTTAGTACAATTCGAAGAAAGGTTCTAACGAATACGATACTGGTGTTTCGTAAAATCGCTCTGTATCAAATTGAGTGTGTGTTTGTGTTGAGTGCAATGGAAGTTTTGAAGGCATTGTGCATAATATGGGAAGTAGCTTAGTGCCAAACTTTGAATTTATGCGTGGTAGGAGGGAGCAAACAGAATGTTGCTACGCTTGGAGGAAATATTATCGTCTGAAAAGCTACTTTAAATATAGTCAACTTAAAGACTAATTTGTTTAAATCAGCTAAAGTTACTGCCGATGGTAAGTTTAAAAGAACTGTTTTAATATAGACGGATATGTTTTGATTATCGTTTCATCTTTGACAAAGCACTGGAGCAAGAGAGATCTGTGTTTGTTTTCATTTATATAGACTAGTGGTCGCCCAGTGGTCGAAATTCGACCGTAATTTTATTAAGGCTGCACGGATTGTATCCTAAGCATTGAAAAATTAAAAAAGATTGAACGTGAGTTTGGATTGGCATTGACAGATGTCGGCTGCATTAAAGACAAACAATACGTGTGTGTCAAATTCTTGGTAGTGTGTGTAGTGTTGTTTTTTGTTGATTTAATGTATTTTTATGCATAATTAAAAAAAAATTAACATTTGGATAACCTACTCTATACACCGTTGGCCTGAATAACCCGAAAGATTTAACTTAACGATTCTACAGCCTAATTAGAAGTTATGTAACACATAGTCCTAAACCCCATAATAAAGGAGATATTCATTATTTAAAACAAATAATAATAAAAAAAATATCAAGTATAACACACCCTAAGGTATGACGTAGACACCTACTACTTTCACGCAGACGCACTTACCTAGGTGCATCGGTGTCAACCAGTTTTACCTAAGTAAGTTTGGTACCTGTCGACAAAAAGGTTTTACTACCGAAAATAATTATTTTTCATTGTGGATAAAAAGATGTAACATGCAACTGATATACAGAGTAGGTAATAATTATAACTTTATCTTTCTTATTACACTTTAATAACAAGTAGTTATTCTCTTATCAGTAAGACTGATAAGACTAGATTAATTCCGCTCTCAATCAGCAAAGTGCAACCTATTTGCCTTCACTGACAACTAGCTGATTCATAGTTTGAAAGTTAAAAATGATTGATACATGTGACATATTTCAAACAAACTGATTTCAAATTATTACTGATTGTCACGTAAGAATTACACTGTTATAATTTAATAAATAATATTCGTTATGCCGTCTTATCCGCCGGAACATTTAGCGGAAATACATTATGTGTACGGATTCGTGAAGTGTCATGCTCGCTCCCTGTTTCTCAACTTGAGATTAGTATGATTCGCTTACTCTCTGAAGTAAAGGCTTGACCATAAAGAAACACGCTATTACTATGATTTAATTTGTATTGAAAAAGTGGGTCAATTAAAACACACATTTCGACCCATGTTAATATAACGTTATTTACTCGTACTGTCGTTAAGAATACGTGGTTTAAATCTTTCTGGTTATTCAGGCCAACGGTGTATAAACTATAAGTGTGCGAAATTTCATACTCCTCCATCCCGCGCAAGTTTCGTAAAAACGGGTACAAAGTTTTTGCTTCATGTATTAATATATATATATTACCAAATAAGAAACAAGGCGGCAAGTTAACTTTTAAATCATCTTTTTCCCAACTTACGAATTCGATTGAAACGAAATGTTCAACTTTGCACATTGGAAACTTACATCTTATCTGTAGAAATGTTTCCGAATTCTGAGTGGAGTCCATCCTTGTTTGCCGGTAAAGTTTACCTGGGCTAATTGGCTCTGTTCGTTGTTACAAGCTGTCTTACGGATTCGATGGAATAACTATGTAAAAAGTTATCGTTCGCGAAAACGTCACGCGATCGGTTTGAACGGTGGCCACAACCACAATACAGTTTAATACAAGATAGTTCCAGCGTTATCTGCCATCATCATCATCATCATCATTTCAGCCAAAAGTCCACTGCTGGACCTGAAAGGTCTCCCCCAAGGATCTCCACAACGACAGGTTTTGTGCTGCTAGCATCTAGCGGCTACCTGCAACCTTCTCCAGATCGTCGGTCCACCTTGTTGGAGGCTAGCCTACGCTGCTCATTTTGTTATCTACCATGTACTAATATAATAGACTATTGATTAATGATAGGCATCATTAAAAAATGTAGTAGGTATTGCACACATTTAGATAAGTGCTAGATTTGTTTAAAGTCCGCTTGGTTAGTTAATACCATTTTATCTTAGTTTGCAAACATAACAATAATGTGTATAGCATTTTGTTCCGCCAGTTATGAATCAAGAAAGCTAGTTTCTTAAAAAATCAAGCTTTGGGAAAAAGTGCGTTTCCAGATATAGCCTTGTCGTCATTTACCAACAGACAAGATGAAGGCCCGTGCGTAGTCGTAATAGCGAGTAGGTTTTGGCCGGTTTTGGCCGGCGGTCATGTCAAAATGATTTGCAATTAGAGCATTATAGCAGATAATGCTATAATTGCATTTTGCTGTACTTGTGATGTTATTCGGATTAAGACAGTATTTATATAGGTCGCTATAAAAAAAAATGATCCAAAAAAAAGATCCAAAATACCAAATTCAAAATAAATGCGAATTGCAGTTTTGTATGGAAAAGTGTAATTTGCGTTTATTTTGAATTTGGTATTTTGGATCATTTTTTTTGGATCATTTTTTTGTTGGATCAGTATTTATCTAGGTCACTATTCAAAAAATGATCAAAAATACCAAGTTCAAAATAAATGTGAATTGCAGTTTTGTATGGAAAAGTGTAATTTGCGTTATTTTTTATTGGGTAGGTATTTTGGATCATTTTTTGAATAGTGACCTAGATAAATACTGTCTTAATTCGATTAACATTACAAGTATGTACAGCAAATAATGCTCTATTATCAAATCATTTTGGTATTCCGTTAGTATGGGAGGCACATTGTAGCTGACCGACCGCCCCGGCGTCTTAAAGTGTGAAGCGTAAACGTGCTCCACTAGTGTGTGTACTGTGACGCACCTGCCCCCTGACCATGAGTTTCTCGTTTTCATCATCATCATCATCATCATCATCATCATTATCATCATCATCATCATCTCAGCCAAAAGACGTCCACTGCTGGACAAAGGCCTCCCCCAAGGATCTCCACAACTGAAATAATACTGCTATAAGAGATCTTAGTACCCCTCTGGACTTCGTTTCTACTCGCAATATCAAGTAGAGCGAAGTTGTTTGCCTACTCTCAGATAAAAAAAATATTACGTTTGTATTCTGTTATTTCTTAAAAACTTTTGCGATTAAGTACCGATGCTGTCGCGCCAAATGAAACAATCAAGTAATTTTGTTTGTAGTAGTGTTTCTTTTGTAATCGGAGAAAATACTCTTACGTAGGTAATTTAAGCGGAATACCTAAATTATAATAACTGTATAAAGTTTCATGTGTTAAGGTGAGTCCACATTAAGTAACATGTTATAAAAATAGGATAATACAAGATAATATTTTTTATTTATTATTGAAAATTACAAAATTAAAATCTGAGATTATAATAACCTAAAGTAACTAAAACTAATACAAAACTAAAATACGGCGACTGGTAAAGTACCCAAGAGACTGGCGGTATTTCCACGTTGAATGGCAATGCTTAGTCTCTGGCCAAGGAAAAAGCCAGCCTTTGGGTCATGGGAAGTGTTAACCAGCCGTTTGAAGATGTATATAGCTTATCTATACTAATATTATAAAAAGGAAACCTTTGTGTTTTTGTATGTAAGTATGTATGTTTGCAACGAATAAACTCAAAAACTACTGGACTGATTTAAAAAAATCCTTCACCATTATAATGCTACATTAGCGCTGAGTAACATAGGCTATATTAAAAAAAAGAAATGCGGTACGAACTCCGCCGGGTCAGCTAGTGTTATGCCACAATACTATAAGTATATGGTTGTTTTAATGACACTTATCGTCCACAATAATGAAACATGTTTTATAACTATGCTATAAAAAATGTTTTTTCATATAGTCTGGACTCACCTTTTAACTTTCATTTAACAATCGGTCGCTAAGCTATCTAGTTAGGGAACAGCTTTGCTTAGAAATTAAACGCCCTGTCACCTTGTAGTCTTTGTACAGGATTAGTGACTTACTTAATTTCACGGTTGAAAGGGCACGGGTGTAAGGAATCCGATAAGTGATCCTTGGATTAGGATTTAGCTGTTAAGGCGATATTTTCTATGATCTAAACAAAATAATGCTTAAAACTTTAGTGTAATACATTGTACTTGAAATTTTACGCGGAACTGTTTTATTTTCATTTGATTAGAGGGGCGTCGAAGAAATAATATCGCTTCCAAAACTTTGCGCACACGGTGAATTGGCATTTTATTTATTTATTTATATAAAAAGACAATACAAACTTACAGCTATATATACAGCCAACATACTTAATAGAAGGAAAAGAAGTGCACATTCATTAAATGCAGTTATGTAAGTATAATATGTATTATATTTCAACGAATTTCGACCAAACAGTGACCGCTAGTTATCTTAAAAGTGTCCCACTGCTGGGTTTAGGATTGTGTCATTGGCCCAAGGTGGTGATAGTTTTATACTGCTATCTAACGACAGTAAATAAGACCAACGGCTTAACATACCTTCCGTGGATGGATAGTTCCAAAATAATATTATTATCATTATATTAATTGGGTATTCCCCTCTTCCCCCATCAGCTGACACAGTATTGCGAAAGTTGCTTGCAGGCTGCTGTGCTATCGATATTTTCCATTATAACCTGTCAAAAAAGAATTATCCGCTTATTTTGGTGCTATCTGTCTGCGATAAAAGTACAGCAAAATTAGCTATATATTTGCAAGTTATGTAATCTAAATGGTAATATATTGTTGTCCCTGTTTTTAATAAAAAAAAACTTGTCTATTTTAAGTGTCTAGTTAGTAAAGCAATAAATATGAACTTCACTTGTTTATGACATTGAACCTATATTGTTTTTGGTACCTACCTAGTGTATGTATTTCGCGTTTTCTGACTCATTTATTGTATATAGATACTTACAAGAAGGCCTAAGCACATGAGTGTGAATATATTTACTCATGTGGCCTAAGTGTCTTTATGGAATTCAATACCTACAGTCACGAGCAGCGATATGTAAACACTTTGTCTCTTATTCCATCGTATTACGAGTTACAATTGTTTACATATTTTTTTTTGCTCGTGACTATATATTATAAATCTAGGTAGGTATGTATTAATACGTGAATAGGAAATTTCATGCCCCTTTTTAGGCGCATTGCGCGCACGGCGGAATAATTAGATTTGGTATATGTAGGTACTCAAAGATGGTGAAAGTTTATATGGAGAATGAGTCCCGAAAGATAAAAATATGTCTAACATTACATTTTTTAAACATTGTATATTTTATGATTATGGTCGAATTTTGACTATTGAGCGACCTCTAGTATTAATTGAAAATCAAATATAATATACTAGCTGACCCGGCGGACTTAGTACCGTGAAGTCTATATGACAACAAAACAAACAAATCGTTCAATAGTTTACGCATAAAAGCGTATTAAAGAAACTCACTTTTTTTAATAATAAGTATCCTATGTCTTTGATTGTACTCTTAAGGATATGTGTACAAAATTTTATGATGAACGGTTGAATAGTTCACGCGTGAAAGCGTATCAAACAACAAACAAACAAACAAACTCACTTTTACATTTAAAATATTAGTTAGGATTGCGTACTTTTTTTTATGATAAAAATATCTGTTTTTATCTTTTTTTTTCAAATAGAGGCCCCCGCATGCGACTTTCACAAGCCAATACCCGTAACCCTAGATGGTATACCAACTCTATATATATAACAATACCTTAGCAAGCATGCGCACAACTTACCAAAGTGTCATCACAATCGGATGAATGGTACGTGTAAAGTTATTGGTATAAGAATACTTTCGGCTACAAACAAAGTAACATCCATTGTTTATTTTCAGCTTTGGTTCCATAAAAATAACAACACGTTTAGAATATATTTGTTTCTGTTGTTTGGTAAAATTCTCCTTAATCGTGATGTAGTTTCAAGACTACATGCGGCTATGTTTATGGAGGCTCAGCAGTTCTAAAATACCGGTAGAGCTTAGACTTCAGTCTTCCACAGACGACACGTTAAATTGTTCAATATATTATAGCTAAAAGCTATTGAAGAAGAAGATTTTTTTTTATTTCTTAGCTCGGCAAATGACTCCACTCCACCTGATGTTACGTGGAAACGGAGTCCAGACGCAAGGACAGCTGGTGCAGCGTGAAAACAACGCAGCATCAGTCACCCTCATCCTACCGGCTCACAAGGTGCCTCTTCACGCCTCGTTTGAAGAACCCCGTGTCATAAGAAGGAGGGAAAACGTGTGCTGGTAGACTATTCCATCTTTTGGATGTGAGACAAAGAAACGAGTCACCAAATTTCTTTGTGCGCGATGGAATGTTCGAGACAGTACCGGTGACTCCGGAGAGCAGCACACGTACTCCTATGGAGGAAGGGAGAAGGTAAATGGGCTATGTACCTATCGAGAAATGCGGAACACACTTTGACCGACTTGGGAATTGGACCCAGGACCTTCGAGTATTATCAGAACGAGGGTTTTGGCACTCGGTCACCGAAGCGTCATTAAGCGTACATTAAAAGTTTGTAAAGAAAAAAATATATAGTATGTGGTGATATGCTCGTTATTTTCACGACGTCATTGTAACCGAACATCACGCAACAACAGCTGAATCTTAACAGCCCTTAGGGAAATAAACTATGTAAGAAAATCCTCAATTAAAGACAAGACATCGGACCATCAACTAACTTAATCTGTTCTAAAACAGCAACAATAATTAATTATATTCCCCTGAGCCGCCATCTTGTCTTGTTACTGTGGGCCTATAACCATCAATCTAAGTGCTTTGTTAGCAACTAGATGAAATTGCTTTGAGCCACGTTGTTAATAATAGCAATCAAGATATTGAAAATGCCCAATATTAATCAGTATAATCAATATTAATCAATCTGGTTCCGTAAAGTTTGAAATCTCGTGAGCTTGTCAATGTATGTAGGTATGACTTTGAAGTTCAACAATATATATTTTATTTTATTTTTGGCTCCAGTCATTGCAATGCTTTGCTTAAAATTATCTACTTAAAAAGCGAAAACATTACTTACCTGTATCTACCCTTAAATTATAATAACCCTACCATTCAAACTTATTTTTTTTAATTTATAAAATAATTTAGTTTCCATTTAGTATTATTCCATATTACAGAATCGACATGCAGTGTTGTACTGCATGTCGATTCTGTAACATGGTGCTGTCGACTTACTCGATTGGTTTGAGTTAGGGATGTTTTTGTGGGGCCAGTATGAATCGATGACATCGATTATACTTCGTTTTGGTTTTAAACAAGAAATTATATTAAACAGAGGTTTGGCATTTCAACATTATTCGTTGCTTGAATGTGAATTACAGCACAGTATTCTGTAAAACTCAAAAACGCCAAGGGCGCCTTACCAATCGATGTGTTACATATAAAACTAACGTGTGTTAAGGGTGCCTCAATACTAATACTGTCCTGAAAAGCATCGCTGATAGTGGGGACTGGTCCACTATTAGCTCATAATGTGTAGCATAACTAATTCCCATCTAATTATTAAGTACTCATATAGGTATTAAACTCTTGTTGTACTAACCACTTTTTATAGGGATCTTTGTTGTCTGAGAAATCAAACATTTACTTTAATTTAATTTAATTTGCACAATATGAAATTGGCTCGGTATAAAAATTAATTACTGTTTGATACCATATTAGCTTAATACTTTACGTGTGCCCTGAAAAAGAGTACTTATTTTATGTAAGGTTAGTGAGGATACATATTCATGGATATGCTAAGCAGGAAATAAACAGTAATGTTAAACATTCATTCATTATCAGGAATAAAAGAATCTTGTTTTATGGAGGGTACTGATTAGATTAATATTACTTTAAGCTTGAAATAAAACGTTTTTGAAAGTTGATGGTAGGCCTACTGGAGTATTTTCTTCGGTATTACCAATAGGAGTCGAAGGTAGGCACGCTGAGCGTATCCGGAATCACATTTGAAAATAGTTTACTATTAAAATACATAGTTATAGTTTGATTTTAACTTTGTGTTCTAATTTTAACAAATAATATTTTAATATAATTTGCTTGTAATAGGACGATGCTTGTACCGACTTGACGACGATAGAACTGCCAATTTTGCATGGGATCCGTCCTCTCTTTCAATATATATTTTATTTATGTAAGTACTCTTGTACACTTAGATACGCGATTTTCATGATTTTTGACCAGACTCACTCATAATCAAACATAACTACCAATACAATAGAAAGGTAGAAAACAGGAATGCTTGCTCACCTTTATACGAGTTGAAAGCCCTTTACTCCGTCATTGGGTACGAGTAGCCTTTAAAAAAGGCAGTAGCTCAAGCTCTAGTTGTTCAATTAGCTCCTCAGATAACCTGTAGACTCGTACATAGTCTGCATCTCTGGCTGACAGAGATAAAGTCCCGAAGATAGTTGACTTGTCGACGCTTTTTATCCATAGAATGAGCTTCTTTCGATAAAGATAGCAACAAAACCGATCGAGTCATCTTTGAAAATGTATCACAATATTTAAATTATATTTCCATTAAAATGACTAGTGACAGTTCCCTACACCAACCAGTCAATGACAAAACGTCAATAACAGCAACAGCATCGGCGCAAGGACTATTTGGCCACAAATCTTTATTTAATATTGTAATGCACGTTTAAGCTTAAAGAATAATGTTGACACCATAATTTTATTGATATATATATCAATGCCAAACCTATGTTTAATATAGTTTCTTGTATAAAAGCAAAACGAAATAAGTAGGTATAATCAATGTTATTGATTCATACTTACCATACAAAAACATTCTTAACTCGAATCAATTTCGCACTCGAAAGTACTATGTTCACAGAATCCCACAGCTGCATTCACGCACCATAATATTTCCCTGTATACGTAGTCGTATTTCACGTTAATTTTTACTCTGATAATAGCACTATAGCAGCTGTATAAGCCACGCTAAGACAACTTAATATATCAGAGAATCCACCCGAGTATCTTGTTTCAAATTAAGAAATATATTACTGGCACTGTTCCCCGTGCAGAGGAAAATATAAAACGGATAACTAAACCGTGGGGGAGTGGCTCGAAGGACCCGGGATGTGTGGGTAAACCTCTCCGCGGTGTTGGGGTTAAATCTAATTTTTCCGCCGTTAATACCCGGGTCCCCGCCCCGCCGAGCTCGGGCGAGCGCGAAAATTGTTACTTCACAACGGAATTTCTGAAGTTAGCGCGACGAAAATCGTTTTTAAATTGAAAGAGAGGAATGACATGTTTATTGTCCTCCCCCTCGTTCTCTTGGAGCGCCTACTTAACGCGATTTAGGAAACTAGATGGCGTCGTGTCATACAAAATGTGTAATATTAGATATTGCGAAGCTGCCGTCAAAACATCCACACTCATAGTTTTGTCTATTTACAAGTAAAATTGAGAGAGTCGCTTAGAAAAGCTGGCATCTTTTAATATAGTTGTTAATTTTTAAAGATAGTAGCAAGTATGTTACTCTGATACAACTAAGCAGGACTAAAGTACTCTGTAACGCAACTTGTATGTTAAGAAAGGCATAAAAGAAGATCCAGCGAAGTATAATCGCTAAAGTATAAGGAAGGATTCTTTAGGTTCGTGCGCGATCAGATAGTATCAGTTTTATATGTGTATTTCAGGCAGGCCTCATTTACAGGCAGTAAAACCAATAATTAACAGAGTAAAAGTGTGTCGCGCCGTGAACCGCCTGTAGGCGTGGTCGACCGGTGAGACGGTTGTAAAAACTTCGAAACAGAGCATTAAGATGTACGAAAGAAAATAAAAGAAATCCATTACCATAACAGCGTCTGGCCGTCACGGAACAGATGGTAAAAAGAAACATTAATGTAAACACAAAGATTTTGTGACGTGACGTACAATCATCAATCTTCGCGCTGTAGACAAAGCAGTTGACAGTCAAATTTCAAATTCTACAAAGTAGTTTGCTAAAGGTCTTATTAAAATCCAACATATTTCTTCAAACTCTAGGGGATTCGTGGAAATAACTTTTGTCATCTGTCGTTATCAATTATCAATCATTATAATGTATTTTATCAAATAAAGAAAAGCCAATTCTACATTCCTCTAACGGATGTAGTTAAGTAAAAAAATGACTATCGATAAAATAAGAACTCTTAAAAGTCATTGTGGCGATACAATTTCTAATGTACTCTAATCTAAAACATGGGCTAAAGTTCATCCCTGCTTAGAATTGATTAGAGGCTGTTTTAGACCAGGTTTTACTCTAGCCTATATAAAAACTTCCTAATGCGGAGCTCACGTCTTTCAACATGAAATTCGAATGGGTAGATGGGATGTTACCAAATACCATGGGCTCCTATAGCAGTATTATGGCAATTGTGAAAGCGAGACGCGTGTAGCGGCGTCTATGTATATGCACGTGTCTCTTTTTCACAACTGCAATAATACCTGCTATAAAAGCTCATAGTTGACTTTTATCTATTATAATAAATACCATATACCATATATCTATAATATTTTTAACAGTTTTTCAAATTGTAATTTATTAACAAGATAATTAGCGTAAAATATATACAATATGTCCCGTTTCCGACGTCGGAGACTTTAAGGGTTGATTCTTGGCATAATTTTATTTATTTAAAAAAATTAAAGTAGGTAAACGCGCTGGTTTTTTCAGTACCTGGCATGACTGATTTTTTTTAATATTTTGGCTTTTAAGTTAAAATTATTTATACTTTAAAAAAAGTTTGCATGAAAAAGTCTTAAGTAATAATATGTCATTTTATACAGTTTAAAGAGCTATGAAAAAAATCTATTTTTATGAGCATAAGACATCCACATCCGACTCTATAGCTATTTTAAGGTACACGTTCTTGGGGACATTAATTAAATATTGAAATGGCTGCCATTGGTAGGGGGTTGGAGTTGTACCCTACTTTTATTTTTTTAAATAAATAAAATGATGCCAAGAATCAACCCTTAAAGTCCCCGAGGTCGGAAACGGACATATTGTATAAAACCATAATTATATATCTACTGATTGTAGCTGATTAACAAGCCGTTACGTAATAATAGGGAATAAGTTTGCGGTGTGACGTTGTTGATATCCGAGCAGAGTTCGCCGACTGGCGTTAATAATTTCTGTGCCAGACTAGTGCCTCCGCTGAAGTGCCTTCGTCACTGAAGTAGGTTCTTGTTTACTTAAGGTCCCAAGTAATTAATCAGTACATCTTGTGTTTAGGCAAACCCCCGGCTACGAACAACAGATGAATTTCACATTGTAACGTTGTTCTTGGCTAAATCAGTACAAGTAATGCAAGTATATATACATAGTGTCTATAGTGACCACTGCATTGAAACTAAGTCATCGCTATAATTGACGGGTAGTTGCTTAAAGCAGTGAGAATATTATTATCATTTTTTTTAACTGTGAATGAAAATGCTATATCAAATAGTAACAATAGTAACACATAAGCTTTAGCCGTATATTAGAGTCAGCTACAGCTGTTATGTAGCTTACCAGTAAAACCCTAAAAATGTAGTGTTTGGCTCATGGACCGATACAATTTTTTGCGGGATTGTAGGTATTATTTGCTAGTTGGTTTTCGTAGTACGAGCAGGAACCCAAAGTTTGTTAGTTACATGTTTGACATACAATTTTCATTGTGATTGCAAAAGTAACATTGATAGCATGGGCGGTAGGTACACAATGGTCTAACCGTTTCTTGTCCTTTGGTCAATAAGGGAAGGTTTGAACCTATCAGCTAGACGTTTAAGCGCTAATGATGATATAAATAATGCAAGAGCAAAAAACGACTTATAAAGAGGGTAGATCGTTTTGTCCGCTCATAAATATCCACCCGCAAACACTTCAGTATCTTTGTGATCATAGTGCATGCAACTGTGAAGAAATGTCGATAATTACTTATCTTATCTTATTGGGGCCTGCTGAGGATTCCCTCTCGCAGTAACACTTCGACCCATCGGGATCTTTTGTGCAACCCCATCCTTTCACTCTTCTTCCTCTGCGAAGATAGATGCCATGAGTTTTTCAACGTCTTTAAGGGCGAAGAGAGCCTGAAGTCATCTGGTTTCGGTTAAGTCGATCCCAGGAGTCCTATTCTTTTCCTAGCCAGAGAGTCGGATTCAAACAATAGGTGCTGCATTGACTCCGTTTCCTCTTCACATGCTCTACACAAGCCATTCGCTGATAGATGCATTCTGTGAAGCATTCGAAAAAAAATATGGTAAGAATCCCGTTCATAATAACTATAATGCAAGTATTATATGACATAAATAATTACACTCGTAGGAAGAATAGTATACATACATATATGTATATTGTAGCTGTAACTTCTCCACATATAGCACTGTTGTATGCCTGTTGTCTGATTAAACATAGGTTTTGCTTATTTGCGCTATATGCATCAGTTTATGCAAAGTTCAGACCGCTACACCGCTCACTCAGCTGGGAACTGCTTTTGTAATGAGAAAGCTAGCACGGCAAATGTACTAAGACAGCGTAGTGCTGAATAATATGAGGCGAAGGTAGGAATGTTGAGGTATATGAATGCCGCACACACATTTATGTTAACTCGTATTAAAAGAGACGTCATGAACTATTCTCTTTTTTTAAGTATACAAGTAAGTAATTCTAGTGATCGAAGTTAACCAGTAGTTGGCACTTTTTTCCTTTTGATAATTAAAAGTGGTCAGCAAATGTTTTTTGACTTTAGGAACCATAAATTTGACTTTTTATTTTTAAGTGCTAATTGCTGCACTTGCACTGAAGCTGAATTAAATATTTATAAAATACAGTGAAAAAATTAAATGCCTACCCGATCCAGCCAGGTCGAACCTGGGTCTTCCGCAATCCGGGCCAGACCACCTGGTTCCTTGCTGTCATCTAGAGAAATTTCGATAAATTTTATATATTTAAGTATCACTAGCGGCCCGCCCCGGCTTCGCACGGGTGTACTTTTTTTTAAATTCCTCAATAAATGGACTATTTAACACAAAAATAATTTTTCAATTTGAACCAGTAGTTCCTGATATTAGCGCGTTCAACCAAACAAACAAACTCTTCAGCTTTATAATATTAAGTATGATTATTTTTTGGCTATGAAAACTGGTGAGGAGCTCGATGGCGCAGTGGTTAACGCGCCCGGTCTGCGAATGCTGATGTTAAGCAACTTTCGCAAAGGCCGGTCATCGGATGGATGACTAAAAGTTTATCATCTCGAGCTTCTCCGTGCTTCGGAAGGCACGTAAAGCCGTTGGTCCCGGCTGCATTAGCAGCGTTAACAACCACCAATCCGCACTGGGCCCGCGTGGTGGTTTGTGGACCGTTCTCCCTATCCATCCATAGGGAAAGCTCGTGCCCCAGCAGTGGGGACATAAATGAGCTGATGATGAGACAGATGCTAAAAGTTGTATAATTGTGTCAGTTGTTCGGTTGCTATGGACCTTCCTACATAATATTTTTAGCACAAAAGTTTGATTTCAATCACGTCATTCGATTGGTTGACACATTTTGTTACTGCGACAGGACTAGTGCCCTTACCGCCATTACTTTAGCAATGCCTGGGACCCAAACAGTTTATTTTCAATAAGGTGCTTGTTACGCTTACTACCCTTTTTTCAGATTTATTTTACAACGAAAAAAATAGGTGCTAAATAATTATAAATATTAATTGATATTTCTGTGAGCAGGCAGTTATATATATAATTAAGAAAGTAGTACATCTATATCTATACTATTAATAAAGAAGTAAAATTTGTTTGAATGTTTGTTTGTTGGCGGAGGGTAATCTTTTGAACTGCTGGTTTATTTCCAAAAAATTCTTTCACTGATAGAATGCCATATTCCTTACGGGTAACATTGGTTTTATTTTCTTTTTAAAATCTCAAATCCACGCGGACGAAGTCGTGGGTAAAATACTAGTAGTGTAGTGTACATGTAAGTATAAAACATAATACAGCTCTATTATCGAAATGTCGCAATGTATCATAGCAACATGTTCCGATATATCTTGATATCTGTTAAACTGGATCAGTTAGCGGACTGCACGTGCGTTGAGAGCGGAAACCCGGGTGAAACGGAATTTAAATCGCCGCTGCGGTTTGCTGGGTCACTATAGCAACCGGCAAACGTAGAAGATTGTATTTTATTTACAAACAGTGGATTCATTTAGTAACTGTAGTTATAGGATATATGTAGATTTATTTTTTTTGGTTTTAAGTTCCCCTTAAAATCTGAAACAGTGTAACTTCAAGTTTTGTTTTATTATTGGAGATCTAAAGAGAAGAGAAAGATTTTAAAACAAGCTTTATACATACAAGTTTATTACAAAGAGTGTGGCTATCACTGTTTTCGTTCAAAGTACAATAAAATTATAGTGTCTTAAAATAGAAAGAATAATGATGAAAAGGAAAATTACTTTTTTTTCTTCATGTAAGCTGCGCTGTTAATCAGTGACCAAAACAGAAACAAACTTTTGAAGATTATTATTATATTGTAAAAATATATATATGTTGTATTTTGGACAAATTATTTAATTAAAACGTACCTTTTGTTTTCACAAAATAGTTGACACGTCAGTTTATTTTTTAAAATAAAACAAAATGATGATCTAAAAAACAACAGCTTGCCATTTGAATGTTTATGTTTTAAATAAAACACATTTATTTCGACCACTTTAGATCATACAGGCAATTCATTATTAATAATAATATTAATAATGAATTGCCTTTGATGCCATTGTTAAAGCTAAAGTTTGTCATAATGCGACTACACACACAAGATATTATCATGGGTGCGCCAAAGTTCAACTAAATCTTCAACTCCAATAATTGGAACTCATCTTTTACACTATTATTCAAAGTCATATCTTTTTTATTTCAAGCGACTTTAAAATAAATACGCTTAGGTTAGCAAGGAGCGAAGCGACGAGCGGGTTAGGTTGACATAAACGCTCGCCATGCCAGAAGCGACTTTAGGGCGTTTCTCACATTAATATACATCACTTTACAATGGAAATTATGTTTAGGGGTAAAAGCGTTATGAAAAACAACAGTAGGAGTTTAAATAAATTTACATTAATTATTAATTACAATTTTCGGAAACATGAGTGTTATGAACATCGTCTGTACCTAGTACTACAAATTGTATGAATAAAAACTTTAGGAAGAAAATTTTTAGGAAGAGTGATCATTCGGATTACAAATCGGTAGGAATAACAACTTCGGGTAAAAAACTTTAGGTGAGCCAATATGAACCTTATTATCATATTGCCCGAAAACTACATGGCAATATTCATAATGTCTAGACAATGTGATAAATAAGGAAGTACAAATTATAATTATTTACTTCGCCCAAAGTAGCTTGTTATTATTCATAATGCCCGGGCATGGGATCTAGTGATTAACGTGCGAAAATCAGTTTAAATAACAGATCTAGTTATTAACGTAAAACGATGTGACGAAGGACATTAGTTAATACGTGCAAAACTACAAATGTGTTATTAAACCAATTGAACCACACGTAATACATAGAAAATGGTAAGGGGCACAAGACGTCGCCATCACTCGCCAAGTCCGTAATTAACGGGAAATAAAGGCGGCTAACAACTGAGACACGATGTTCCTCTCTTGTTTATTTCTGTGAAATTGGTCGGTTAATTTCAAATGACTTTGTCTTACTATGGCTTTGAGTGTTCTTAGCGCGGCACCAACAAAAAAATTTTTACTAATTGCCGCACAAAGATACTTGAATTAGTGATTAGTTATCGCACCCATAACTATTCACTGTAATTTTTTAAACATTATTTGTATAAAAAATCTGTAAGTACTATAATATAATTAAAATTAGTTTACGGCTATTAGTACAGCCGTTACTGAGCCTAGTTTTTTTACTTGAGAAGTCATTCAAAATTGTTACTTTTTTCCTCCTCACCATTAAGGTTTCTACTTTTAGGCTCGGCTATTATAATTATATTGTACTTGGAATGAAAACAGTGATAGCCACACTCTCTCTCTCTCTTCATGTAATGTAGTCATTTTGTGAAGGCACTTATAAAGTTAGTGAAGGCAAGGCAAGCTTGCAACGTTTAGCGCTTGCACGTGGAATGTAGAAAACGGTTGAAAACATTTCAAAACGTCGTTGTTGCTCGCTAGCTCTGTAATTACGAGTAAATGTAGACAGGTTGTGTGATTTTTTTTTTAAATCCAAGTCTCGCAACTCATTTCTTTTACCGTAAAAAGTTGTGAGCATATCAATATTAAATGTCTTTTATGTTTTAAATAAATAAGTACATTGACTTGGCCATCGCATGAAAACACAATGTATCTCACAAGTAATACATATATTTTAATTAATTCGATTGTTTAGTGCGATTGCCAAGTCAATCTATAATATTTACTTAAAAAAATAAAAGATTTTCGCATAGAAGCTTCTATGTCTGCTAGAAGTGCCTTAGAGTTTTGATGATCGGTCAGTCAGTGAGTGAGTAAGTGACAAAATTAAGAAACTTCGACTAGTTATAATTCTTAAACTACTGGTTGAAATTGAATGAAATTTGAAATATACCGTGTTTATACAATACCTGCTTGGTAACTAGCTTCTAGTTTTATCCACAACGAAGTTATAGGGGGTTGAAAATGGCCTGAACTGTTTCGAGAAAAGGATGGTACGGCTGTGCCGCTTTTTTGCTCGACTTGGCGGGGACACTTCCGTGCCCCCAGAAACTGTAACCTGACTCTATTGTGTTCAGGCAACTTGATGTTAAGTAGCCTTATGCCACATAGATGGTAAACAAATTACCAACCCGCTTTGGACTAGCATGCTCCATTATGACCCGATCTTCATGTGAATATGAACTTAAATGAAAATAAAATGATTTGAATTGACATGACATGAAAAATGTGCTTTTGAACTTAAGAAAAGGTTTATGAACAGCATTGGGACGACTATGTCGATGATGAATGCGTCTATAATGTCTTTATCGTCTATAACGTCTGATGGAAAGCAGTTACTGGCCTATAGTCGCTTGAAACATCAAAGGTTCTTGAAATATTACTCGCTCATTGCCAACCCCGCAAAAACATAATTATTCTTATCATTGCCTACTATCAGGTGAGATAAAGCTGAAGCGCTTTCCCGCTGTGAATTCGAAAAAGATAAGGAGTAAGCCGGACGTGGAAATGGAAAATGGTGTGGAGCGGTCACAGGAAGCGGTATACAACGTTGTCGCTGCTCGCCGCGTTCGCAATTATTAACTAGAAAATGTATAGAGGATTTCCAGCAAGGATGTTTTTGTTTTATTAGAGAACTAGCCTTGGGCTTTAGCTTTTGCATCGGCTAGTGCAAATCTGACAGTAAACATCTCGCTGTAGGATAAAGTTGGCTCACTTATCGATGGGTTCCTTTCCTGTTCGCCGAGACAATCTTCAGAGTTACTTTAAATAACAAGTTAACTGCGTTAGAGTATGGTTATTTTTGTATAGAAGAGCGGCTTTTTCACAATTTTGATGTTAGTAAAATTTGTATAGAAAGTGTTTCGATATGTATTTTTTTTTTAAAAACGCCCTGTATTTTTATATTTCAAAATTTTCTTACGCCTCAGTGGCTGAGTGGCAAAACGCTGGGCCCGATACCCAAAAGTCTTGGGTTCAGGACCAGGGTGGCCCAGAATTCCCAGATCAGGCAAAGTGTGTTTTGGATTTTACAAGCGCCAGCCATCCAACCTCCATTTGGCAGCAACTTTAATGATGGAGACCGTTGCCCAGCAATGGGACAGTCATAGGCTATTCACTTAATCTTTATTAATTGTGTAATTATATAAAAGTTTGAGTAATATTTGTTTTATTAATAAATTTTAATTTTAAAGGGTAAATGGTCGTATTCCCTCCAACCAACCTCCAACCTCGATTGAACATTTCAAAACATAATATCTAATGTTACCTTCCAGAGCTCCGTAACCTTTTGGAATCAACACAACATAAAACATTTTGATTATTATTACGCTACTGTACCCTCGTAACAATATTTATAGGCGATAGCAGCCGAAAAATCATCCGATCGAGGTCGGCCTGCCGTAATTATTTAGGGAGGTCAGACACTTCGATTCCTAGGGACGTCACTCGAGTTATTCATGTGGTAAATGTTAGTTTTACTCTCAATGAAATACGATTTCGTCGGAGCAATAGCTTTTGCGGTTGTGACATTATGTATGAAGTTGTGTATTTAAATGTTCGTATCTACAAAGCCGAGTGGATTTGCTTATTGCGACACATACTATTTTTAATGGCGATTTATGTACAATATTTGTAAGTAACTAGGTACTTTTTTCATTGATTTATTTATTTGGTTATCGAAGTGCCCATTTAAATCTTCAGGTAAAACTTAAGACATACATACCTACTGAATTTTGAAGTCTAACTACTGCATTTAGATATCAGTAGTTAGAAGCATGATGATGATGATGAATTTTCATTGCAAAAAAATGTCTAAATGTTAGATAGTAAACATTTTATTGGAATATAAAATGTTATTACTAAGGAGTCGTCGAAGCTGAGTGTGGCAGCTGAGTAACTCGATGGCGTAGTGGTTAACGCGCCCGGTTTGCGATTGCTAAGGTTAAGCATCCTTCGCTAAGGCCAGTCATTGGATGGGTGATCATAAATTTATTATCTCGAGCTCCACCGTGCTTCGGAAGGCACGTAAAGCCGTTGGTCACGGCTGCATTAGTAGTCGTTAACAACCACTAATCCGCACTGTGCCCGCGTGGTGGTTAAAGGTCCGTTCTCCATATCCACCCATAGGGTAGGCTTGTGCCCCAGCAGTGGACATTAAATGAGCTGGTAATGAGTGCGGCAGTAAAACTAGTAAACATTAAAACCAATCGAATCGTTGTTGTAGGCAAAACGAACAGTGAAGTATGCAATCGCTTTCAATGCTTTGTACAATTGAAACAGTACTTATTGATTAATGGTTTGTTAGAATACTAATATTTGTGTTGTGTATACTAATATATGTCCATGTGCTGTTTACTTTGTAAAGGTCTGGTAATGATCAGTTTCATACTTAAATGAAAGGCAGTCGTGTTTGTTGATACTTTCAGACGGTTCGATGGAACTGCTAGTGTTTATTTTTTATACAGGAAAAGAAAGTATAATGATTATTTTTAATTAAAGTGTACGTGAACATGACGTGTCAGTAAATGAAGTCCCAACGCGAAAAAAGGTAACTTTCGTACTTAACGTAAGAAAACCATATTAGGAAGAATGTGACTAGCTTTATTAATTTTCATTCTCCTTGATAAACTTAATATTTTCAAAAAAGTCTATGATTTTTTTTAAAGTTATTTCTGTTAGTTTTTTATCATAACCGGGCGTTTCGTAGGTGGCGAGAAACTTAAAGAGTTGTTCAAGTGTTATCAAAACATCCTCAGATGGTTTTCTAGAGGAGATGGCATCACGAAAGCGTGTCCCCGTCTATTACTAGATTCTCCAAGGCTTTCGGTTGGATCAAGGAAGTTTATGCGAACGGCATAGCCAGCACCTGCTACTTGGACCTAAATATCACTGAATCACCCATGTTAAACACAAATGTCGAAATTGTCGAAATTATTAATTACTAGCGGCCCGCCCCGGTTTCGCACGAATGTACTTTTATTTTTAAACAATTTAAGATATAAAATATTTTTTTTACTATAGCCTATGTTACTCAGCGCTAATGTAGCATTCTAATGGTGAAAGAATTTTTAAAATCGGTCCAGTAATTTTTGAGTTTATTCGTTGCAAACATACATACATACAAAAATACAAAGCTTTCCTCTTTATAATATTAAGTACATATGGCGCAGTGGTTAACGCGTCCGGTCTGCGAGTGTTGAGGTTAAATAACTTTCGTAAAGGCTGGAAATCGGATGGGTGACTAAAAATGTATCATCTCGAGCTCCTCCGTGCTTCGGAAGGCACGTAAAGCCGCTAGTCCTGGCTGCGTTATATATCAGTCGTTAACATCCCAACTATCCGCAATGGGCCTGCGTGGTGGTTTATGGCCCGTTCTCTCCATCCTTCCATAGGGAAGGCTCGTGCTCCAGCAGTGGGGACATAAAATGAGCTGATGATGATGATTTCTCGCTTTTTTGTAATTTAAGAGCTCCTCTATTCGATGAAGCAACTTTTTGATTAAATTCCATAGGAACCAATTCAACAATGAAACATTTCTAGGCCGCCGATGGTAGAGTTGGGTTGTACTTATAAGAATATGAACAACATCCCAAATCCACAAAATCATGAAGACATACAGGATCATTATTTCGCGTCACGTTCGCGGCGGCCGCAGACCCGTATTGATTGGGGGTCGATTCAATTAATGCTATTGTGGACTTTACGCTGTTGACACAAGTCATTTTGGGCCCTTACCGTGAATCCTTACTTCTGAGTGAACTGGATGATTTATTATACACAGTGCTAACAGGGTACGGTATATCGGTGTGTTACTTTTGACAGGTACCAACTAATATTTACTGTGGAGGTCGATAAAACAGTGGTTAAAGCGCTTGGTCTGTGATTGCTGAAGTCAAGCTACTTTCCATCGGATGGGTGACAATAAATTGCTCATCTCGATATCCTCCGTGCTTTGGAAGATACGGAAGGCCATTGGTCCCGGCTGCATTAACATAACCACCAATAACCACATCGTCAATAACCCACCAATCCGCACTGGGACTGCGTGGTGGTTTATGACCTATTCTCCCTGTATTGTTATCCATAGGGGAGACTCGTGCCCCAGCAGTGTGGACATAAAATGAACTGGTGATGATAATTACTTAAAAGCCATTTTTTTTATTTTTTATATCCCTATATTTATAACCCTTACAATGATGCGTGTTTATTTTCATAAAGCTCTTTCACATACCAAAAGCAGGTTAACGCGTCGCAATAAACTACACTTAGGTATTCTTGAGTTAATTTTTCCTTACTTAAAATATCAGCGTTGATTCAATACTACCTCACATAATATACCTACCAGCAAGTACGTTTATTTGGGGATACGAGGTAGGGGATACGTTTAACAGAAGTTAGGTACATATATATTCTCTTACTTCAATCCAAGTACGTTGAAGTATTTCTGTGAGGCGTTTACCGACGACGCGGGTGTAACTTTAATGGTCTCCAGTAACGCTTGACTTCGCAATTGGGTTGTAGCTGAAAAGCGCGTTAAGAACTCACGTGTTTCCTGGATAAATTACCGTGGGGCGGCGTACAGTCCGTAACGAGACGCCGAACACTTCTTTGTCAGTGCAACTAATTAATCTGACAGACGTTTATCAAGCACTGTAGCTACTTGTAAAGTATGAGCTGCGCCTGCTAAAATTTCGTTGCTAGCCGTATGAGATAACGACGTGTGTGTGTTGCGTTTATGTTGAAACGAAATTAAACTAGAGAATATCATATTAGATCTATTTAAATAAGGCTAAAAAGAAAAAAAATAACAAACATGTATAATTAACAATACTAGTGGTCGCCCAGTGGTCGAAATTCGACCGTAATTTTATTAAGGCTGCACGGATTGTATCCTAAGCAATGAAAAATTAAAAAAGATAGAATGTGAGTTTGGATTGGCATTAACAGATGTCGGCCGCATTAAAGACAAACAATACGTGTGTGTCAAATACATGGTAGTGTGTAATGTTGTCTTTGTTAATTTGATGTATTTTGTATGCATAATTAAAAAAAAATATTAACATTCAGATAACCTTCTCTATATAAACTATAAGTGTGCGAAATTTCATACTCCTCCGTCCGCGCAATTTTTATAAAAACGGGTACAAAGTTTTTGCTTCACGTATTAATATATAGATTGATTACATTTGCCAGACCTGGCCAAACACACAAAAACAAAAACTAATCACATGTCACAAAGAGATATGGAAAGAAGCATAATTTGCCTTAAGGAGCGTCCTCACTGAAAGCATTCTTACCCGAGCATTTGTAAACGAGCAATCGCCGGTGAGCAACAAATTCTGCCCAGCGAACTAAACATTCGTGCAAAACTATGAACGTTTGAGTCGAACATCCGAGCTTAGAGCATTCGAATACTAAATGCCATTCATTTCAAAATGACGGATAGAGCGGTAGTAGCTACAGCATTTTTATTGTTCCGATATACCTATTTAAATAGAAGACGAAAAAGACGTTTTTGGTGTAGTGATATATACCAAAACAGAATTAACACGGGTGCATTAGATGTACTTGAAAGAATTAGCCGCCCATTCTCAGGTCAAGGCCTATATAAAACGTTTGTAAGGATGTCTCCTACAGATTTTGAAATCTTGATTAATATGATTGGGCCATTGATAGTGAAAAAAGACACAAATTTTAGAATGGCAATCTCAGTAAAGGAAAGATTGGCTTTAACACTGCACTATAACACGATAATACGATAGAGCAAGAAGGTTACGATCAAGGAACTGTTCCTTGCTTACACGTGGCCAGTAATATTCCTACATACATACTCATCATTTCATTATCTGAGTACTCGCTTTCGAGCGTTTTGTTTGCGTGAACATTCGAATGCGAGCCATTTCCGCAAACAGCGTTGCGACGTCCACACCGGCCGAAGTTCATGCTCTCGTGTAAACTTTGTAACGCCGGCTCAACGTCCACACCACTCGAATATTCAACGCCGAATGCTCATTACACGCGAATGCTCTCCGTGAGGACGCGCCTTTACAAGAAGAGACAAAATAAATACGGGCTACGTATAACAAAAGTAAAAGATGTCGTGACCAAAACCAAAAAAACTTAAATGGAGGGTAGGCCACATGCTCAGAGAAAATAAAAATAAATGGACAAAGGACATAACAGAGTGGAAACTTCGATTCCAAACGAAAAGAAGTAGAGAAAGACAAATAAAACGTTGGTCTGGTGACATTAAAAAGATTGCAGGACCACTATGGCATAGAATGGCTAAAATAAGAGAAGACTAGAAAAAACTGGAGGAGGCCTTAGTGTCACAAAACACGCCGTCAATGTAATTAATTAGCATGTAGAAATCGTACCTTTTTTATGGCGCTATGTGTCCCGCCCACTGCCACTTCAGCTGAGCAATTCTCCAAGCGATGTCAGTTGTATTAGTTCTCCTGCGGATTTCATCATTTCTGATTCTATCGCGCAGGGAAATACCGAGCATCGCTCTCTCCATTGCTCGCTGGGTGACCTTGAGCCTTCTTATGAGACCCATAGTAAAGGACCACGTCTCACTCCCGTATGTAATCACTGGCAACACACACTGGTCAAAGACTTTTGTCTTGAGACATTGAGGAATTTTGGATGCGAATACATCACGTAGCTTCCCGAATGCAGCCCATCCGAGCTGGATTCGTCGAGAGATCTCTTTCTCGAAGTTGGGCTTACCTAACTGGACCGTCTGTCCCAGGTAAACGTAATGGTCAACAACATCGAGTGTAACGTTCCCGACATTAACTGGAGCGGGTGCAACATGGGCATTGGACATGATTTTCGTCTTGTCCATGTTCATCTTAAGACTCACTCTTTGAGAAGCATTACTGAGATCTTCGAGCATTGTGTTCAGGTCTTCCAAGGTCTCAGCTATGAGAACTACATCATCGGCAAACCGAAGGTTTGTAAGATACTCGCCATTAATGTTGATGCCGTATCCTTTCCAGTCTAGAAGCTTGAAAATATCCTCCAACGCAGCTGTGAACAGTTTCGGAGAAATAACGTCTCCCTGTCTCACACCTCGCTGTAGTTGGATAGGATTAGAGCTTTGGTTCTGTAATCGGACCGACATAGTGGCGTTTTGGTATAAGTACCTCAGCACTTCGATGTACCTGTAGTCTACTTGACACCTCTGGAGAGACTGCAGCACTGCCCAGGTCTCGATCGAATCGGAGGCTTTCTCATAGTCCACGAACGCCAAGCAAAGTGGCAAGTTATACTCTTCGGTCTTCTGTATAACTTGACGCAGCGTATGGATGTGGTCTATGGTACTGTAGCCTTTTCGGAACCCGGCTTGTTCGGGAGGTTAGAAGTCGTCGAACCTGCGCGCGAGACGATTCGTAATGACTCTCGAAAACAGCTTGTAGATATGGCTCAGAAGCGAGATGGGTCTATAGTTCTTCAGGAGAGTCTTATCGCCCTTCTTGAAAAACAACATCACATCGCCTCTGCCTCATGCCTTTGGCGTTCTACCCTCGAGGATAACAGAATTGAATAGCTTCTGGAGGACCTTAAGTAGCGGCTTATCGCCCGCTCTCAGAAGCTCTGTTGTGATTCCGTCATCACCCGCCTACAATACCCGCCTACAATATTAAATAAACAATATTTCTTTCATGTATGATGATGATAAATGATAATAGAAGTGAGAAGTGAGAAATGATATACCCTCCAACCCCTCGAGTATCTCAGTAAAGATGTGGGGCTTTACTAAGTCCTCAGGCGGACTTCTTGAGAGAATTTAAAAAGTGATGTTGCACTGTTTTGGTTCATTTGCCAACACTCATGCACACTCACGAACACTTAACGGTTAATAATCCACCATTATTTCACATTAATATTCGACATAACACAAATTTTAGAAAATAAAACAAAACCGCAGACATGACTCTTCACTTTTCCGCCAAGAAGTCCAAATCGTACTTATATATTAAGAAAGTTGGCAATAAAAGCGAATAATAATTATATTTATCATTTTGTTTTATCATGGCACCTAACAACTTTTTACGTAAAAACAAATGAAAAAAGAATGAACAGAGAAGGCGTAAATTTTAAACAAAAGAAAGTAGCAATCAACACCGTGGTGACTTTGAAATATCACTCGGTTCCTCAATGTATTACCGTGGGGCCACGGCAGGCGGGAACTATCAGTCAGGCATGTAAATAGCGCCATAGCGTGCCTAATACGACTACTATGCAACTAGTCCGTAGCTGGAAGAGAAACAGTTATTTTATGTTAGCAGAATAATGTTAGTAATAAGCTTTATACTATTACATACATATTACAGTATAACAAACTTTTTGAAATCCAACTAAATTACACCTGGATGTTTCACTGTATATTAAAGTCTGTGATGACGACGTCGTCGTATATACTTTATTGTATTGAAACAAAAATGGTTTATAAAAACAGACAAAATGTGCGTTTATGCATCGAAATTATTTATTTATTTAAGCGTAACTTTCATATCCATCCATCAGGTATTGATTATATGTATTAACTATAAAAAATATAAGATACCATAGACCTTTTCCTTATTGAAGTTCTTTATTGTGATTTAAATTACACTTTGCTGGCTACAGTTCAAAGTCTGTGTCAAAAACGAAATAAAACGTGCGTAGGTATTTGCAAAGAATTTTCATTTATCTCCGTACGCTAACTTGAAGAAATATCAGCAAAGGTCGTGGTTATTATTAAAATATTCTCCGAGATATGAATTCTTTTGAACGGCGCGTAATTACAGAAAAGTTACAGAGAAACGTAAATGCACACACAGGGAGTGTAAAAAGACCGAAGATCAACACAATTACTTTGTGAGGACCACAAAAATAACATCTCTCTGTTACGAAAACAAAATTTAAATTGGTAATCTTGTTGTATGAGGCGGCTACTCCATCAAAATCTCTTGCGGCGAGACATTATAATAATTGATTCCGAGTCCATTATAGGGAAAAGTATCTACTTTGATACGTGAATATCATGATAAAACCTCTGAAAAGGACGATTCCATTTTTTTTTTGTTTACTGATTCTTTTTATTTCATAAAATTATGATGGCGATGATGACGATGATGATTATATTTTTTATTGTTTAGTAAAGTAAGTAATATGTATAGATCAAAGATCAAAATCAAAATTGTTTATTTCTTTTATGATAACAAAACTTAGATCTAGTTGACAAAGTCTCCTTTCAAACATAACACTGTTTGTTGACCCCAATAAAAAGAAAAAAAGAAAGAAAAAAGTAATAATGCTTGTACCAGGAGACTCCGCTCTTTTACAACACTAGTTACTAGCTGCCGGAATCCAACAATGCTGCAAACATTGATGTTGAGTGTCATATTAAGGTAAGATGGTGGCAGACAAACAAAGCCTTCCACCAACCAAACCGAGTACACAAAGATGAACCTTGGACGTCAGGGTCTGAGACCGGTAAATAACCACTAGACCACAGAAGCGGTTGATGTCAACAGGTAAAAGAAAAACTTCGTCGGATATCATACGGACACACTGTCGTTTGGACATTATCTACGAGTATGACTTTGCTTCCTTAACTGAACTTTTCTATTTTTCTCTTTCAAAACATCTAGCTCTCCCATTTTTCCTTTACGATAGTTTTCTTGTCGGTCTAAGATCTCTTGTAAGGCTGTTGGACGCGCTAATCTCAGGAACCACTGGTTCGAATTGAAAAAATATTTTTGTATTGAATAGTCCATTTATTGAGGAAGGCTATAGATCACGCTATGACTAATAGGAGTGGAGCAGCAATGAAAAATGTTGCAAAAACGGGAAAATATTTTTTACAGCTACATAATATATTTGGTAAGCCTACTTTATCTTAATACTACTTTTAATACTTCTAATAGGCGAGGCGTAGGCAATGTATGTTTCAAAGAAAATACTTATTAGTGAACTGTATTTCAGGGAAGACAAATGCGATTTACTTTCTTTACGCCTCCGTTACGCCTACAATGCCTACGCCTGTTCCATAAGTACCGAAGTGCTCACATAACTTGTGATCCTGCATCGTAGCAACAAACTTGTGAACATTAAAATTTATTGCTTCAAGATCGTTCCGGGGAATTGTGTTGAAAGTTGCTCATTTTGGGGTGTACCTCCATTAATTTCACTCCAAATTCCAACATTAAGAACTTTGGAATTGGAGCACATAGTTACCTAATATTTCAACATAATGAGAGGTATTCAAAAACCAAATAGAAATTCTGAGTTGGGAAATTAAATTTCAATCCTTCTCAATGCTACCGCCTGTTATAATTTAATGTGCGGACAAGAGGGAAATCCATAAAATCTAATGGGAAAATTCCAAAGAACGACGAGCCTTTCAAGATTTATATTAGTACTTAAACGACTGTGGTAGTGCCTGTTTAAGCTTTATTACGTTTTCCCGAGATTGAAATATTACGAATACCTTTCAGGTACTTAGGTATGAAAGAAATTGAAATCGCCGTTTATTATAAGGAAAAGAAATGTCATATCCAAAGACTTGTTTATGATGAAAAGAGTTAATTCAATTTAACTCATTTTTTTAATCGGTACCTTTCATTCTTATAATTACAATATTTTGGAGGCATGTCGACGTGATTTGGTAGTCTTGAATTGCCCCGATCTGAATGAAACCAAGTTATTTTGCTCGAGCTAAGTGTAGCTCGAGCAAAATCACTTTGGTTGTTTTGGAATGTCACATTGCAATGTTTTTTGTTTCGGGAAATAGTAGTAGTAAACAGCCTACAAATGTCCCACTGCTGGGCAAAGGCCTCCATCATTGTAATGAAGTCATCGCTACAATTGATGGGTAATGGCTTAATCACCACGCTTGCCATATGCGGGTTGGTCATCACAAAGCCAAGGGCTGCATCGAAAAATCCGAAATACATTTTGCCCGACTTGGAGATTGAACCTTAGACCTTCGGATATTGGGCCGAGCGCTCTGCCACTCGGCCACCGAGATGTTATTAAGCGTATTATTGTACATTAAAAGTTTGTAAAGAGAAAAAAAAAGAGTTCCGTGCTTCGGAAGGCACCTAAAGCCGTTGGTCCCGCTGCATTAGCAGTCGTTAACAACCACCAATCCGCACTAGGCCCGCGTGGTGGTTTATAGCCCGTATTCCCTCTCCATCCATGGGGAAGGCTCGTGCCCAAGCATTGGGGATTTAAAAATGAGCTGATGATGATGATGATGAAAGAGAAAAATATAAAAAGGTAAATAGTAGAGTAGATTCAATTTGTCATTCTCAAGTTGTACATACCCCGCCATCTTGCTTTCATTTTTTACAACTTTTATATGTTACTTGATGGGTAACTGCAAGGCTCCAATACCCTTCGTAACAGCCGTTTCTCACCCGGCGAGTTCATTACGCCTTTGGGCGTGCCTCCTGTATGCGATACTTTGGAATGCAAATGCTGTCTCGTATTTCTAAACAGCCTCGGTTATTGTGGTGGAGATTTGAGTTTTAGCACGCTATAGCCAGTGGAAACCGCGAGATAATAAGAGATATTTAGAATTTTGATTACTTTTTAAACTCCTGAAGGTAAGTGACACTGGACTTACTTTGATAACAGTTCTATACGCAATGAGTATCTATCTATCTATTTAGTTCGGGCCCCACCAATGGAGACCTAAAAATTTGCTAACATTTAAAAAAGCTAGAACAAGACTGATACCCTTTTATATGTGTCCTATGATCCTAGGCGGATAAATAATGTGCCGAGGTATATATAATAAACACTCTGACTCGTAAAACTGAGATACCGCGATAGTGGATCGTTGATAAAAATGGGCAAAGAATATCATATACTATGCAGTTTGCATATCATGTACAACCCCTTTAAATGTATTTTCAATGCGAAATAGAAATATGAATTCCTTATTGTATGACTGTGTACAATATACTCGTAATCTAAGCTATTAATAAAGAGGTAAAGTTTGTGACTTTGTTTGTTTGTGGAGGGTAATCTCTGGAACTACTGGTTCAATTACAAAAATAATTTGACTGATAGAATGCTACATTCCCTGCGTGTAACATAGTCTTTACTTTATTTTAATAAAAAAAATTATTTTAAAAATACGATATACTTTATAAAGCAAAAGTATATTAAAGGAATATGTCTTACAGCTTGGCACTTATCCTTATCCTCATAATATCGTTCACGAGCTCTTTATTGAGCGCTCAGTGTTGCCGCGATGTAATCTAAAGAGGATGGTATCGGATCTGAACAACACTTGTGTATGCTAATCGACCGTCCGCATATATTGCACTGAGGCAAGGCTCCAGCCTTTGTGGCAAATGTTAGCAAGCGCTGTAATTATAATTTCATTGGGTCGAAACGAGAATCGATGAGAACAGCTGAAGATCGAGCTCAATGACCCGCCCGATCCTCAAATAACAATACACACTCACATGATACATTCAAAATGCACACTCGCATAGGCTTAAAGCATCGTACTCGTAGGAACAAAGTCAAAGTCAAATTTTTGACGTGATAACGTCTTATAAATTGATAGACCCGGCTGCATGCACGAAAAAGTTCCGCGTTACCTCGCTCGCTAATTGCGATATGACGCGGCATTAGCGAGCGATAATTAGCGAGCGATATCTATGATATAGATATGGTTTTCGGGGGTGCCGATTTCGAATACAACATTTACTTCGAGATCCAAGATGGCGGACGCAACTTTTTTATGTAAAATCAATATGGGTATCATTTCCATGGTTTTCGGGGGTGCCGATTTCGAATACAACATATATTTTGTTGTATTTTTATTTTTTAAATTTAAAATGATTTTCTAAATGAAGAATTTTATGAAAAAAAATTTTAAATTGTTTCGTTGTCACGTTCAACTATCGTCAGTTAACCGACTTTACAGACAACCAATTTTTTTTTATTCAAATAAACTTACGAAAAGTGCTTTTGAATCGTCCATAATTTTTTACCTACTACCCATTGAGGACGTCTATTTTTTAACTGTGGAGAAGAATGGGCGCAAGAAACTCCACAGCTTTAATAGAAGTAACGATATTTACTAAAAAAAGTACGGTGTTACCAAATCATACACTATTGTATAATATTTAACATGATAACGAAGACCCGCTTCAAAGCGCTTTATACCAGGTAAAGAATCTAGTAGTGAAAGACACGCTTGCGTTATGCTATTCCGTCTAGGAACCATCTGATGGGGTTCCAATCACACGGCTTGAGAAACCCTTTAAGTTTCTCGCCGCCCACAAAATGTCCGGTGAAATGGTCGTCTGAGGTCATAAGCAAATTGTATTAAAAAAAAAAAGGTTCTATGCATTACGAGAGTACTCATGCAGTCTCCGATCCAAAGATCGGAGACTGGTCATCAAACCACTATACCACAATAGCGGTTAAGTTGCGGTTTTTGAGTAAAACTTATTTCAACCTAAAACCTTCTCAAATGTTATGACCTCCCCTTCTTTACATTTGAGAAATCTACATGCGTTTGAACGGTTCATCCGTTAAGTTATTACATAACACAAATTACGTTATATTTAATATCGTATTAATTTGCAATAAAGTTTAAAGAACATTAATTTCGCTCGCTATCTTTTAAGCTTTGTTAGCTTTGTACGTCACAATGAGGTAATGAATTTCCGTTTTAATATAAGCTTTAATACCAAGGCGTAGGATTCATAACACGTTTTAGGTCCGGCGGCGCCTTTCCTACGTAACATCACTGTAGTCTGCTAAAACAACGTACAAAACTAACTACGTGACTTGGTGAAGGGAAGTTGTTTTGAAATGGTGCTCGCATGGGAGAACTGGCAACATCATACTTTATTATTATTGTGTGAGGGTCTCGTTTAAGTTGGCTGCAGTTGTTTCGGAATTACAATTTATTATTTGCTTTACAATTTGATTAAGAACACCTTATATGAACGCAGAAAAAGTGCTGTTTTTTACGTGCAGGACTGGTACACGCATTTGAGGTTCTTCAAAAAGGAGAAAAGAGGTTTAATGGGGTCTTCAAAGTTAAAGTGCTGACATCTCGTGTTTCCATGAAGCTATAGATATAAGCGTGTTACCGCTTTTCATTAGGCGGGCCATATGTTCGTTTACAACTTATAACGTAGTGTCACAGCAGGTTTTGTCGCCAAAAATGAAAGAATTTCATTTAAATATTACGCAAATTCCAATTACAATGCAACGCCTAAAGGTTATGAACAAGCAATTATCTTTTAATTATTACTTTGCTTTTGTACTTAATATAACGGGACACAAAGGCTTTTTTCCACCGCGCCGATAAAGTTATTGTTCCGTGTGCTTATCTATTTTTAGATTTCACTCGCTGAGCAGATATTCTAGAGTACAATAAACAACATATTGCTATTGACACTTTAAATTTAAGTTATGTATTGCACGGCAAATGACTCCACTTCATCTGATGTAAAATGGAAATGAAGTCCAAACGCGAAGACAACTGATGCAGCATAAAAACAACGCAGCATCAGTCACTCTCATCCCGACGGCACACAAGGTGCTTCTTCATTCGTTGTTTGGAGGATCCCGTATCATTAGACGGAGGAAAAACGTGTGCTGGTAGATAGTCCACCTTTTGGAGGTGCGACAAAGAAATGAATCACTAAATTTCTTTGTGCGCGATTAAGAGACAGTGAGTGGGGCAACCCAACTCCACAAGACTTTAAAGTTTATCCTGACATTCCCTACCACCCATAAGGTTATAAAGTTAAAGGTGTCAGAGGTGATCCCTTGCGCAAGCACAAGGGATCATCTACGTCAGGTCATAACGCCAGAATAGAACCCACCGAAGCGCATTCTTCATCAGGTTTTAGTGAGTAGAACAGTGAAGCGGTGACTCTGGAGGGCAGCACCTGTCCTATGGAGGAAGAGAGAAGGTGGGATGAGGACAAAGATCTCTTAGAGCACTCGCCATGGTATAAGCAGTAGAACACGCTGAGTGACGCAATATTTCTACGCAATTGCAGGGATCTGAGAGCGTTTGTGTATTCTGCATTGTCGATAATATCTTAAGTATGGTATACTCCTATAGGGAAAACTCCACGGACATAAACAAAGCCTTTATAACGTAGAAACAATGCATCCGGGCTATATGTGACGCCCTGCCAATGACATCATGCAGGTAGTTATTTCCAAAACTATATTTGCTTACACTTCCATCTATGTATATATTGGGATGCTGATTCTTTGCTAAGATGCACCTTATATTTTTAAATTTAAAAATACAAACACCTGTAGAATAGTGAGACACCATGGTAAACTGATGTGCCCAATATGCATACACAATATTATAAGAGGAATTGTTATCCAAGTTGTATACAAATTTATAAAAAGTTACCACAGTCAGTAAAGGAGCTAAATTTACCTATATTTAGAAAAATGTTAAGAATATCGCTATAAATGAACTGTTTTTACACAATTAAAGAATATTTAGAGACAACAATAGATACATGGAACAATTATGTCATAAAATTTATCAATTTGTAATTTGTAATGATATTTACAGCGCGACGCTGCAATCTGTTCAAGGCATCGAGAAGGTACTTTGCAGAACTCTCGTGCGAAATACTCGTGCGCCGATAGTGATGTCAGTACAGCTTCCTGTTAGTTGAGTTGCTCGGTAGAACTTTCAGTTTACTATCGGGAAACTTTTGCAATAGCGACGTCCGGATTGTGACTAAAACTCCCCTGTGGTTGAAGGCATGTTAAGCTTTTAATGCTTAAAACGTCACCATTATTCTGACATTTGCTTTTTAGGGTTCCGTAGTCAACAAGGAACCCTTATAGCTTCGCCATGTCTGTCTGTCTGTCTGCCCGTCCGTCCCCAGCCTAGCTCATAGACTCTTAGTACTAGAAAGCTGTAATTTGGCATGGATATACGTATTAATCACGCCGACAAAGTGGTGAAGTAAAATTATGAAAAAAAGTTTTTATGGGGTGTAATTTTTTTTTCTTGTATACCCCATATTGCGGGTTTGTGGAAACAAGTTTTTTGTTTGAGGCATCTATTTGTGAACTATTAAGCTTTAAAGTGCAAATTTTGTTAGAGTCAAGTCCCCCCCGCTGTTAGCCAAATGGTTGTTTTGGATACGTGAAAAAATTCACGGTAGTTGTTTAAATGACGAAGTCAAAAGGAAAACTATCACAGCTAAGTAGGCTTTACAAGTTTACGAGTAACAGTCGCCCAACTTATAAAATGTACTTGGCGCAGTACAAATTCCTCATTGGGAACTACTTAAATAACGTTGTCAGGTGTGTGAAACCGGTAGTATCTACATTTAAGTATATAAGTCATCGTTAAGTAAATGTTCATAAAAGCCCTCTTCTTAGAGTCCGTATTATTGAGATGGGCTACGGAACCCTACACTGCGCGTGGCCCGACACACACTTGGCCGATTTTTATAACGCAGTGCGGGTAAATGAAATAAAAACAGACGAAACAGTGCAATTTTATGTTAATACACTACATATCAAAGAAGTTGTTGAAGCAAAAATAAAAAATAATTAAAATATTCCATGACGATTTTTTGGATTCAACCTAGCGTCATACGTAGGCTACCAATGTTTGTTTGTTTAATTATAATAATTTCTAATTGTAACCTTTTATTACAGGTACAAATGAGTACAGCTACAAACTCGGCTATAATATTTCGAGTTTTGTCCTGGATGGAGTGATAAAACTTAAGGTGAGTTATGATTTATTATAAATTTGTTAATATACTCAGATATTTTATTATTTAAAAAAGTTGTCTTTGTTTTTATTAAAAATATGCAAGTACGAAGTTATACCTATACACTAAGATTGCAATTAGATTATATTAACCTTGAAGGCACACCTGGTCCTGATTAATTAATAATGTTATAAGTAAATTGTCAATGTTAAAATGTTTTCATCACTGTAATGTTTTCCAAACAAAATTAATTCGTAATGTTATTGTGAGAGAAATAGGATAGGCTTTGTACTCTGTTAACGCCGTTGACTTTGATGAACAAGTTAAAAGCAAAACTAAACGCAGCTGACACTGGATTAGCCAGCGGCGCCTGTGTGTAGCCTAGCCCAACTACGATTCACAATAGCAATAAGTAGGCACAATCGTGGTATTGAGCACAATTGTGTTTTAGTGTGTTGTGCTTGTAATAGCACGAAAACATGCCGTTATTGAGCTATTGGTACTAATAAATGTAAACAGCTGAAGAGCATGCTGGTTGTAAGCTATAAGTATGTTTGTCAGTATCTTAAAGTGATTAGTTAGGTCCTTACCCATGAAATTGACGTTTTGTATGAAGACTTTTTATAAAATTATATGTTTTTTTAGCATCTATTTATGTTAACACTATAAAAATTGTAGAGTAGTGTGTTTGTTTCACTAGCTAAATATAGCAGACATTAAAAAGAAAAAAGATCAAGTCCCTTCAAAGCTACAATGAAACAAAAGGTCAATTCCGCAAACAAAAAAAGAAGTCAACTTGAAAAAAAAAAGTTGGACGATAAAGACACAAAATGAATAATCATAAAGTAACATAGTCCTAATTAAAGGTGTATAATAATATTAACAACCAGTAGTGACTTTTAAAAGAGTAATACACCTATATAAGTGAGAAAAAAAACGTCAATTTCATAGGTAAGGATCCAATATGTTTTACACGCCGTTACTAATATCGACCTTTGGCCGATAGGTGAGAGAGTGAGTGTAAGTTATGTCCTAAACAAAATTTACGATGTCGCGCATCAAAAAAATGACATAGTACCTGAAGAGATGAAGAACAGGCTTGAACATCAACCTATCCAAAACTGTCAAATTTCTTCAATAATAGTTCAACCATATATTCTTATACATAAAGTTCAAATTCTATTGAAGAAATCCGACAGTGGTTGTCAGATGTGCGAGCGTGTGTAGCAAAAAAGCGATGGTAGAGTACCAAACTCTTACAATCACAATAAGGGTGACTCTCTTCAAAATGAGCCACCAAAACATTGGTTTGCCTGAAATTTTTTTTAAGTGCTTGTTTTCTTTCATTATTTTGAAATGAAAAAAACTTTTACGGATCTACTCGCGTTTATTTTACAGATTACTTTTTAATGTTTATCTTGACGTTTCGAACCCTTTGCTGGGTCCGTGGTCACAGGGAGATTGAGGTGTTGGTCGTCTCATAATTAGTTAGTAGCTTGTATACCCTCATTTAAATTTAATCAGGTGCGTTCCGTTTTACGCAGAAAGAGCTTACAGTATCTTTTGGTCTGGCAGTATGGTGTTGGGGCTGGGATTTAATATTTTGTATAATGGGATCCCAGGCTGGTGGTAGATTCCCACCATCTTTTCTATTGAAATTAGGATGTTTTTTTAAAATTTCAATAGCCTCGCGTGTCATCCTAGGGATGAATCGTTGTTCTCTAGCGAGTATTTGTAATGAGTAAGTAATGTGTAAAATAAACGCGAGTAGATCTGTAAAAGTTGTTTCATTTCAATGTGTAATGTTCGCGTAAACTTTAGAAAACAATATTAAGATATATTGTCAAACTAACAATATAAAACAAGTAAATCTTAGTATGTACTGTAGTACGCCATCGCTAGCGAGTTGTGTACTCATGGTAGGGCCACTGAATGAATAATTAATTTGTACACATATTCATGAAACGTTAGGCAATCGCGGGATCGATTGGCAAAGTCAATGTTGGTACTCCGACGCCGCTGACGACCGGTGTTGTTGAAATCCATTGGACGGTTCATTGAACCTAGATTTGGGCACTGCTAATGGAGCTAAGTGAATTGTTACCACAAATAGCACTTGAGCGATTGGCAGGTAACGGATTGATCTGAGTTTCTCTGATCTGACAGCTTGTTACGATATTGTTCGTATGTTCAAACAAATAATGGAGGTGTACAAATCGAAAATGAGTTTCTCATTTGTTTGTGATTGATTGTAGGAATTGTGAGTTCGCTTAACAATTGTTTTTATACCACACTGTAAGCGCTATTAAATTAAGACAAGGTAAAAGCGCACTTCACCCGGTACTTAAACTAGTCTGCCTATCATGTTTAAAGCTGTCGGAACACAACAACGTAACAAACATTGTTGTTACGGCGATATACTTGGTTAAGATGGAGGGAAATCACTGTTATTTGAATACAATTCTGTAGAAATAAATACATAAACAAAAAATAACAAAGAATATACTTTTTCATATCACTGAGAAAAGAAAACCAATGGAGTAGTTCGAAGACCTTTATTTTATTTTTATTTTCAACGTGAATTCATAATTCTCAATATTTACCTAAACCTATGTTAAAAAAATAAGTGAAAACGTTGCCTTTCCAAAGGGCTTTGACTCCTTTTTAAACGTTATCGCATAATAATGTGTTAAGGGTCTTATGCCGATATTTTCCTTCGGCGCAAAAGAGGAAAAGGTCTACAATTGATAGAGCGACAGTCTCCATCGATGATGTCTGAACGGAGGGTAGTACGTGGCCCGAATGCCAATCAAGTGTCGCCTTTTCAAACGCGTACACTCTGAATACACAATAGCTGTGAGATATTTATTTTGAGCTCTATTAAAAGCAGTTTGTGTGCAGCCATTTGTTTGGGGAACGGCCTTTTTCTATTTTCATTTTGTTTATACTGCACCTCCCATTGTGGTTACGCAATTGTTGTCGTGGACGTGTTTTTAAGACTCTTTTGCAATCGATGTACGAGTTAAAGATAAATTAAATTAAATCCACGTTAGTGAGAAGAAGATGAAAAGTGAACAAGTTCTTGGAACACAAATTATAATAATTTATTGGAAGCGCTTGGCCATCATTTCATGCGCTGGTAAGTAAAGTGAAGATAGGATCGAAGGTGCAGGCGCACTTCATCCGGAATCTTTAACTACTAAAGCATTGACTATCTTATCTCTAACTGTCGGAGCATAACATTGCTCTACTAAACACTGATGTTATGGCGACAAATTATAGACACATAATAAAACAGTGTTTTATTTATGACAGTCAGATATTTCCATTCCATTGACATGCTTATTTTATTTACCTACACACGATTTCACAATATTATATCCGTGGGTCGTCAAAAGAGGCATAACAAAATTAGTTGTACATATAAAATGTGGAGCTCGATGGCGTAGTGGTTAACGAGCCCGGTCTGCGAGTGCTGAGGTTAAGCAACTTTCGCAAAGGCCGGTCATCGGATGGGTGACCAAAATTTATCTTCTTGAGCTCCTCCGTGCTTCGGAAGGCACGTAAAGCCGTTAGTCCCGGCTAGATTAGCAGTCGTTAACAACCACCAACCCGTAGTGGGCGCTCGGCCGTTCTCCCTATCCATCCATAGGGAAGGCTCGTGCCCCAGCAGTGGGTTCATAAAATGAGCTGATGATGATGATGATGATGATGATAAAATACAAGCACTGCTTTCATCTTATTATAAAAACTATGTTACTAATATAGTCATTTTAATGTCTAGCTTGGGTTGTTGTTCGAACGAACTGCCGCCTACATACTCTTGTGAGTAGGCTTATTGTATTATCCTGCTAACTTTTAAAGTGCCTCTCGAATACTGAAAAGGTCACTCGTCCAGAGATTTGAATATTTCAGCTAACGCTGTCCTACTTTTGGAGTTTTACTGGTTATCAAAGTTTTGGGTATAGTTGAAAATGTTCCATCTGTCTGTCGCGTCATCCAGTCCTAAAGAGTTTGTTTATTAATATGCTTCTATAAAGGGCGTTTCTATACGCTTGTAGACGTGTATAGAAGCCATGGCAACAATAGTTAGTAGCACTGTTGTGTTTCGACAGTAGATTAAAGATAGCCAGTGCCACAGTAGTTGAGGATTCCGGGTAATGTGCTTTTCCATCTTTGGTCTTATCGTCACCTATCTAGAGCTACGAGTATATGTAACCTATACTAATATTATAAAGAGGAAACCTTTGTATTTTTGTATGTATGTATGTATGTATGTATGTATGTATGTATGTATGTATGTATGTATGTATGTATGTATGTATGTATGTTTGCAACGTATAAACTCAAAAACTACTGGACCGATTTAAAAAATTCTTTCACCATTAGAATGCTACATTAGCGCTAAGTAACATAGGCTATATTAAAAATAAAAATAATATATAAAATACTAAAAACGACAATTTAATTTTCCAATACAAAATTATTTGTTTGTTTTGTTGTCATGGAAACCATTGACATATTTTAACTCAATGATGGAAACTGTCAAGGCGGTACGAAGTCCGCCGGGTCAGCTAGTAAAGTATATATGCAGAAATAAGCTATCTATGTCTTTCGGTCTGACGACACTTGTGCGATATGACTTGAATTTATTTTGAGTTTCTGATTTACAACAAATAAAAAAGAGAAATTTCCCCTATGTTATGTACATTTAAATTAAGGTTTATTAATTTTGATGAATATTTTACTGTTGGTTTATTATTATATGAGATTTATATTTCTACAGGATAACTTTGTGGTATGTGTGAAACAATCCTTAGATACGACGATCGTTGTAACAGCCAAACCTGAATCGAAACTGGGACCGTAACTGTAGCAGAGAGGCGGATTGAGAAGGTACCACGAGCAATCCTATTATGTACAAAATTATGTAGGTACATGTAGGTATATGAAGGTACTAAAGCTTTCTTCTCTCTACACAGCATTTGCAACCTTATGTTCTGCCTTGTAAACTTGTGTATTGCGTAAGTAACGCAATCGGCCAGCTGTCCTCATTAAGCAGGATTTGTAGTGGTTGCTTCCGTAACTCATCAGTTATTCTGCTGATTGGGTCGGAGCGTGGGCTGTTGGGTCTCGCCTACTTTGTACAAACATCAATTTGTTTATTATCTATCTATAGATATATTTTAGGTCAGTAACTTTTAGTTAGGTACCTTTATACGTAGTTCTTGTAGTACAAACAAATTTCTTGAAGGTAGATTTAAGGTATTTACTGATTAAAATACATTTATAAAATTAACATATAGAGTTCGACACAGTCTACCAGTTTGCATCGTCAAAAAACAACATAGAATTTAATTCAAATTTTACTGGATGACTGCTAAGGGTTCCTATTTGAATACAGACCTGGGGGTCGACCGCCTAACTCTCTCGCTTTAGATCGCTTTGAAGGCGAGACGAGGAGGAGGCGTCATCTTGTCATTTCGAAAGCAATATGAAAGCAATATCGAAAGCTATAGGCTATAGCTTTCGATATTATTTGATATTATATTTCGATATTATATTAGAAAGCGAGGCGAGGGCCTCGCTTTCGAAGCGATTGAAAGCGAGAGCGTTAGGCGGTTGGGGGGCTGGTTAGGTGGGCTGTATTCAATTGTTTCTTAAGTCAAAATTTAGTTGCTGACCCTCAATTTTCACATTAAAAGGAAAATAATGTCGGCTACTGGTGCCTGTCGAACACTGGTGCCATTACCCTAATATCAATTTAATTTAAATTACAATTATTTTCACAAATAATCTTTAAAGTCAATATGATCAAACGTGACTTCCATTTCGTGTTATCACAAATACCTAGTTTTATTAAACATAAATTAATAAAATAGCCAGATAATACAACGTCAAAGATGGAGAAACGAGCCCGACGCCGTGCCACGTTTCAGATTAGTATTATAATAACGTCTCCGAGTATATCAGTATTCTCGCGTCGAATGTTTCCTGTCGCCGTGATTATATGTATTACGGGGATTACCAGCCAAGGGGCAGGTAACCTATCGATCGGCGGGTAGGAGGGAAAGCTCGTCAATTAAAAACTTTTCTGTTAAAGCGAAAACAAACGACGGACGAAACAAAACAAAAACTTCGAGAGGTCTTTGATTAGAGACGACAGTAAAATTCTACTGACTACGTTCCTACATCTTGAACTTTAGTGCGCGGCCCCAGTGAGAGCTATTAACTAGTAGCTACTAGCTGTTTTGTAGTTTAAGAAGAGCTAAACTGCAATTTGATCTAGAACGTTTGACAGAAATGACAATTTAATAGTTTACTAGTTCCCGGGTAACATTATTAGCTACTAAAGTTCCAACTCAGCTATTTATTACCATGTCTGTCTTACATTGTAGATCAAATTGCAGTTTAGCTCTTTTTGCACTACAAGATAGCTTCTAGTTACTAGTTAATACGCTACAAGGAGTAGCTCGATGGCGCTCTGGTAAACTCGCTCGGTTTGCGATTGCTGAAGTTATCTAAATGTCTTAAAGGCCGGCCGATGGGGTGACCAAAAACGTATCATCTCGAGCTCATCCGTGTTTAGGAAGACACGTTAAGCTGTTGGTCCGGGCTTAGCAATCGTTAACTACCACCAATCCAGTCTGGGCCTGCGTGGTGGTTTATGGCGCGTTCTCCTTGCGATGTTTCCATCCATAAGTAAGGCTCGTGCCCAGTGGAGACATAAAAATGAACTAGTAATGATGAATGATGATGATGGTACTAGTTAACCGCTCTCAATGGGACCACGCCCTTTAGTGGAGCCGGAAAGGTCGCGTTACAGAAGTCTCTATTGTTTTCAGTTTTTCGACTAGAACCTTGTTCTGTGAGAAATCCGTGGGAGGAGCTATTAAAAGTTGAGCTCTCAATCGTCGGCGCTTCGACGCGGACAAATAGGGTCCGTTTAACTTTGTAAGTAATCGCTTATACTTTGAGACACCTCCGTCGCTTAAGCCCTTTCATTTCGGAATGGTGTAAAAGAATGGAGTAGTTAATTTGGTTGTTCGATAAAATTGAGATTTTTTTAATTTAAATTGCCTGTTTCTTACTCTCTAATGAGTAGGTTCTCAAAGATGGATACGACAGAAAAGGAATAAAGAAATTATACTTTTAGTCTGCACTATCCTAGGTCTATACTTATAATTAAGCCTACTATCTTTATATTTATAAATCTTTAGTGCGTGTGTATGTTATTGAACTCCTTCTAAACGGCTGGATTTGACTTGGATGAAATTTTCTGTGTGTGGACAAGTAGATTCGAGAATGGTTTAGATTTACAATTGGATCCGGTAGGTGGCGCTGCTATAGGGGGCTGCTATAGGGCGGGTGTTCTTGAGCGGACGAATGATTTGTTTGTTTTGTTGTTTTGGAAACTGTCAATGTTTGTTTTGTTGTCATAGAAACTGTTAAAACGGTACGAAGTCCGCCGGTCAGCTAGTTATATATAAAAATGAGAATGTAACACAGTAACAATAGCAAATCCATTAGAGAAATAGAGTTTAAATCATTAGATATCTAATTTATTTATTTATCATGTCATAAAATCATATATATCCCAAATAAAAAAATAATGTTGATTTACCAACATCTAATTTGATAGGTTTCTTAACAAATTGACCATTAGACTCGATAGCTTGGTCTTGAGTTCGCTGACAGAATAAAAATCAATCTAATATTTCATTTCAGAACCGATTCCAAAGACTCTTTCACTAAAAGAAGCTATTACCGAAGTATCCCTGAGTAAAATAGATTATCTTTAATCCCGGTCAAATAGAATTTTCCCAGCCGATAATGACTTTTCAGGCCACAATCCACTACGCTGGCCAAATGCGAGTCGGGCGGTTTTAACGACTGCCATTTTAGGCAACAACCGGTACTAACGGCTTTATATGCCTTCTGAAGAATAGAGTACAAGATATTCTGAATTCGGTCACCCATCAATGACCTGGCGTTACGAAAGTTGCCGAACGTGCAAGCAGCTACGTCATTTAGGTTCTGTTTAATATACCTTATTCGTTTGTACTTTGATGGCGATGTTACTAAGTAATGAAAAAGTCTACCAATTAAGGGATGACTTAACATACACCCTTATCTACTATAAGTATAGCAAACAGGCATTCATACACATTTAATCAGCACATTTGACGAATTACAGTTCTATCCTTAATTTCTCAATAAAAATGATATAATTTTTTTTATTGATATGTAAGTACTTTGTTGTAATATCAAGTGTTTTATACTGTTGAAACTGCTCTATAGCCCCTTGAGCGTCGCTCGACCACTAGGTGGCCGATAACAATTAAAATTCTATTGTGTCTGGTATTCGCGCGCTCGAGCTCATAAGCTTTAAGTATTTTATACTTAAATTAGTAAGATTACTTAGAAAGCTATTTAACCCTTGAACCGTTCCTTCTCAAAAACCAGCGCCATAAGCATCAAGCCGAGATAAAGCTGTTTTGGCATTTCAGTTTTATGTTCGTTTTAATATGTACATTTGTTGTTATTAACGATTTGAAGTGTGCAATAAACGTTTCTTATTCTAACAGGGTCAAACTTAAAATATCAAGAATGTTGGAAGCGGTTATTTTTCAGTGTCCTATATTAAAAATAAACAGCGAGCATTATTGGATCCCCAGGCAACACAAAGTAAAATTACGCTGATGGGAAGGCGCGAGGGCGTCTCGCTCAGCATTATCATAATATTAATTACGAATTCTGTGTGAGGGTGCTATTTTTGGGAGTATGACGCTTCCTCTGAGTCTCGGGAGTTTTCTCAATACATTGGTCTAATTTGAAATTTACGCGGATGCCGTAACTTTGCGGAAAGTTCCATAAACGATGTGAACCCGTGAAGTATGCGAGAAGTTTGTGCGCGCGGGGGGTGACGCATTGGAACGGATACTCGATCGTTTGGAGTTATTAGCACGTCGTTACGTCTTATCCTTGGAGTTTGATACATCCGAATTGTTGTTTTGTTATTGCGTTTCTGTGGTGCTTACGTTGTTATGACTGTAAGTTTTTAATAAAGTGTCGAATGTAGCACACTGTCTTGTAGTTGTCTTGTAGAAACGGGTTTCGTTACAACCACAGATATTTTGAACTAGCTGTGCCCTGCGGTTTCACCCGCGTTAAGTAGCGACTGTTCCACACCTATTAGTCATAGCGTGATGTAATATAGCCTATAGCCTTTCTCAATAAATGGACTATTCAACACAAAAAGAATTTTTTAATTCGAACCAGTAGTTCCTGAGATTAGCGCGTTCAAACAAACAAACAAACAAACAAACTCTTCAGCTTTATAATATTAGTATAGATATAAGTATAGATGTTGCAACAATCATTATCAGCTGTATGTTATCTTAATTTACCGCTAGATGGCACTTTCAAGGTATTTTTCTGACCCGCGGTATACAGATGTTTGTTGCATAGCCTATATTCCGAAAGCCGGAAAATACAGTCTTAGAGGCTGTTCTTGTAAATTGTTAATTCAACAGTTCAAAAATATAGTATTATTTGACATATTTATAAATTTAAAACCACCATTAAAGAAAAGATTTATAAAAAAGGTTTTTTTATAAGTAAAAATTACACACAAGACAAAACAGCATAGGTTTGAAAGCTCCAAACACTCTCAACAGATATTTCTAATCTAAAATATTTTAAGGTAATTGAAAACTCACATATATTATATAGCACAATTTGGTAACGGCATAAAATTTTGTAAATGTCGTTACTTAATATAAAACTGTGCAGTTTCTTGCACTCGTTCTTTTGTATAGCTAAAAGACGTCCTGAATGGGTCTTTTAGCTATATAGTAATTGTAGGCAAAATATTTTGAGACGATTCAAAAGCGCTTATCTAATAAGTTGACTTGAATAAAGATTCATTTCATTTCATGTCAAGATGGTGGTTTGATTACCAGCGTATAAACGCCCCACTGCTGGACACAGACCTTCCAAAATGAACAATAGATTATGGGCGATGTTCATGCAAAATCGATGTAGCGTGCATCTCTAGTGCGCGTGTGTGTGGCGCAACACTATTAATGTGAAAACGGCGGAGCGGGTGCGCTTCCGCATCCTGTTGCCACCCCGAACTCGAGACAGTGACACAATCGACGCGACGTGTGCTGGTATTAATGTAATTTAGAAGGCATAACCTTCACGTACCTAATCATAGTAGCTATGATGGTGTGCTTTTAGTAAGTCTAGGACTTTCGGTTCGACGCAGAACCCTGTTGAAGAGTGCAAACTACACTAAACCGCGAGGCGCGGGCGTAGACGCCATTTTTGATCGTTCACATATAAAATAATGTAAATTTGAGTGTTAATACAGTAGATAACTCAAATCAGTGTATAAATACAACTTGGACCGGCAACAGTGGTTTCAATAGTGCGACACTAGTGGCCACCCTCCCTTCAGAAACCCCAAACCCTGAACCCGCGACCGGCAAGGAGAAGTTGCGGGTCTGCTGACGCCGCCCGAACTTATTCACCTCCCGCAAGGCTCTCACCGCCAGCCATCAGCGTCTACCCGGCCGTTAAGGGGCGGCCTGACTGGATCCGGCGACGGTGTGAACAGGCGATTTGTATTGTTTGTCTCTTTTACACAGGTAGGAGCTGTTTTCACTAGATATATACAGCTATTCGAATCTGATTAAAAGGCAATTACATTCTGGTTTAAGCTACTGTGCCCGTTAAAGGGTTGATAGCTAAGTAATATCTTATATAGCGTTTTAAAACAACAGTTATTGCTAGTAATAAGGCGAAGGCAGTTTAATTCAATTTAAGTTTATAATGTTATTGTTATGCTTCGTATTGCTTGAAAGCACGCAAGTTATAAGTTCGTTTTGTAAATAAGTCAACTGCTACCTACCAATTTATGTACATTGCTGTAAATGAAATAATAAATTACTTAGAACACAATAATAGGTTAAATTATTTAATGGTACAATCGTTTTTGATGATGATGATAATGATGATGATGATGATGATGATGTTCTCCCAGACGCATTCGTTGACGTTCGTTCTTGCATGGGCGCGAGCGTGACTTACAAAACCAAATTTGGTTTTGAAAGTTCTGTCACAGGAAGCACAATAAAGTGACCCACTTGCATCATATGTATAGTTGTAAGAGGGCTTGGGTAAAGTTTTTCGAATCTGGCACTTTCTAAGTTTTGTAGACCCAGTTTGATAGCAGATCACCAGTTCGGTCTCTGAGTGGCAAGCTTCTCCCACAACTCACCAGACGTGCCAATAGCAGTCAGATGGCGTTTCAAGACGTCCCTGTTACGCAGATACTGTCCTCCCGATTTTCGTGTACCTGAGCTAAGTTCAGAGTAAAACACTTGTTTTGGTAACCGGGTAGACTCCATGCGAACAAGGTGCCCACACTAGCAAAGTTGGCCCTTCATGAGAAGACACTCCATTCAGGACATCTTCGTTCGGCGTAGAACTTTCGAATTTGGAACACGATCCAGCCAGCTCAGCCGAAGAGTTGCTCGAAGACACTTCATATGAAAGATGTCAAGCCGTCTGATGTCTCCTTTGTACAGACACCAAGTCTCAGAGGCATATAGCAACAGTGGTAGAATTATCGCTTTGTAAACAGCGAGCTTTGTGTGGAGTTTCAGGTCATGTGACTTCCAAACTCGTCGGTTTAGTCCACCAAAGGCCGACATGGGTAAATCAGCAAAATTCCTTGCGTCAACTCAATAACTCTGACGCAGCTCACTGCGCCGGATCAACGAGTTAACTCAAAATTGCACCATGCTGCAACAAAATGGAACGCGCCAAATGAGCTGCGTAGCGCGCGTTATCTGCACGCCGCGCTCAGTCTCTTCTTTGTTTTTCGAACGAAAACGTATTCTGTCATTTATTTTCTTCAATAATATGTAAATCTAAAATATGTAGGTATAATTGTATATATGTAAGTAAGGTTAAATTTCAATAATATACACTTAGCTATCTGTTAAAATAAAACCAAGCCGGGTCCTGCGCTGTGCGCCAACAACATCCAGCGCAGTGAACTGAGTAGGCGCAATTGAGCGGCGCAGCGCAGTGTTACACATGCCTACTTCTAATACCTACTTTTGTACGTACTTCAAGTTTAATTTTGATCTTATCATTAATATAAGCTCGTTAATCCCAAATGCGGTTTAATAATGCATACAGCGGTAACGAGGGTAGATATTCTAATATGCAAATGTGGTGGACGTCTCTCCGATTCAAAACAGACTTGGTTCTAAGGAAATCTCATTTGGTTGGCGTCGCGTGTGGCTTAGCCAAATCTTCCGAATGTACCGACTAAGGATTATTGATCGTGTAAAGACATAAGCTTGGATTGGAGTTTAATGCTTATCTCATTATATTAATGATTTTGTATTTAACTATGTATGAGTGTGTTACAACTAATCACTAATTAGTGTACTGGAAACGTTAAGACATTACAGATAAGATAAGACACTTTAAAAAAAAGGGATATAATAAAGGGTGGTATTATCACTAGAAGTAATCTCTTCCTATCAACCTCTGGATGGACAAGACAAATCTTCAATAAAAAGTGGATATGTGGATGCGTATTAAAAAAGGTGAAGGTGTAGCTGGATGCGAGCAGAACAAAACCAGTCTTTATGGAAATCCTTGGGGGAGGCCTTTGTCCAGCAGTGGACGTCCTTTGGCTGAGATGATGATGACGATGATAAAAAGAACAAAATTAAATTGTGCCATCGGTTCGTAAGTCTGCTCTGGGCGGGAGACCTTGTACTGAGAAGAACCGGCAAGAAACTCAGCAAGTGTCAAGCTCTTTTCTCCCTTACAGCGTCAAAAATATTGGAAAATGCCCTATTATAAAAGGACACTTTCCATCACAAATAAACTCACAAAAAATAAAGGACAATCACAACACCCAAAAATACAACAAAATAAAAAAAATTATAAGTTTGCAGAAATTACATTAGGTACCAATTCCAGTTTTCACAATGTCATACAGTGCTAATATAAGTCAAAAATTGTCTCAGAAAAACAAAGTTAAAGTTTACAAGTATAATAATGACCGCTATGTGGGATGTGGATTCGACGATCATTGTCCCCATAGTCGTATCTGCAAACGGCCTTATAGCGAAGAGTCTCGACCAACATCTCAAGAGACTTTCGCTGGATGGCTGGATTAAGGGTCAGATACAGAAGGCAACACTCCTAGACACGGCACGCATTGTCAGGAGGTTTCTTTCTCTGCAGCCTTAATCGCCGGTAGCTAGAGTCCTGCTACGTTGCTGACGGTGTTCTAGGTTTAGGTTTTTATAAAAGTTGTATTTTTGTATGTATTTTGTTATATTTTACTTTTTATATAATTTTTATAAAACCTAGATCTAAGATTAAAAATAAATAAAGAAAATCAGATAAGTAAGCAAGTATAATAGGTTTATGTCAGTCCAATGCTGGGCATACGCTTCAATGTATGCCACTGAGCCCGACTCGACTTACATTCAGAGTGCCTAGAGCGAGTTTCATTCGTCATTCGATAACGTTAACGAAAACGAGAATTTGTATGGCAAAATTTTAACTCTCTCGTATGTCGCCAGGAGGCGCTGCTTCAATGCCTTACTTATTTTCGTTTTCGTAATGAAATGAAATGAAATATATTTTATTTGCGCTTGAGAAAGGTACATTTTTGGTCTTAATCTAATTTTCTTCTCTATCTCAGCTGACAATGTAGCATGCAAATAGCTTTTACCTTTTATTTTATAAATAACAATGACAATGACAATAACATTCCAATTACATACATATAAAAATACAAAATTAATTCTCCAAATTGTCAAAAACCAATTAAATTACATTACAATAAAATTCAAAATTAAACTAGAATAAACGTTATCGAATGAATACAGATAGTAAATAAAACTCACACTAGGCATCCTGAGCGCTAGCTAGAATAAAGGATACAATATTCGTCAGCGTATAATATCTACTCAGTTTCGAAATTCGAAATTGTATTTCAAAGTCATAAGACATTAACGGGCGGCGTCTCGACATTCTCTAGTTGATAACAATTTCTGTTGATTGACATGTTCCGTCCAACTTTCATCTCGCCTGGAACATATTACAACTTTGGGGTCGCAATCTCGAGATTTCTTCGAATAAAACTTATATCAATGTGTGTATGAAGCTAACTCCGTCGAATTTGGCGAAGACTTTTATGAGCTCACAAAGACTTGATGATGACTTTATCATAGTCGCGAACTTTGTTTATTCAATGAATCTGATTAAAACAGAAAAAAGTGTTTCAGCTAAGAGCCATTTTACACGTCAGTATACTACACATTCTTCAAAGCTCTTCATTTAAAGTAATAAGCCAATTTTAATGAAACTTAAGGGACTAAATGCTTAAGGGACATACAAAGATGTTGGCAGTCAATATAAAACATTTTAGAAAACAAAGCTCAAGTGTTTTTTGAATTTTTCATAGTGAAATTTAACTCGCATAAATTCAATTATATACATAAATTGTGTTTTTTCTGTATTAAAGTTTGGTCACAATTAAAAATATAAATATACAAATAGCAGGTTATTAGGTTATTGAGATTTCGCTTTGCCAGCAATCGACAATAATTTTATCAATCCCAAGTTAAAGAGATTCCTATCAATCCCCAAATCTGCCCTCAGAATCGTTTTCGATTAATTAATAGAAGAGAAGCTGGATGCCAACTTTCCAACTTTGAAGCGTTAACAAGTGAATCGATACCCTGCCCCCATACTCGTACATTGGAGCAGACGTTAGTTACCTACAAAAGTTGTTATCCGATTTTCTCGGAACTTTATCAGGCAGCTTGTTTTGGCAGCTCTCCCAACTGCAGCCAGATGGTGATGGGGACTCGGCCGAAAGTTCCATTCAACTATCAAAATCTTCGTTTCCGAATTTCAACGTCTCGCATGAGACGTCGTCGTCTGTGTTTTTTAATAATGAACTTTTTATCTCGTAGACACTTGAGGCGGTAGACAGTAGTACAGAGACTTGGGAAGGGGAAACAAATGAACATTGGTGATTGGTAATTTTAAACTGTATTGAATAATGAGTCAAATAATTATATTAGCGCGTTAAATACATCCTCATCATTGTTTTTGTGTGTGTAAAATATTATAATAGTTTTCGAAAGGTCTTATCTAGTTTTTATAATAATTTCTTATAATATTATATATTTACCTCAATTTTGCTTCGTATGATACAAAAGTAATTATATTTAAATAAACACACGTGCACATACGGACGTATTTACGGAGTACTCTCGAACGATTCTATCGTAAAGACGCCATTATGACTACATACGAACACGTGTGTACGGGAGAGTATATTTCGTTTTAATGTAACTGAAAACATAGTATTCAATAACTGAGTATTAAATACCATGAGGTTATCCATGAGAATATAGCCATGTAGCTTTTTATTAGCATGGACTAAGCATGGACAAATTAAATACTATTAGTGAAATATTTTTTTGGTTTCGTTCGGTAGTTTAATGATTACCTACTACATACAGACAAACATTACTATTCCGTATAGTACTCGTAGCAACACAATAACTTCGTAGCTCATAGAACCGTAGCTGTGACCGTAGCTGTGACCGTAGCTGGTGACCGTAGCTGTAGCCATCGTTGTTGTGGTCGTAGCGAAAACAAATACTTAGAAACGAAATGAATTGAAAATGATTTGTTTAGAACACACAATTACATTAGATAGATAGATAGTTAAATTCTTTATTGCTCACACAGAAATGAATTGAAATTAATTAAACAAAAACATAAAGCTAGTAATATGGGCAAAGGCGGTCTTATCGCTACAAGCGAACATTACATATTTAAGTATTTATACAGATGGAAAAAAAGTATTTGTTACAGTGAATAAATTACTACAACGCTGACTACTGTAGCGCGTACTGATGGTAACATTTGTGGTAGTCCCACGTTGTATAGAATTTGGGAAGTAGGTTATTTATACACTAGTCGGTCGAAACGCCATATTATGGTACGTAACAATTGATTTAACCATTGTTATACGTTATTGATAGACGAGGAATATTAGCTGTTGCGGGAGTTGAGACCACAGGGGTGGTTATAATTAAAAAGGTTTTTTCAAACAACTCTGTCCCAATATTAACACTTATTTGAAATTAAAAGGATTAATTTCAATTTACAAAGTGCTTTATATAACAGACGTTCAGACTGACATAGCATTAATCTAACAGCTGTCGTATTCCACAGTGATAAGGGTTATATTTGCGTAGCCCTGACGTTGATTGAACAGAGCATAATATCTTAACACGTGAAGCCAGAGGCGTTGGGCTAGAGTGTAGTAGTTATTGTTATCGCTACGTGTACGAGGGAATTATACCGAGGTCCGAACTTACAATTGAAAACACTAGATATTCCTATGTTAACAAGAATGGTATGTTTTAACAAGAATGGTAGGTGCTAACATCTGAGGCTCAGGTACGAAACGTTACAACATAGAAATGCAGAGACACGCATATGAAATCCAACTTTATTTGCATAATGATACAAATTACGAGTAAGCTTTATTTGATATTACAAAGTGTATATAGTGGTACTTGTAATTTTTTATTACAAATTTCCATAGTGTAACGCTTTAACATAGAAAGTTGTTTTGCCACAAACATCGCAAATAGCTTGTGGTTGGGCGGAGGCTAACGTTCACTTTTTAATATTGCAAATCGCTTATTTTCTAGAGATCAGTAATGTGAGGCCTGAATTTTATTTACATCATAATTTAAAAACGTAAAAAATGCATGGTTTAATGGACTGTGATAATGATAGCACCTTAATGTATATGCCAGCTTCCAGCTATTTATAAGAAACACCAAAACAGTCGCTTATGAATACGCTCACTTTCCATTTTTAGACGCAACCAATTTTACAATATCACCCCTATAAAACTAAAACGTTAAATGACTAGATATTAAAATCACGTCGTCTTATCCTAACACAATTTGTCTGCAGAAAATCCATTAACACTGAAAAAGGGGATGTCATTACATTTGTCGTCCACAATTTCAGAGTCACTTCGGTGATAAAAGTAATCTCTGGTATTTCTAAAAATAATGTGATAAATCTTACTTAACGAATGAGGGCCGATGCCACCCCAGCGGCGCTTCCATCTTAATTTGTGTCTGTGGTTCCTGACCTGTATGAATGGAAGACGGAGTGTTTACACCGTCTCACGAAGACGCTACGGAGCGAACAGACGAAAATTGCTTCGCTTCTTACATTTTGTTGACGGAAATCGAAATGGGTAGGTAAAATAGGTACCTATTTGCCGTAATTTACTTAAGTTCGCAAATTAATTGAAATTTAAATACAAAATGTTGCTTAGCAACACCAACGGTGTAATCTCTATTGTGATTAAGCGAAATACTACTCACTTACCTACTTACTTACCTGTAATTATGTAATTACACAGCTTAAGAAGCTTACAGCGGAAGCGGTCGCTCGATGTGCGGAAGGCTAGCGGACCGGATGGTGTTCCGGCGATTGTGCTGCTTGGATGCGCGGCTGAGTTGTCTCCTGTTTTGACACGATTGTTTAGGAAGTCATGATACCGGTATTGTGCCGGTGTCTTAGAACATACAACCCATCCCCAAAAAGGCCCTTTTTTGGCTGTTGGCTTGTTGGCTGGATAGCCAACTATCGACTCATCGCTGTAACTTCTGTGCTGTGCAAGGTGTTTAAGCGGATAATTAGTTCTCAGCTTATTCACTACCCAGAGGATCACTCGCTGCTCCATGATCGCCAGTATAGGTTCAGACCCAAGCGATCAACGGGTGATCTCCTAGCGTACGTTGATCACGCGCAGGGTGAAGTGATGGACAAGCATGGCGAATCTCTGGCAGTTAGCCTTGATATCGCCAAAGCTTTCGATAGAGTGTGGCATCGTTCCCTTCTTTTCAAGTTGCCGGCCTTTGATGTGCCGCGCGTTTGTGCACCTGGGTTGCAGGCTTTCTAGAAGAGCGGAGGATTCGTGTCCTTTGTGAGGGTAGTTCCTCCGCGTTCTACAAAGTCAATGCCGGAGTGCCGCATGGTTCTATGCTCTCACCTACTCTATTTCTTCTGCATATCAATGACATGTTGTCCTTGGGCAACATTCATTGTTATGCGGATGACAGTATGGTGCATGAGCGGTACTTGGGGCATCCTGCGGCAAAAGCAAGCCGATATCGTGGTGAAAAGGCAAGAACTTGTTACCAAACTGAACCTAGCTCTCGATCGTGTCTCTAAGTGGGGATCTGATGCAGTACGCCGGTTCGACTGCGCCTCTTTCGGCTCTCTTACATTACTGGCTGTCCCGAGTTCTTGGAAGATAGCCCTTGTCCACCCGATTCCCAAAAAAGGCGATCGCTCGGATCCGTCCAACTACAGGCCTATAGCCATCACCTCTTTGCTCTCCAATAATCTGTAATAGAGTCCATTACAAACTGCCAGCTCTTGAGGTACCTAGAAGAGAATCAGCTACTAAGCGATCGCCAGTATAGTTTTCGCCGCGGTCGTTCGGCTGGTGATCTTTTAGTGTACCTCACTCACCGATATGGGTGGAGGCAGTCGAGAGGAAAGGAGGGGAGGCGCTGGCAGTTAGCTTGGACGTAGCGAAAGTTTTCGACAGGGTATGGCACAGGGCTCTTCTCTCTAAACTTCCATCATACGGGCTTCCTGAAAATTGTGTGCGTGGGTCGCCAGCTTTCTGGGCGTAGCATCAAAGTCGTGATTGACGGATCATGCTCTGACCTGAAGCCCGTGAATGCTGGAGTCCCGCAGGGTGTGCTGTCGCCTACTCTTTTTCTTCTGCATATCAATGACATGTTGCATAACAACACCATTCATTATTAAGTGGACGACAGTACTGGGGATACGCTTTACACGGGACGTACTAATATTTATCTGAAAAGCGGCATCGAGAACAGGAATAAACTTGTGACTGACACATGTTAAGTCATGTCTCGAATTGGGGCCGACTTAACCTAGTCCATTTTAACCCTTCTAAAACACAAGTTTGCGTGTTTACCGCTAAAAAACATCCCTTCGTCGTATCTCTAAACTTTGAAGGAGCTCCCCTTGATACCAAACCTACCATTGGAATCCTTGGCGTTGATATTTCGAGTAGCATTCAGTTTCGCGGTCATTTGGAAGGTAAAGCTAAATTAGCTTCGAAAAAGCTGGGTGTGCTCAATAGAGCGGGACAGTATTTCACGCCGACTCATCGCTTTCAGCTTTACAAAGCACAGGTCAGGCCTCATATGGAATACTGTTCCCATCTTTGGGCTGGAGCGCCCCAGTACCAACTCCTCCCATTTGACCGCATTCAACGCAGAGCTGCTCGAATGGTCGACAACGCGTTAACCTCTAGTCGGCTCTATCCACTGGCTCTCGGAGAGACGGACTCTCTGTATATTTTATCACCTTTATCATGGGGAGTGCTCTGAGGAATCGTTCGGTTTGATTCCTGCTGCTGATTTCTTTTACCGCACTACACGCAATCGACTGTCTTTCTCTCCACATCATCTTGATGGATGGCGGTCTACTACTGTGCGTTTCTCACGTAATTTTTTACCACGAACTACAGTGCTGTGGAACCAGCTCTCGGCGGCAGTATTTCCGGACCATTACGACTTAGGGATCTTCAAGAAACGAGCCTATTCCTTCCTTAAAGGCCGGCAACGCATCTGAGACTCCTCTGGTCTTGCCTGGCCGCCAGTGATTGCTTCCCATTAGGTGACCCGCCTGCTCGTTTGCCTCCTTCTAATATTAAAAAAAAAGATTTAGCGGAAGGGTGACGAGTTCAGCTTGTTATTTTATATTAATTTATGAACCTTTTGCATTGTTATATATTTATATGTCATAATGGTGAAGTATATGAAGTGTATGAAGAGTCGTTGCTAAAAACAAAACAGCGAAAAGTAACTTTTTCTATATTTTAAAGAATATTGCGTGAACTCTCAACCCCATATCTTTATTGATACTTAAAGGGATCGATGGGAACTTCGTCATTCATTTACCATCCATCAAATATCACCTATCATTCATCATCTATCACCATTATTAAAAAAAAAACATTAGGCCGTATGGACTTCATGCCTCTGCTTTTCCAAAACAGAAAAGTGAATAAATATTAAAAGTAAACGCTTCCGCTTCGTATTTAAACTATGCCCATGTCTATTCCTCTCGCGTCTATGAATGGAAGATGGAGTGTTTGCTGAGATGGCCCCCTTCCTTAAGGCGGTTTACTGCCAAAAGGGAGCTCGGCCTCGCCGAATAACACTTTAGAATTTCATTAGATCTTGGAGATTTATAAACAACTAGACGTATTTTTAAACTATGGAGTTAGCTTATTAATTTTTTTATGTTAACATGTGTTGTATTTTTTTTACATATGAGGTAAGTTTGAATTTGTTAGTGAAAGGGATTTTTGTCTATGAATGTACATGAGAGGAATAGCACCCAAATCCTCCGGGTCTGTAAACAACTGGTTACAACGCTATATCACAGCAGTTCTAAACCTTCTTTATCATTTAAAAGATAATGAGAAAACTCTCATTATCTTTTAAATTTCAAATCCAAGGTAAAAAAAACAAAACACATGCATAACTTAACCAGATCTGGCAGGGAGTTTTCATAAACGTGACGGTAATTTCACCGCTTCAGCGACACAATTTGCAACGTTTCCTTATTATGCTACGTTTTACGACTTCTCGTACACAACAAATACTTGGGTGTCGCTACGAGAAAAAGTAACGTTCGCAATATCTCACCGTTAAAAGAGAAAGCAGGTGCTCCTAACGAGCGTTTTAATACTTCTGTCCAAACTCTAAACTGCACAACTCAGACGTTTAGACGATCACTCAAGCGAAGTAGTTACGATTTGCTAAACCCCACCGCACCCTAATCCTCGGGGGCCGGGGTTCCGTACCTCCTGAATTTATTGGCTTAATGTAATTAAACCTCGAGAAAATTTTCGTCAATCCACGAGTAACTCGGGAATCGTTTAACCGCCTTTGGAAAGGTATAGAATAACTTTTATTTAGAAGATTAACGATACAATTTTATCAGAGACGCCTCTTTCTTAATTTAAAATGAAATGCCATTAATAAATCAGTCTAGAAGTTTTTATTGCACAATGGTAAAGACGAAGGTGGAAGTGTAATATTTTTATGATATTTCTTGTTTTGAAAAACCCATTTTTTTTACATATCCCCTTAAAACCGGAATTCACAACCTTTGTAGAATTAGTTATCTGCTCTCTGTCAGAACACGATAACGCTACACATTGTTACACCCTTCCCTCTAAAAACCATTGACGGCTTAATCATACGGCTTGAGGAACCCTTTCAGTTTTTCACTGCCCTCCAAAAAAGTGTGGTGACGTTTCGAAAAGGCCGTTTGAGAGCATCAACAAACTCTCTTCTCTTATGACTTAAATAAGATGGTGGCTGCTAGCCAGGTGGATTTAGAACAAACCCTACCACCAACCAAACCATGTATAAGAATATATACCTCCGGTTGGTAATAGAATTTCTATTATCATCATTTTCTCAGCTAAAAAACGTCCACAATTGAACAAAGGAAAGGATACCTATAAATACCTACAATACCTATCCTCTTTAACAAATAGCCTTTCTAGCATCCAAAGACTTATTAATGTTATACAGACATTTATTTATCTAAAGACGTAGGGGAGACCGGGCCAAAAGTAACACGGGTCAATAGTAACAGTAGTGATATTATTGGGCATTCTGCCTCAAATCAACACATCGGCGTTCGCTCCGCTCATTGCGTTGCTCCGTTTCACTTCGCACTGCCGCCGATATGTTGTTTTGAGTCAGAATGCCCAATAATATCACTACTGTTACTATTGACCCGTGTTACTTTTGCCCCCGGTCTCCCCTACCTATAAACGTGTTCGGAATTACAGGAATTAATCAATTTCGGGGCAATTGTACAATGTATAATTTAGTTACGACCTAAATTATTGAGCGACATTCTAAACAGCCAGTAATGAGAACTTATTCCCTAAACAGTTTTAATTAGTGAAATACTATACAGTACAATTAATGGCTTAATTGAAATAATGACGCGGCTTTGCCATGTAACAACGCAAGTACTAACATCATTAACGGTTAATGATTCGATCGTCGCGCTCACAATAACGCCGTTACCAATTAATTGATACCAACGGATTTCTATTTCGGCCCGGGCGCAATTATTGCCAATGTAAAGTGTTTAGAGGCTTTAATTAAATCCTGGGGGAAGGGATGCTGATTAAAAAGGAAATTTTCGAGACAGTCAAGCCTACGTGACGCACCTGCGAGAGCCGAAGCGGTTTATGTTGCTCAATTCGCTGCGCCTTTTTGCTTTTGGTTGCCCTGTAATTTGGCTCGTGTCGATAGCTTAAATTGGCGGACATTAAATCTGTTAAGTGATAACGGTACCCAAATCTGTTAAGGTATACAGATAATAAAATCTTAATCGGGTTAATTAGTAGGTTTAGCTGCTTGTGATGTTAGATTATGACTAATGTTGCTGTGTTGACTCCGTACGTTTCAACTTTTGCTTTTTGCACTATTTCGTTTTCTGCTTTATCTATTACACATTTTATATTTGAATTTGTTCTACAGAGTTTTTATTGTAATAGTTTTTAAGGGGGTGCAGCGCGGACGCAAAACTGCGAGTTTCAAGTTACTTTATGATAGCGAGCGAGCGGCGCGTGGCAGTGGTGTGACAACGGCGCACGACTACGAATACGCACGCACACTAATATCTATACAGAGTAGGCTGCTGATTTAATTAGAGCAATGTTTACTTTCGTAAAATCATAGGCGTTTGGGTAAAAAATTATAAAAGTCTTAATATTTTCATATTCATATTTTTTTATTGAAAACTAAGACAACAGTGCCCTGCGGAATATCAATACAAACATTTTGATGTCGGATCATTGTTTCATTTGTGCTGTATTTACAAAGTTTCTGAAGAAATAAGTTTTTATATATCATTACTTTTACGTATTGTTAATGCAGGTTCTGGGTATTTGTTTCAAATTCCAAGACAACCATGCCCTTGTGAAAGGATCAAGCTAACCTACACTAGTCCTTTTAATGTATATGACCTATTCAGCGCCTAACACCAGTGACTTAAAAATACTTAAATTTCGAAATTCCGCGCTGCACCCTCTTAAGACTTTTAAATATATGTTTGATTAGTTGGTATTATAATTGAAACATTTGTTAGAGAAATGAAAAAGGGTTGCCATAAGCTGTCTGTTTTTAAATGCTATTTTTAGTTTCGATATAAATAAAGCAATGTAATGCAATGCAAATCATCAACTTAACACTTTGATTGTGCGTGGATCATGGAGTGTTTTGAAATACTTCATACATACCACAAGGCTCGGTGCAATCATTCCCAAGACACTCAGCGCAGACTCCTCTATTCACGAACAACACCTCCTCAATTCTTCTGACATAAAGAAGTATCACCAACGACCATGACGAACTTGCAACAGTTAACTCTTGATTCAGTATTGCCAGAGTGTGAACGCACAGAAACACCCCATTCCAGTCAAGTCATAACTCCGCCGCACGGATGAGGTGTTCGACACGTCCAGCCTCGCACGTGAGCCGTCATTACGTAAATTTCGGGCGTTATATTATTTCTCGCGCAGCCGACGCATGGTTATGATAATAGAAGTATTTGCTCGCGACCCTTTTTACGGCTGAGGAGAGCGCCCGAACAATGTTTTACTGTTGTCGGGCGTCGCTAAAAGCGGTATTGTGTGAAAGATTCGCATCTCACGCCGCTCTATTGAATCGAGACGTAAAAATGGAATTTACGACGCGTAAATTTACGAGTTTTCGGGATTAGTATTATGCCGCCCGTTCAGTTCGGCAGTCATCAGCGTGAATGTGGGCATTGTTGTTTGAGACGTGCCAGCGAGCGGCGCTGTGGCATGACGACGCAAAACGCCGTTACGGCTGACGGTTTGGCAAATCAAAAGTTATCATACACTTTTGTTTTGCCCTTTTGCTTGCTATCTTGGAAGTTAAGTAAGTTTTGACGCCATCGCTATATCACCAATGAGTGATTAAATTAAAATATCTCGAGCTCTTCCAAGACGGTTTGGCGTATTATTACATGGGGATGATAACGATTACAATGCAATAATTTCAGTATTATTAGGACCAATAGGCACAGTAGTTTTAGAAAAAAAAATGTCTTTAACCATAGTTTGCACGTTTGGGTTGCGAACTTGGATTTAAGCTTTGCTTTAATAATAAGTACCATGTCGCCAGATGATGAATGACATAATTTAAATATTAGGAGATCCTCCTTGCTTCGGAATGCAGGTTAAATTAGTCCCAGTTGTTATCGTAAAATTGCAGTCTTAAAAACCACTAACTCACACTAAGCGTTGTTTATCTCGCCATAAGTATACCATGTATGGGAAGGCCTACATAAGCCAGAAGTGGGGCGCTTTTGGGCCAATGATGGTAAATAAATACAAAGGGTAACAAAAGAAAAGACCTATGTACTAAATACTTTGTAGTTTAAAAAAATTATATTCTATTCTTTTCAATTTTATACTGTTGAATTTTATACTTTACTTTGTACAAATACACAAATGTTGAAAAACAAATGTACTTCTTAACTGATCTTTATTATTTGTAAAAATATTATGATCGGATGTTAAAGACGGTAGTTGTTGACAATTGAATGGGGCGCCTTTGGCTTTCAAAGTAAAAAATAAATAGTGTTGAATAATTTTGGCAGGCTGGTTAGAACCGCGTTAGCTCAATTGGGAGAGCACCTGACCCGGTATGTCAGAAGGGTGCAGGTTCAAATCCTGCTCGTGGAAATTTTTTCAACATTTGTGTTTTTGTAATTTGTTTCGCAACAAAATTTGCGTTAAAATTATATAAACAAAACAAAAACATTCTTTTTTTAATATTTTATTCTGCTTTATTCGGAAATCATGCAGTGATGATAAACAATTTATAAATTATACTAAATAGACTATGCACCTACATGTTTCTATATCACTAAGAAACTAACTTATTGGCACAAACAAAAAGAGAATAATAAAGTAAAGAGTAATTAATTAATTAAAGTTCTTTTTTACATAATTTTCATTTAATTTAAAAAAATCTGACAACCCTAAAAAAACGTTACCAACATCCACGTTTTCCCTAACGGCATGTCTAGATTGTTTTCCCTTAGCTAAACAGGGGCCCGCGAGCGCACCTCCAAGCGTTCTCGTCTGAAGGGCCTGTGCATGCAGTGTTGTGATGCCCTATTAGCAAGTGCTTGTGAGCGTTGAGCTTTTTAATTAAACTCTGTAATAACGGAAGGGGCCAAATTGTTTGTGCGTGCACGTCATGATTTTGAAATGAAACTGCACCAACATGTAGAGGAGTAATCTGGTTGCCTAAGAGTAAAGCGACTTTTCGACCACGCGTTACTTTATATACCTGTTACAGAGGAAGAAGTACGAAATAAGAGGAAAACCATTTATTAACAACACACATATGTGTGTGTATAAAATATTACATACTACTTAATATACAAAAAATATGAGGCAGACAAAAGAGAAAAATAAGATGTAACAAAAGAACAATTTAAGTAAATTGCAATACCTGAAAACTTAATTAAAGTTTATAAGCCACCTACATTTTACCTTGTATAAGATCTTTATGTACACATTTAATATATAATAAATAGGACTTCAGGCTCTAGACGTGGCTAAACTTATGGCATCTATCTTTACAGAGGAAAGAAGAGCGAAAGGATGGGGTGGCACAAAAGATCCCGATGGGTCGAAGTGTTAGTGCGAGAGGGAAACCTCAGCAGGCTCCACTAACATAAGATAAGATTAGTAGAATAGAAATGGAAAATATAAGACATTCAAACGTCAGTTACGTACCGTTACACCTTAGACCATTAAACCAACCGTTACACATATAGTCATATATGTATTTTGTTTTTTAAATATTTTTTTGTATTTGAAAACAGTACTAAAAAAGAAAGCAAAGTGTATTTAGTTAGTTAGTAAAAAAATAAATAAAGAAAATAAATTATTAATAATTTAATTTACAGAAGAACGTGACACTTAATAATGTGGATCGGAGTTACAGATTTTTTTGTGAATTAACTAAATAAAATCAATGGAGACATTATATTACTACTTTTTTATAGGTACATCAAACTATTAAGTATGATATGAGTGATATAGACAAATTAATTGTTTTCGAGTTACAGGTGTATACAAATAATTGTATAAAAAAATCATATGATATGATATGACGCGGGTATAACTATTTATTTGGTTTTACAAAAACACAAATGTTGAAAAAATTTCCACGAGCAGGATTTGAACCTGCACCCTTCTGACATACCTGGTCAGGTGCTCTTCCAATTGAGCTATCATGGTTCTAACCAGCCCGCCGAAATTATTCAACACTTTTTACTTTGAAAGCCAAAGGCGCGAAAAATAATATTTTTACAAATATGTTCGCAACAAAATTTGCGTTAAAAATTATTTGAACATTTTAAAATACATTTTATTTAACTAGGTATATTATGTGTGCAACAGTTTCTATAATATACGATTCACATACAATTGCTTATCAACCGTTGTTCTACGTTGTTTGTCGTACATAACTCGTAGTTTTTTTGTGTGTTTCTCTCGTGCTATTGTTTTCCGATGGTCTGATTGTTTTCCGATTGTCCTTGTTAGTGCGCGGTGTTTTTCCAAGCCGAGAGCAACGAGGATCGTTGATTTGGGACTCAACAAGATTATACCACTAATGCAACTCCAGTGGTGATTGGTTCGTAGAGTGGATCGAGGAATGTTACAGCACTAAATTGGAATCGTGAAATCAAAGCTTACGGGGAGAACTTCTTTACGTTAATAATTTTATTTAGTTTTGTTTTTTTCCGTTTGAATTTTATCATTGTAACCACCTATGTGTTCTAGTAGTCCTTTAGACTACTGTGACGACTAAAACGGATAAAATTTTGCGCTTACGTCAGCCTTCTCGGTAGCATAGCGGTCAGTGCAGCCGCCCGGATTGCGGAAGACCCAGGTTCGATTCCAGGCTGGCTACCCGACCCAGTTTAATTTTTTCACTGTATTTAATAGATATTTTATAAATATTAAAACGGATTAACAAATTGTTTCAACAAAAATAGTAAAAAGAATACTGCCTCAGGTGGGACTAGAACACAGAATATTTCGCAATGCGGGCGACAGCTTTTTCATCTGTTTACATTAGTTTTTTCTAAATAAATTGGGTTATAATTATAACATTCTTCTCCACATCTAGGAAATTGAGTTTTTTAGATGATTCAAAAGCACTTTTTCTTAAGTTTATTTGAATAAAAAAATGACAAAGTTGACAGCTTGTAAAAAGTAGTTGATCTTCTTCGGCGTCTTTACGACCTGTCAAGTGTAACATACCCCTTCAAGATGCAGGCGTGTACAAACTGGACTGCGACTGTAGGCTCTCTTACATCGGGCAAACAACGAGAAGTGTAGGAACCCGCGTTAAAGAACATATAGCCGGGAACCCGCGTTAAAGAACATATAGCCGACGTCGATCATAGGCGCGAAAATAAGTCTGCAGTATGCGAACATGCCCTAGAGGGGCCCAACCATTACATCAGATTTGATAAACCACAAATACTCGCTAGAGAACAACGATTCATCCCTAGGATGATACGTGAGGCTATTGAAATTAAAAAACATCCTAATTTCAATAGAGAAGATGATTTGTATTTACCACCAGCCTGGGATCCCATCACACAAAACATTAAAAAGTAATGTGTAAAATAAACGCGAGTAGATCCGTAAAAGTTGTTTCATTTCAATGTGTAGTGTTCACGTAAACTTTAGAAAACAATAAAAGACAAACTGTTCAAAAAAACTTTTCCTTTGTCTTACAGAGTAAGAGCTAGTGTAGATAGTGTTGATTAATTTCGGTGAGTTGGCCACAATAGCATAGTTGGTAGATCACCTGACCCGGCATGTCATGGGGTGCGGGTTCGAATAACTCTCGTGGAATCCAGTCACGTTGTAAAAGCTAAATACAGCGAATAGCAAACATCCTTCAAAAAAGGTGACAAAGGTAAGCCGATTCAAGTGTGAATATTTGTGAGGTCTTTATCCGCTTCAGGACAGAGGTTTCATTTGCATACGTGATTACACTCTGATTGGATTGTTGCGAATAAACCGCTTTTTTTTGAGTTAGGGTGTCTATCATTCAGTTTGGTTATTAACATATCTCTATCTCTCTTTCCTATACCTATAACGTGATAAAAAAAGCGCTGCTTATTTCATTCAGAGATATCTTCTGACTGACAGACTGTACTAACTATAATAAACTATATTTACAGTTTAATACATACTAGTAAGTAATTACACAAACACTACGAAAAACATTGAAAAAAAACTAATAATATATTATATAATATATTCAAATTGTAATTTTACTCTCTCATTTATTATTCAATTATGTATCTTTTTGCTTTTTTTAACGAATGTGGTCTTCGCCTATAATTATAATAACATTAAGCTTTCCTAAACTGTACCAAAACCATAACTTTATTAGTTGATGTTCATTATGTTGGTGATCAATTAATAAAATAAAAAAATAAAAATTAATCTTACATGGGAAGACAGAATCAAGTAGATAAATCACTATTTACAACAAAATACTGTCGTAACTCAAAATATACTGATAATGGAGATTTATCCGTATTGTAAGAACAGTACGGTTTATATAAAGTGTTCCATCAAGCGTTTTTTAAAAGGGATTTCACACCACCAATACAATACTGTTGGACCTCAATATATACTGAAATTTTGAATAAACCTTACTGTTTTTACAATACGGATAAATCTCCAATACCTATTAGTATATTTTGAGTATTTTGATAAGAGCATCACGAATATATGGCGTACACCAATTTCAAATGTGGTAGTGTTTGCGTAAAGCAACAATGTATGTGACATTAGTTGTTGACCAGCAGTCTCTGAGGCATGAAGCCTTCGTTATAGGTCACCGACTTTGTAGTGTGACCTCCGGGAACCTAAAACTTATTCGGGGTCGAAAGTTAACTGACTGCTGTCAATTCTGATCGATTAGGTTTCCACAAGAGATGGTTTAGATGTCATTCCTCTTTTGTACGGTGTAGTTTTTTTTAACCCCTTGAGTGTCTAGCGACCAGCAGGTGGCCGATAACAATTAAAATTCTATTGTGTCTGGGTATTCGACGCTGGAGCTCCAGGTTATTATCATTTTTTATTAGAGAAGTATCCATAAGCCAGAAGCTTATAACCCGATTTCTCGATGTTCACTTGATGTTCACTCGAGAGGGCCCGACTCCAGTAGTGGGATGATGATGATTTAAGAGGTAAGCTTGGTTACCATGAAATAAAATATTTTTTAAAGTTAATTAATAAATGAACACTTTTGAATCGTAATAAAATTATTTCGGTCGTCTTTTAGCATAAAAAAAAAGTTTATTTTGAAAATTTGTATTCTTAAGATTATTTACCAACATCTTTGTATCTTTTTTATTTTATTTTTTTATTAGAAACTGCACGATCCTCTATTTCTGTAATAAAAATATTTATTTCATAGGTATGTGGTTCGATTGAGATTTGTTTACAGATAGATGAATGGACATAATGAATGAATAAATTTATTTCATTCAATTTGGGTCATTAACACAATTAATATAAAAATACACAAATATTAAAATTAAATCAATTACTAAAATGAAAAAAATACTGAGTGTAATTTAACAATCAATAAAATTAAAGTTAACAAAAAAAATTGCAATCAATAAAATTAAATAAAATTCAATACAAATAAATCATATAAAATTACACTAAGTGACATAAAATAAAATAAACATAAAATTAGCATAACACAGTAATAAAAATATATTTTTCAAATCAGTCAGTTCATGAACCATGTTGCAATGGTTCAAGTACTGACAGTTAAAACGCTCCACGAAGGCCTGTAGGATATTATTGCGGCCGCACCGCACCCGGCGCACCAAGGATGCGCACCGCTTGCGCATGAGCATGGTTGCGTAAAAGCAATCCACCCGCGCCTCGGCAAACATCCCCGATGCGCTACAGAAGCCGGGGAGCCCTAATGTCGCGTTAACAGTATCATAGCATAATGAAAAGGGGGCAAAATTTAGTAGTTACCCGATGAGAGCCATCCTCTCTGACTGTTTCGAGTACTAATACCGCTACACGGAGATCCTATAACTCAAAAACTCTCGAAATCACCGACTCATATATATACTTGTCTAATTTCATTTGGGAACGAGGAAGGGAAATTAATTATTCGGTAGGTTTCAAGTGATCGCAGCACTCTGAATTAATTAACGGAATTTGTTTACGTCTGTCCGTCAGCTTAAATTCGTTTGTTTGAAGATTTTGACATGAAACTTTATAATACTGTAAACAATTAAATAAAACATAAAACGATCGGTGACGCGGAGTTGTTTGGCTATAACTCACAGTGCTATTTGTTTAACTCGACAAATTGATTGATTTTTGTTTCCGTCATGTCTAAGCCTGAAGATGAAAGCGCTCTTCACCCAGAATGTTTAGCCATTAAAGAACCTCCAGGTCTAGTCTCTTTATTTAAATTAATTGGAGTAACCGAATAGCACATGGAAGAAACTCGTTGAACGTAGAAGTTGTCTCTTTTATTTAGTGAACCTGCATTGACGGGTAGAAGCTTTTAAAATGGCGTTGACTTATTTATCATCACTTAACATAAGGTGAGATGAAAGAGAGAAGTAGGAAGGAGTGAAGAAAGTGTTTACACGTAAAAATAGAATAAAACAAAACCTTTGTTCTTTTAAGAAGCAACTATTGACTTTATTTGATCGACAAAATAATGTATTACAAACCGGTGGAGGAATAAAGACTGTTCAAAAATGCTACGAAAAGTAAGCTTACTTGCGAAATATCTAATTTTGGTATTACTTTACTTTTAGTATGGCGATCGCTGTTCTAGAAGTTTTTTACAGTTTACCAATATGGATTCACGTACTAGTCGTAGGTAGATATTCGCATTTTCATTCGCGTAGATGCGAAGTCTCCATTTCCCGATCGACATCGCCATAAATAATATTTCAATTCTTGCTAAGCTCCACTTTAATCCACTCGTGTTTTTATGCATTGAAATTTCAGTGACTCAATATTACATTTTTGGTTCTACTTATAGTTTTGAAAATCTAAGCATACATACATACATACATACATACATACATAGGGACAGCGGGAAGGGACTTTGTTTTATACTATGTAGTGATGTTACTTATGTTTATCATTAATTAGGTTATAGTATAAAAACAAAGAGAAAAGACATAAATTGAGATATTTTTTTTATTTAAGACTAGCTGACCGGCGGACTTCGTACCGCTTTGATAGTTTCCATGATAACAAAACAAACAAATCATTCGTCTGCTTAAGAACACCCGTATCCCATGATGGACCCCAATAGCAGCGTCTCTTACCGGGTCAAATTGTAAATCTAAACCATTCTCGAATCCACTTAAACACACACAAAAAATTTCATCCAAATCGGTCCAGCTGTTTAGAAGGAGTTCAATAACATATACACGCACAGAAGATTTTCGTATATAAAGATTAGTAATTTTCTATTGTTTTTCTGCACAAAAAAAACAAAGACACCAGAAACACAAATAAAACAAGATTTACAATCAAAACTGGTATGAAAACAATTTCCACGTGCATAATAATTATGCGTTTTCTACTCCCATGCTACAATATACATATTCAAGCTATAATTATCATTAGTTAGGTTCTTTCGAAAGCGCAGTTTGAAAATTTACAAAAGCTTCGCTGGCCCAAGCTTTGCATTAACTCCTTGCTAAGGCTCTAGTTATATCTATTCCGATATCAGGTGAGCGCACCTGTCATTTCTCGTTTACATAGGAAATTAACATCTAAAACCCAACTGCCCACTAAGTGATTTAGTATTAGAACTTGTGCGAAACTTTCAAGTTTGACGTTGGTTAAAATAATGATGGCGGTATAGATATACACAAATTAAAAATATATTTACATAGCATATAAAATACAGTACAGTTTTTCTCTTTAAATTATTTGTTTTACCAGTTTTACCAAAAAATACTTGTTGTAAAACCGCTTGGCTTATCCAGAACATTCTTCAAAAATATCATCATCATCAACATATCAGCCAAAAGACGTCCGCTGCTGGACAAAGACCTCCCCCAAGGATCTCCACAACGACCGGTTTTGTGCTGCTCGCATCCAGCGAAAAAGAAGAAAAAAAAAAAGTTTAATCATCATAAGAAATTTTAGCAATGTTGTGTTCCGACACAGTTGAAAATAAAATAGACGATTCCTCAGTAGTTGAGGATTTCATGTAAAGAGCGCTCCCACCGCCTTATATCGTTAGATAAAAGCTAAGCGTTTCTATTTATTATACTACTAGAAATCACTAATCTCCGAAATACGGACTTGATTTAGCAATCAATTCCGGTTCCGTATTATGGTGTCACATGAAGCAACTAAGTTATCTACCAAAACCAGAGAAACGCAGTGTCCCTGACAGTTCGATTTATTTACTTACTTACGGTTTAGAAGAAGTTGAAGTGTTTTCCTCATTATTTCGTATTGGCATAAGACATAACAATGCCTCAATGTCGTTTGCTTTCTTTTGTTTGTCAACTTAAGGAGGCCATCGACATCTTGAAACGTCGAAACGCTAACATTTTCTTACCTTATTTTGTCTACTAGAACCTATTCAAAATATTAAATGATTATTATTATTTATTTTTTATTCATTTATTATGGACCACAAATAAGTTCACGGTCAGCAGTGGTTCTTATCTAATTATCTATCTATGAGAAAAGTACCTCACTGTGAAACCCACATCGCTGATCGCAGTGTAATTAAAATTACAATAAAAGTTGTTAATGCTTAAAAAAATGATTTGTATTTTTACCTATTGAAATTGTTTGTTTCCTAAAATTTACGGGAACACTACATTATAAATGAAATATTTCATAGGGATCTACTCTCGTTATCATAATATTTGGTGTGTAGTCTTCATTATCACGTCATCATCATCATCATCATCATCATCATCATCATCATCATCATCATCATCATCATCATCATCATCATCATCATAAATTCATTTCCAGTGACCACGGCTTCTGCAAAGGTTTGAATTTGAAACTCCCCCGGTCATTATTGCTAAGGTTCAGCAACTTTCGCAACGGCCGGTCATCGGACGAGTAACCAAAGTGTATTTATCTTGAGCTTCTCCTTGATTCGGAATGCACGTAAAGCCTTCATTCTTCATTGATAATTTATAAAGTTTCCCATTTTCAACTTTGAGGTTCTTGTAACTTTTTCTGTAAAATAATGGCTACTTCAAGAAAAACTTTCCCTTACGCCTTTAAGAAAAGTATTTAAAAATACATTTCTTTAGAACAAAAAGCTCATGAAACTTAACTATGTGTAAGAAATCGTCGTCTATTCAAAACCTAAATAAGGAAAACGAGAACTGCAAACTTTTCCGAATGTTTTAAAAAGTATTTAAGAGTAGAGACAACGCGGTATCTTTCCTTTGAAGCTTCCAACTAGTTTCCAACTAGTTTTGATAAATTCGAAGCAATTTCTTGCACAATGAACAATATGAATGCCAAGTATCTACAGCAGGTATAGTTGGGTTTTCTTTTCTTTGAGAGAGCGGTTCGCCAGAAAATAGACCACTTATTTAAACATTGCTTTCAACTTTCATTTCTTCGACGTCCACAGAGATCTCCTCATTTTGTGAACAAGTATACAAAATTAAATAGTACAAGAAATACCGCGCAATTCTTTAATTTTGTTAAAGGAGCTTTTATATTTTTTTAACTATCAGCGGTAAAGGGAAAAAGTATTTATTCGTAGCTCAAATTAATACTGATCGACAGAAAAATCCCATAACGGGACGGGTAACGGGAATGTGATTTTAATTTGAATGTGCCGAAATATAATAGAACATTGATATTTTTATATTTATTAAAACCAATTAAAGCTTTACAGTAGAAGAAGCAAAAGAAACAGAATCTTTGTTGTAAATGATGTTATAACATATTTGATACTCATTTTATTTCAGAAAATATCCATAATAGTTTTAGTATTTTCTACGTAACTTTTTTGACAAAGTCAAAATTCTATTTCTAACAAAACATTTTTATCATGTCACTCGCTATCATATTCTAACATGTATATTGCTTCTATATCTACATCAATATACGTAACACTGACTTTACATACTTATAAAACTTTGAAGGCATAAAATGTTCAATAAACACTGCTGCCAGCGGAGGTACTTACTGACTTTTTATGACATCGCATCGGTAACAGTTGGTTAGAACATTTCAAAATGTGTTCGTGCAGACTCTTTGATTAATTTTAATCGTAACCAGTAAAGAAAAGTTGTTAACCTATATACAGTCCTAATGCTTCATTGAAATCAAGTCATGGCTACAATTGATGAGATGAGAGATGAGAGATGAGCTTAATCATGATTGCCATATGCGGGTTGGTGATAATAAACCCGAAAAATACGAATCAGTTTGCCCTACTTGCGAATGGACCCTAGTAACTGACGATGATGACTTGTTTTCTATGGAGAGACCTTCATGCCAAGACTGCCTAGCGATGGAGGATTATACAGGCTTACTTAGCTAAGTAAACATTAAAATCAATTGACGTATTCATTGTACGACAGTTAGGTAGTTCTTCGGATACTTTCGCGTTCCCATAGTCGTGGCAAAGCTTGGACCTATTGCTAGTTTTATAGCTGAAGAGTTTGTCGAGGTTTGAATTCAAAAACTGTAGAGTTGGGACGAAAAGTTATTGGCAGTTAAACTTTTATGGTAGGCACGGATAAAAATGCTTCCACTTATTTCCGGCGGTGTAACTTTAACTTCATAAATATGAAAGTGAGCGGATACGTTACCTGTATTAAAACAAATGGTCTGTTAGTTTGTTTCAGGCAAGCGCTTTTAATAATAGCCTTTATATCTCCATTCTTCTCGATTAGCTATCATCTCAACATTTACTTCTTTCCTTGTCATCTCATCTTCACGCAATCTATCCATATTTTCTTCGATCTTCCTTTCTTTTTTATTAATCCTTAAAGCAAGAACTTTTCAACAATAGCCCTTCAGCCTTAAGAAAAAATATAACCCCCACTTCATATGTACCGTAGTTTAGGTACCCTAAACATAATTCTATAATAAAATCCTGTTTTACTACCAAAACCCTAAGAATGAAGTAGCTCTTAAAATTTTCCAAGTAATGATTCTTTTTCTGCAACCACATTATTCTCCAAATGGCACGTCTCCGCTGAGCACAGCAGACGTACATACACTTATAGCTATGAAACATTCCCGACCACACCAGTCACGTATGAGAGCGCAAATGAAATTCTCCTTGTTTATTTTACACTGTTATATATCGGTTGTATGTTTATTTGCCAAGTTATTAGTATTCTAGGAAGTAGCGCAATACCTATCTCCATTAACGGAACAATAGAACTCGGGTCATAACGCTGCGTTATTATTTTCTGGAAATGGATATCTCGTGCACCCATTTCATAGTGAATTTCAATAAGTAGCTCATTATTTTAAACAATGATGCTAGAATAGGCTTTTGAATGTTCTTTACTATGTTCTAAAATATTTTGATTGTTCAATAATAAAATGTTATCTTATCTTAGGGCCTGCCGAGGTTTTCTTTTTTCTTCATCATCATCATCATCATTCGTACTTTGTGCACAACCCCATGATTTCACTCTAATTCCTCTGTAAAGACGACTGCCATTCGTTAAAGCAACGTCTTTGAAAGCTACGAGCCTGAAGTTTTTCTGGTTTTTGATAGGACGATCCCAAGAATCCCATTCTTCTGTAATATAATAGACATACTCAATTTATCATACTTTTATTGAGTCTCAAACGTCTCCGTGGTGCGACTTGCGGTGCGGTAAGGCTTGTTATAAGTTCGTTCGGCTATCAACAACCATAACATTATCTAAGTCTGTTGTTATAATGTTAACTACTTTGTTGTAATCCATCAATTAGAGATCACAAACCCAGTTCCTTCCAGTGGTTGAGGATTTCAAGTGAAGTGTGCTTCCAACTTCAGCCTTATCGCTACTTACCATCGAGGCGAGATGAATGATAAGCATTCCCAGTTGTAAAACATAAAATACTAGCTGACCCAGCGTACTTCGTACCGCATTTCTTTTTTCTTAATAAAGCCTATGTTACTCAGCGCTAACGTAGCATTCTAATCGTGAAAGAATTAATTAAATCGGTCCAGTAGTTTTTGAGTTTATTCGTTGCAAACATACGTACATACAAAAACACAAAGGTTTCCTCTTTATAATATTAGTGTAGATAACTTGAATGGAAAATATCTTAATAACTTTTGAAAACAAATAAAATCCGAAATAGTCTACTGGATGCCACTTCCAAGAATATATTTTAGAATCTACGAGATATTTTGAGACGATTGTGGATATTAAATGGACCGGTTCGGTGCTATTTGAGTTGTTGGATGAGGATATTACCGTGGTAATTGGACTAGAAAATGTGTGGTTTTTCCACATAAAAGCTTTGTTTGACTTTGCAATATAAATGGGTGCAAATATGGCATTGCTTTATCAAAAGAAATCGTATAAGCGTTAACTTAGATACGGTTAATTTTAAATTGCCTTTGCTGTATATGTAATTTATCAGTGTTATACCGATCAATGAGTTTTTTCAATCCAAGCAATAGCCGTTGGTCCCGGGTTGCGGTCATGAGATGGCAGTCGTTACTCGTCGCTAGTTACTAGTCGCTAACCCGCATAAGGCCTGCGTGGTGAGTTGTGGCCCGATCATCCAATATGCCAATCCTTGTAGGAAGGCCTGCGTGCTTAGTTCAAAGTGTATTCGTCATTCGATCACGGTAATGAAAACGAAAATTGGTATGGCATCGAAGCAGAGCGTAGAGGTTAACGAGCTCGGCCTGCGATTGCTAATGCTAAGCAAATTTCGCTTGGTCATCGGATGGGTGACCACTTTATCATCTCGAGTTCCTCCGTATTTCGGAAGGCCCGTAAAGCCGTTAGTCCCGGCTGCAATAGCGGTCGTTAACAACCACCAATCCGCACTGGGCTCGTGTAGTGGTTTCTGGCCCGTACTCTCCCTATCCATCCATAGGCTCGTGCAGTGGGGGCATAAAATGAGCTGGTTTCGAACGGAGGCAACGGCTGCACCTCCTGGCGACAAACAAGGAGAGTAAAAACTTTTCCATTTAAATTCTCGTTTTCGTGATGAAAGACAAATAAAACTCGAATGTGCCTAGTTCGAGTTTTATTTAAGGGCTGGCCTGGGCTCAGCAGTTACATACTTTTAAAGGCTAATTATAACGATGATGAAGTTATTATATACCGAGTTAATAGAGAGCAAGTTTATCATAAGGCATTATAATCATTAATAAATAGTTCTAATTTACAAGCTCGTTACAAAGTTTCGTCGGCGAACATGTCTACAAAGTTGCCAAGAGTAATCTGGGATAATTAAAAACAAACTTGTAAATTTGCCATAAATTCTGGTGTATAAACTCCAGGTTTGCTTCAAAGCTTCAACTTTTGTTGAAGCGTTAAATTTTACTTGGTACGTCTTTTAAATATTTATAATTTTGGAACAGACAACTTTTGTATTTCGTGTTATGAACGGGGGGTTACATCTTTGTGACAACTTATTAACTCATATTTGTCAATAATACATTTTTATTTATTTAGTTGGGAAGGCTAATAGCTTGTGTAACAGTAGATTTATAAGCACGAGAGGCTTATCTATATCTATATAATAGACGTCCTAAATGGGTATTAGGTAAAAAAATGTTTGCACGATTCAAAAGCACTTTTCTAAAGTTTATTTGAATAAAAAATATTTGACTTTGATTTTATATCTATACTATTAATAAAGAGGTAAAGTTTGTGACTTTTTGTTTGTTTGCGGAGGGTAATCTCTGGAGCTACTGGTCCAATTCCCAAAATTCTTTCACTGATAGAATGCTACATTCTTTGCGCGTAACATAGGCATCTTTTTAAAATCTTAAATTCGCACGAACGAAGTCGCGAGTAAAGTGCTAGTTTACTTTAAAATAGGCCCGTTCGCTGCACCGACGAGTGAGGCAGACTCTCTTCGAAAATTTTCTCCTTTGCTTTTTCAGATATTATGAAATAAAGACTAAAGGCGCCCTAAGAAATAAATAACATTTGTTGATTTCGAAACGTCAGGATAAAATAAAAATAAACCAATGTGTAAAATAAACGTAAACAAAAAAACACTTGGTAAAGTTTGTCATACCATATAAACCCCGAAGTCGTGGTTTTCAAAAAAGATTAAAATATAAACAAAAGCTTTGTCTATGTTAAATCGCTCGAATAATAGCTGCAATAGTCAACTACACAACTAAAACTTCAAGCTATTTATGGGGCCATTACTGATGCTTAAAGTTAGTTGTGTGTAAGTTTTGCCGTTGTTAAGGATCTGGCCATAGCCATCACCTGTGCCACTTTGGGTTCATTTCTGAAAGTTTGTGAAACTGAATTAAGTAAAATGTTCGTACAGCAGACAACAAGCCCGAAAATTGTTTCCGCTGGCCTGAATATTAAACTTTTTTTATACAAATCTTGATTTAATTGAATTATATTAATTAGCCGTTACATTCATTAGAATGTGTTGCAGTTCCTACATAATAAAGTTACTTAAAATATCAAATATTTTCTCGTGAATAAAATCTGTCAGGAACAGAAGGCTCAAAAGTCTGTTTCAACTATCTTGAAGGGTGCATGCATAAGCCTGCTTAATATAAAAAAATAACGGAAACTTAGGAAATGTATATCATCCAAAATAATAATCGTTATTAACATATTAACGCCTCGGTGGCTGAGTCGCAAAGCGCTTGGCCCGATACCCAAGCCCAAAAGTCCCGGATTCTATTCCCAGGTCGGGCAAAGTGTGTTTCAGAATTAATTAATTAATGAATTGCGAATAAATAACTTGAACTTGAACTTATTCGGTGCATAGCTCGGGTTTGTGATCACCAACCCGCATTTGGTAAGCGTGGTGGTTAAGCCAATACCCATCAATTCTAGTGATGACTTGATTTCAATGATTATTTAACCGCCTTTTTGGTCTAGTAGCTAAGACCACCGGTTTAGACCCAGAGGTTCGATTCCCCCCGTACATGTTTGTGTAATTGGTTTGGTTGGTGGTAGAGCTTGTTTGTCCGCCTGACTAGCTACTACAATCTTATCTAAATATGTCGCCATATCATCAATGTTTGTAGCATTGTTGTGTTCCGGCAGCTAGAGATAAGATAGCCAGTGCCTCACTAGTTGAGGATCCCGGGTGAAGTGCGCTTCCATCATTGGCCTTATCATAACTTAACATCAGGTGAGATCAAGGCACTGTGCTTACCCGTTTAATATTAAAAAAAATGAAAGAGGTCTTTGCCCAGCAGTGGGACAGTTATAGGCTATTTACCACTACTACGACCTACCACTATTAACATATAACCTTTTTAAAATACACAAAAACTATGACTTGTTATAGCGACCAATCAGTATAGTTATAGCATACTACTGCGTAGCTAGATTTCATAATGAGTTCATAATCATCATCAGCTCATTTATGTCCCCACTGCTGGGGCACGAGCCTTCCCTATGGATGGATAGGGAGAACGGGCCATGAACCACCACGCGGGCCCAGTGCGGATTGGTGGTTGTTAACGACTGCTAATGCAACCGGGACCGACGGCTTAACGTGCCTTCCGAAGCACGGAGGAGCTCGAGATGATAAATTTTCGGTCACCCATCCGATGACCGGCCTTTGCGAAAGTTGCTTAACCTCAGCACTCGCAGACCGGGCGCGTCAACCACTGCGCCATCGAGCTCCTCTGCGCCATCGAGCTCCTCAGCAAAGAGTTATCTCCCTTAAATTACATTTTTTTATGTCATAAGGAGGCAAACGAGCAGGCGGGTCACCTGATGGAAAGTAATCACCGCCGCCCCAGGGTGGTATTACGCCGGACGAGCCGGCCCATTTCGAGCTGCAACGCAGCGTGGCTCTACCACTCAAAAAACATACAAATTTACTAGTCCATGTACTGTATGTACATGTTTGTATCTGTAGAAAAAAAGATGTATTTCTTGTTAATGTTTATATAAAATAAAACTAGAAAATAATAATACTAATACTGTGTCAAATGAGGAAGCTTCTAGTCAATAAAATATAGTTGTCCATAAACTAGATATAAGTCTCTCTTGACCGATTTCGGCCACAGTGACTGTATGCACTGGACAGGCATATCTCCTTAGTGTGGGCTTCGCTGCTCTCTTATGTGGCTTACGCTGACGTAATGGTAGGTAATGGCTGCAGGTGGTCTGGCCTTCAGATCATCCCGCTTCCTATCCAGGTCTTCGTAACGTTCGGTTTCGAAGTCATTCACCTGTTGGTTAATGAGCTGTCGCCATTCGGGGCGCTGCGCTGCTAGGTACCTACCAACCTTATTATTGTGGTAGGCATTTCCTGACATAGAACTCGACATGCAGAATAGCGTCATTTTAATTAAGTCATGAACTATTCAGAGAGTTAATAACGAGCGGCTGACCGACTTTCTGCTGCTTAGACATGATGAAAAGATACCTAATTGGAATTTCCTATTACGTTATTCAATAGTTAATAATTAGTTGCAGAAATATATAACATTTTATTTCTAAGGTTTTATAGTAAGGTTTTATAGTAATATTAATAGGTGGTAATTGTACAAAGTATGTGTAATATGGTATGTATGTGTTATCTGTTGGTGTATGAGTGAAGTGTGAGTGTTAAGATGGAGTATGTGTGTGAATGAATGTGCGTGTTTGTGTGACAGTTTTAACACTAGTGTTAAAAACTGTATTTTACAAGATTTTATTTATAATGTCAAATTTACTAAGATATTGTACCATATTTTTTATTCTAAGCGATCTAGGCGTCTCTACAAAAAGTTTACATGTAGATGACAACTTTAACAAACAGGGAGCAGTAAATTTTTTTTTATATTATACAACATCACATACATTGCTAAAGAAAGTAGCTAAAGAACTCGTATTATGGAAATCAGAATCAAGGACGGTACCACAACCACCCAGACCCGGCACAATATCGAAAAGTGCGTTTTTTCGACATTGACACGATCGGGAATCGAACCCGGGACATCAGATTTGCGAAGCTACTCGGCTACGGAGGTCGTCGGAGCTATTGTGATCAATGTTACATAAAACTTGATTCAGAAGTTACCCCGTCTTACGGTAATTAGTTTAAGATTTTGTAAGCTCCTTAAAAAGTACTATCACTCCATTCCTACATCAGTAGGCTTTTAACTTGGCGACGTTTAAAAATGGTTCAATGTAAGTGAACGTAGCGCGTCAAGCCCCGAGACCTTTTTATGCAAATCTTATAGGATGTGCCAGGATTTTTAATGAAACTGCGCAATTACTTTGATGGATACTGCATCCGTGATGTGACCCTCGGAGGGATGGGAAAAGTCTATTCCAATTAAATGTCAGCTACATTGATTTAAACTGCACCTTAATTTAAGAAAATATAACGGTTCAGTGATTATTTCCCCTAAATATATCGGATGTTGTTGAACGGTTTGATGTTTTACTTTTATTATTCCTCTAATTGTGGCTTTGTACAGCTTACATAACATAAGTAACTACGAGTAAATACCTAAAAGCAACGGTTGGATAATTCGAAAATATTAAATAGAACTCTAGCTCTAGCTACCGGGTTTAAATTCAAGAATCCAATTTTCCGTTACATGTGCGTAAGGTGAAAAATTTATTTCGCTACCGTCACGTGGGCGTAAGGTGAAAAATTTATTCACTGTTCATTACTTTTCTGTGCAATAGTTCTTGTAGTAACGAAACGGCTAAACCACATATTTTGACAAGGTGTAGAGTTTGTGAAGTTAGGGCTTGTAGAGTTAGGGCGTGTAGAGTTAGAAGCTTGATTCTACATATTTTCAGACCTCTAGCATCAACATATGCGGAAGTCTCATACAAACTTCCACTCCTAGTTTAAGGGGTTGGGGAGGTAAAAGTTCCAAGTTTTAGATTTTTTTTGTGGTTTGTGTTCTAGCTTACATACCAAATTTCAGCTTTCTAAGATTTCAGGAAGTACCTACCCTAAGAATTTTGATGATCATCAGGAGTTAGTGACAAAATCGGGGTTTTTTAGATATCAACAAAATTTAAAGTATAAGTGCTATGCAATTAAAACTTTATATGTTTAATAAGACTACTATTGATATCATATCTCGATAATTTTGTTTATCTGGTATAATGCAAACCCAAGTTATGAGGGTTAAAAAAAACGACTAAGCGCTGCGAGAAAAGGTGTGCCCTTGCGTTTCGCTTGGCTCGTCTTAACGGGGGCACTACCGTGCCTCCAGACCCCCAGATTGTCCAATATATATAAGGTCACAATTTATCAACTGCAAATATTTTGACAAAACATCTAATTACATCAAAGAAATAAGGCCTTAGCATTTAAAAAAAATTCAGGCTAGTTTTTATTTTATTTTTCCTAACACAAAAATTGTAATATTTTTAAGAGCCTCTCTGTCGGCTCTTTTGAATGAACTACGGGCACGTGTAAGCGGTGAAGGCAATGCGGCCTGTCTGTTTCGGCTCCTTTGAATTAAAACTACCGAAAGTGCTATATTTAACTTTTTAATCGAAATGTCTTTTGGCGTTTTTCTTGAAAACTAGCGTATAAAAATTTAAGATCTTTTCATAAAAATAGTTTATATATGTTGTTGAATTTATCCTCAAAATATTTGCAGTTGATAAAATGTGACCTTATATAATAATACACACAAGAAACCTTTTACAAACTGTAGTTAAAAACAGTTCGCTACAAATTGAGTAAAACTTATCTCCATCGATCTCATTCAGACTTCTCTAACTTAGGTTTTACTGTGATAAAATAAACAGTAAACTTTACTGATACCACTCAGCAGAATCAAGTAAACGGGCAGGACTTAGAGAAAAATGAGAACCGAAACTCTCTGGACGCAATCTAATAAAAAAAAGTAAATGCGACACCCTTACGCAGTCGGAATTTTAATCAATTTTGCGGCCAATAACTGAGCGGAGAGCTCAGCGGAGAGCCTTCTCGCGAATTACCGCCTTCACCCGGACTATATTCATCAGTATAACAGACTGAAATTAAGAAAAAATAAGCGCAATTTTTTTAGGCTTCATAATACAGTTTTGTTTTTATTATCAAAGAATTTAAACGGGAATTAACGCAGGTTAATTAGTAAGAGAGGTTCATACCTTCTTTACGTAGCGTAGGACGCTCTTAGACTAGGTGGAACGACGATCTTCGCAAGGTGGCTGGCAAGGGCTGGATGAGAGTAGCTGTGGATCGTGCTGATTGGTGTGCACTTGGAGAGGCCTATGTCCAGCAGTGGACTAGTATAGGCTGACGATGATGATGATGATGATGATGATGATGATGACGATGATGATGATGATGATGATGATGATGATGATGATGATGATGATGACGATGATGATGATGATGATGATGATGATGATGATGATGATGATGACGATGATGATGATGATGACGATGATGATGATGATGATGATGATGATGATGATGATGATGATGATGATGATGATGATGATGGTGATGATGATGATTATGATCATGATGATGATGATGATGATGACCTTCTAGCAAGATTGACAAGCGAGGACAAGACAATTGTATTGAAATTAAAACAGTTGACAAACAAACTTCATTAATGTCTCTACACTGTACTTAATCCAGAACTAATCGCATTAAAAGATCACGATAAGTCCGTGGAGTGGTTAAATTTGTTATTTTGTTTCACTTAACCGTTGACAATGTAGTCTGGTGTGTGGAGTTAAGTCCAGATTATTAGATCCTTGTGGGCGACGATAGTAAGTCCCACATCTTAAGTCCCATATTTCTATACTGTTTCATTGGCGTCGTAAAGTGTCGACAGTTTTATTGAAGGAAGCATGAAATGGAATAAGCTTATATGTCCACATTGCAATTTGCATAGAGAAATACCTTTCTCCGTCTTGTTTTGTGAATTCATATTTACGCCGTAAACTGAGAAGACTCAGTTTAAAGAAATATTACTTTATTCATTGCAAATTCTTAGTGTACCTATAACTCGTCCCTACTTTTTTTTTAATTTATTTATTAGTTGCCACTTTCCCATTTAATAATAATAAACTATGTTCTAAGCTCATACTTCCTTCTATTATTCACAGCAATTTTACAACACCAACAACAACACAATGCCAATACATTATTTATGTTTCTCTTCTTCTTACCAACTATGTAAAAACTTATATAATAAATATGTGAAATGAAATACATTGTACGAATGTACTCACGCTATGAGAAGTTCGATGGCGTAGTGGTTTACGCTAGGTTTGCGATTGCTATAGTAAGCCACTTTTGCAAATGCCTGTCATCGGATGGGTGATAAAAATTTGTCATCTTGAACAAATCATCGTAAAATCGAACAAAAGAATTAAGGGTGGTATTCCACTCGGTATATATTCACGTGAAGACCTTAAAATCCGCATAAAGACCGGCTGTCATCAATTTTGATTGCTGATTCTTACATTACAGGCAGCTATAAGTAAGTGTTCCTAATAAAATCAATTAATTGAATAATATACTAAATTGATAAAAGTTTACTGGTTTCTGATTTATTCCTTTGTATTCGCCCAACTACCTATCTGGGTGCCAAATTTTAACTTTCTAGGTCATCTGGAACTGGGATTTTTGGACATTAATAATTAAATAACCGTTTGAGATGTGTTTATGAAATTTGGAGCACATATGTATAAATAAATAATAATAAAAATAACTTTCGCAAGTCTTAATAGATGAGCCAAATTTGACATGTTTATGTGAAATAGTTTCTGAGTTATGAGGGAGTCAAAAGTGGCTCCAAATGGTTCGTGTAATATTACACACGGTGCTGCCCGCCAGTTCTGTTAGATTGAACTTGGCTTGACACGCTACCGCGTGTCTTCGAATTTTGAACCCTTTACTTATTACAGTCTCCAATTTGTGATTACAGATCAAAAATTCTTTAAAGGGTTCGTAATCGAAACATTAGGTCATGTGAATGTGTAGTATCGCGTAAACTTTATAAAACAATACCTTGATGTTTTCTTTTGAGGCCTTTACCCAGCTGTGGGATAATATAGTATCTGAAATAATTAATAGAATTGAGTAAAATGTTTAATATTGTTTGTGTTCTGTGTTATATATATGTGTGTGCAATAATAAAGTGTTTTATAAGTATATCTATCTATCTAAAATATGATTATTTTACAATTAATTATACATTCATACTGTTTTATTTCATAGAATAATAAACTTTGTTGAAATCCAAAGCCATATATTATTAAGGGAATCCTGTGGCACATTGAATACAAGATTCGCGTCGTTCGTTCGTATGCACATTAAAAAAGCAATTTTCGTAAAACCACACTGTAATATTGCACACGAATACGTACCAAGTACGCGTGGCTGTTGACCTACTTCTTCAGGCTTTCGTATCGTGTATTCAATATGAATTTTGACTGTTCCTACATGCTTTTTTGCTTTTTTTTTTCATTAATATAATATTTTGATTTTTCGCGTTCCATTTTAAACAGAGTTGAACATACTTTACTCTGTAAAGGTATCCAGGCAAACCTTTTTATTCCCGGTATTAACGATGTGGCTACTATAATAATGTGACCATCGTACATATTTTACATAAACACATAAATTTTTGAATATGGATTCCGATACAATATTATTGTAAGTTATTACAATCTGTATGATTACAGTTTGTATTGTGTGAATAAACAAAGCATGCTACGGGGTAAAAATAAAAGCTGCCGGGTCGCATATACACTTATATAAATTTACTACATACATGGACTCGACAGAAAAACTTTTTAAACTCTTGTCAGAGAACAAATGAAGATCATCGATCTTAAACGTTTTTCTTTTGTTCCAGGTCCAACTGTCAAGTTCTCGAATACAAGACGGCAGGCTCGCCGCAAAGTGGAATAGTTGGAATAGTTCCGAGCGTGGTTGGAACGCGAGTGGCAGGTGTCACGGGGACCATGAGGAGGGGGGGCGGCGGGGGATAGCATGACAGCGCCTGCCACGGCGGCCTGATGGCGCTAGTGCGCCGCATACTAGGCGACGCCCAGGTGAGGATTTATAATAATATAATATAAACACGACAATGAATGATTCATAGTGGAATAGTCGTATTAGTTCCGAGCGTGTTTGGGGCGCATGTGGCTGGTATCACGCGCACCATGGAGGGGCGGTGGGGGATAGCATGATAGCGCCTGCCACGGCGGCCTGATGGCGCTAATGCGCCGCATACTAGGCGACGCCCAGGTGAGGATTTAAGATAATATAATATAAACATGACAATGAATGATTCATAGTGGAATAGTCGTATTAGTTTCGAGCGTGTTTGGAGCGCATGTGGCTGGTATCACGCGCACCATGGAGGGGCGGTGGGGGATAGCATGATAGCGCCTGCCACGGCGGCCTGATGACGCTAGTGCGCCGAATACTAGGCGACGCCTAGGTGAGGATTTATAATAATATGACATAAACACGACAATTAATGATTCATAGTGGAATAGTCGTATTAGTTCCAAGCGTGTTTGGGGCGCGTGTGGCTGGTATCACGCGGACCATGGAGGGGCGGTGGGGGATAGCATGATAGCGCCTGCCACGGCGGCCTGATGGCGCTAGTGCGCCGCATACTACGCGACGCCCAAGTGAGAATTTATAATAATATGATATAAACACGACAATGAATAATTAATAGTGGAACAGTTGTAATAGTTCTAAGCGTGTTTGCTGTGTGTGCTGTGCTGCGTAGCTCCTAACGTAACGGTACACGGTCGAAGTTGAAAAGGCATTTATTTGAAATCCACAATCAATTTGTTCCTTGTAAATCTGGCTATAAACCCGAGCTGTCGGAGCACAACAATAAGATGACCTATGTTTTGACTACATTTCAACGTGAAAAATTACTAGCTTTAAAATATTCCAATTTTGCGGATTTTAGTCGTTAACAACTACCAATCCGCACTGGACCCGCGTGCTGATTTATGGCACGTTTTTCCTATCAATCCATAGAGAAGGCTCGTGCCCTGGCAGTGAGGACATAAAATGCACTGGTTGTGAATGGTGAACCGTCACCTTAAATTGCTTAAAATTCACCTAAAACTTGTCCAACTTTTGCTTAAGTCAATGTGTTTTAAAACAATGACGCATTTGAAAATGGAACATACTAAAATTCAAAATTCAAAGTCATTTATTCAGTCTAGGCTACAAGTAGCTCTTATGAATGTCACTATGCCATCGGTTCGTAAGTCTACACAGCCCCTCAATTCTGCTATATGTTTTGATCTGAAACGGATCTGAAAAGCGAATAGTTTTAACGTTTTCGCTATTCAAAATCAACTCTATAGGTTAGTAGTTAGCAGAATACGAAAATGTTGAAACTATAGCGTACTAGTATTCTGCTAAATACGAAGTCAACTCTATAGTTTCGTAGTTAGCTGAATAATGAACGTTGAAACTATAGCGTTCCAGATACGTTTTAGATCAAAATAAATAGCAGAATTGGGGGGCTGGGCTGGGCTAGGAGACCTTGTACCGAGAAGAACCGGCAAGAAACTCATCAAGGGCGGTAAAGGCGTAAAGGTAGCTCACGCGATCCATACCAATTTAAAGCGTCACAATATGCAACGCCCCAACGCATTATCATTAATTACAAACTTTATGGGTAACAATCTAAAACGGCACGATTTAACGGGCTCCCTTAAGCGACTATTACGTCAAACGTTGGCAGGTGAATTCACTGAATAGTCGAATAGCTCAGATTAATAGCGGCAGATAAGGGCTAGTTGGATCACTAAAATGTGTCAGTGTTCGTCCAAAACGTTTATTTATCGTATAAACTTTCGTATTGAAACTATGTTGTCTTATAATTGGAAAATGGGTTGTTTTAGTTTGCTTATACTTACCGATAAACTAAGCGTACGTTAACTTTTGATATGCGCGAGCGCTGTTCACCGCGGTCAAACAATCGAAATTCTACGAGTATTGTGTCGTGTGAGTCATGTTAGCAGCCTCACCACGGAATTAGGTGGTTTTGATTACTTAAAAAAATTGTGTATAAATAGTGATAAATAGTGACGTTAAGCACATAAATAGTGATACAATGGTTCAAAAGATATTTGAGTATCTTGGTGACGCTGCTAACTTGACGTCAAGCTTACAGGCACCTTACGAAAAACATTTCGTATCAATGTGATCTATATGTCAAAAAACTGTGCATAAATAGTGAATCGTATACGCAAAATTTCAATAATAGTACTTCAATACAAGCCGAGACAATTTTTAACACATTGACATATAAATCACGTTGATACGAACTGTATCTCTTAAGGTACCTGCTAGCTTGACGTCAAGTTAGCAGCCTCACCAAGATACTCAAATATCTTTTGAACCATAGTATCACTATTTATGTGCTATATATACGTCACTATTTATCACTATTTATACACAATTTTTTGACGTAGTCAAAACCATTTAATTCCGTGGTGAGGCTGCTAACTTAACGCTCACATTGTGTCTAAATTCACTGCAGATGACTGATAAACCTGATTTTTTTTTAACTTATAAAAGTTAAAATTAATTGTATAATTTTATATTCAAACAGCTGACAGTGTAAGAGGCAATAAAGCAAGGTGCTTCTGTTTATTTATATACTTGGTTTTAATTTTTTGAATGAATGTTATGAATGTTTTTGAATTCTAACAAACCCTTTTCAAGACATGCCTATAAAGACTCCATTCAAACGCGACGCATCTCGTAATTAAATGCCATGACCTCATTATTTTTGTCGTTTAGTACGCTTTGTGTTAGTGTTTCGTAAAATATATTTTTTCGCTAAATAAAATCATGGAAACGGTCATTTAAGTACGAGTAATACCAAGTTCTCACTTAGGTTTAGTTCAAACTGGTATTATTTTGACATATGTGCTCTGAGGAAAACTTGTTAAGTATCACGTTTTGAACCGCAAGAGTGTTCGTTATTTTCAAATAACCCTGCATATGACAAGTTTGATCCATGGTAAATTTTTCACTCTTGACTCGACAAAGAAACCCACAAAATAGACTACAAAATCACTTTATGTATACTAACAAAACTTTTAAATTTAGGCGAAACTACGCAAAATGGTCGACGAGCAAGTGTCGGTGGGGTCTCGGGTCGAGGCGGACTCTGAACCGGAGCCCGCCGACCCCCTCATCACCCCCGCGAGCTCCGCACTCGAGAGGGACCTGGACCCCCGACCGATACCCCCCGAACGCCGCCTCCTCATCGGCACGCTGGACAAACGCAACGGCTCCCTCAACGGGGACAAAGATGGCACGCTCAATAGGACCCGACTGTCTATAAGGAATGGGAAGGATAATCCATTTATAGGTAGTTATAGTATTTTTTTATTCAAGAAACCTCTTGTTCTCGCTCGCCAGCTCCATACCTGGACTCTAAGTCCAAACCCTCAGATTGCCACCTCCTCATCGTCACAAACGCAAAGGTTCCCTCAACTGGGACAAGGATGGCACGCTTAATAGAACTGAACTGTCTATAAGGAATGAAAAGGAAAATCCATTCAAAGGTTGCTATAATATTTTTGTTATTCAAGAAACCCGTTCATCACGTATCCTCCTATTACTTGGACTCTCAGTCGATACTCCCCGAACGCCGCCTCCTTATAAGAAAGGACAATCTATTCTGTAGCTATAATATTATTATTTTGTTTCAAAACGCTTGCATCATGCTAGACAACTCCTCCCTGTTGCTTGAACTCTCGGAATACCGGGTCTCTTAGTATATCAAAACGCTTGTATACTAGATGCAATAGCTTTATCAATGGACATTGTTTCGACATCTTCAGTACTAGTCTAGCAAAAAAACTAGTTTGCAAAACTTGTTACATGCAAGTCTCCGATATGACCTACCGCGTAAGTCAAAGGAACTTACAAGTAAGTAAGCGCTTTTCAACTCCGCTACCAAAGAGTTTTATAAGTTGATTCTAGCGCCAAGGAAACAAGCAGTGGAAACTGCGGTTAGTAGTAAATGCTCATTTATAAAATGCAAACTGATGAGGGTTCAGCCTCATCAACAAAGGATAACACATTTAATAGGTCCCAGCTGTATCTATGGAATGGGCAGGACAATCCCTTTATGAGTAGCTATTTTATTATTTTAATGTTACTAATATTTCCTCATCATACCGGCAAAACTTGTTAAGTAACCTCAGTTGTAGTATACCTTATAATAATCACTTGGCTTCAAGTTAATTTAATCACTTTCAAAGTCTATTATTTTTTACGCTACTAGTGTGTTTGTTATCAGGTTTTTTGGAATTGTAAACACGATTAGAACTGCCATAAATCTGTTTAACCCAAACACTGATACACATCTGTATGTCTTAAACTAATTCCACTTACAAAGGTTGTACTGATCCAATACCTAAGTCATTATTCTGTCATAGTTACAATGTTAATGTTTATGCTCCATTAGCGTGATTTATACCCTTTCTAACCACGTAATAAATCTTTCGGGAGAGTCATTAGCTAAATTGTTTACCCATAAATTGTGAAAATAATAAAACTCTCTCTTGTTGAAATTCAGATTTACAATAGCGATAGTACGAATTGAACAAATTAACTTTGTGTTAACAAGAAAATGTTGTAGTTTATTCCTTCCCAGATGACGACAATAAAGAGAATCAAGCAAATGGTAAACTGGAATCACCAGTGAAATGGTCGACACAGAACGGCAGTGACAGTGGCACGTACGCCGAGATTGGCACTGGTGGCACCAGCAATACCAGTGAAAGGAATATTCTGGACCCCGCTGACAGCTCAGAGGAGGAAGTGCCTCTACCAGATGCCACTTCTCCTGGAAGGAGCAGCGACGGTCCTGAACCGAGAGCTGATATCACAGCTACCATTGATGGAGGTAAGTTATTTGTCCTACATAATTATCATAGAAATAACGTGTGTTGTTTGCTGTTTGTTTAACTAGTATTTTGTGAGGATTTACTTCTTGTAAAAATAATGGATTATATCTTTCTCGTTAACAATGAGAGTATGAATTGTTCTATGCATTCACTATTTTCAGACTTATGTCTTGAATAACATGTAAAAATAATGTATACCTATCTTCATTAATCATTTACAGACGCGTGCAACTGTCAAATTCATTTCTTTCGGGTGGACTTTTTTTTAATATAGCCTATGTTACTTAGCGCTAATGTAGCATTCTAATGGTGAAAGCATTTTTTAAATCGGTCAAGTAGTTTTTGAGTTTATTCGTTGCAAACATACATACATACAAAAATACAAAGGGTTCCTCTTTATAATATTAGTGTAGATAACTTGAATAGAAAATATTTTAATAACTTTTGAAAACAAATAAAATCCGAAATAGTCTACTGGATCCCACTTCAAAGAATATATTTTAGAATCTACGAGATTGTGGATATTAAATGGACCGGTTCGGTGCTATTTGAGTTGTTGGATGTGGATATTACCGTGGTAATTGGACTAGAAAATGTGTGGTTTTTCCACATAAAAGCTTTGTTTCCTCTTTATAATATTAGTATAGAACAAAGTCGATTGAGACAATTTGACAGTTAGTGGTAGTCTGATGTACAGGCGAGTGTACATTAACCGCCTTTTATATTCTCACAACACACAGTGTGTTCGGGCATAATCTAGCGATATTATAGGAACCCACCAACCCGTATTGGGCCAGTGTGGTGGGTTATGGCCCGATATCCCCACATGATTACCACTATTGATCATGTGGGAGGCCTGTGCCCAGCAGTGGGACGTTTATAGGCTGATGATGATGGGGATGATGATGATTATGGGAATAATTTATGGTCTTCATTATATAGTCAAAATCTACCCTAATACTACAAAAACACAGTTAATAGGTAGGAAATTTTGGCCTGTTTTTTGTGATTATTGCTCGATGAAAAGAATCGTTGCAAATCAATTATGATTGGTCACTATAATTGGTGGGATATTAGTAGTTTTCACACCTACAGTCATAATAGTTTAATAGTACTACAATTGATACAGATTTTATAATAAATTGGGGGCGCCCGTGACTCCTTCTATGTGAACACCCGTATCACGTATCCCGTGATGGATACTAACTCAAAACCTTAGCAGGGGTGCGCACAATCGCTAATAAATAATTGTAAAAGTATAGGAACGCATACGGGTCAAACAAAGATACATTTATCCACACATATACATACAATAGATCTGGTGTATCCCTAAAATGTCTCTAGTTTATTCCCAAACATACTATATATTTATGAATGGTATCATCACGATGTGTTAGATGGATAGCAGAAGCATGTGTGGTAGGCACAATATTAACTTCCTACTGATGGTAACGTCGAAAACCTGATGAGTAATGCGAGTCTATTCCGTTAGGAAGTTCCGATGATAAATAATACCTATTCCGTGCACCGAATGTTCAGGCAAAATTCCTGAACCTATCAATCATACTGACGTTTGATGAAGAGAAAGCATTGTAGCATAAATAGTTGCAAGCATTATACTCTTATTAAGATTTAAACAAAAAGTAAGCTAACGATGGAAAAGATAAGCCCACCAGTCCTGTTTATCTTACAGTTTGTAATCCAGGAGATAATAGTTCTTAACTAGTCGAGATGGCATGTTTGTTTTACAGATGAAGTAAGTTTGTACTTAGTTTGAATTCTTTAGCGCTGCTGCGAGCTGAAACTGTTATGAGAGACGTTTATACGAAACTTGCGTTGGCTAACATGAATAAAGATTAATGCTTGAACTTCTGGGTCTAGCTAGTCTCTAAATATAATGGACAGAAATTTCTTACGTTGCACTATAATACGAAATGTGAATAGTTAAGTATAATTACTATTTTGTATTATGCTCATTAAAAGTTTTGCTTAAGTTTATTTTCTATGTAGATATTATGATCTTATTTTCTGTTTAATAAGTATATTGAATCTCTCAGTGTTTTTTTTGCTAATTTCATTATCTTTCTTTTATCAATGTCTCTAGAAATCTGTTGAAAATCTACTATACTAGATGACGATACTTTTACGGAAATTAAAACAATATTTATTTAAAAACTATACAAAACTGTATGTAAAAACAATTGTGTTCTTATTAATATAACACGTAGATAGTCACTTGGGTATTGACCAATTAACTTTCATGTCATCATCTTTCAATATTCTCTTAAAGTATTTGTTATGAGCGAGTTAAATATCAGGGTAATTAAATTTAATTCAAAATGTCCTAGTTATGTCTAAAGAGATGACACAAAATGTATCTTGTAAAGGAGTCCGCGCATTGTTCCGTCCCCTCGGAATATGCTCAGTGCTAATGAGCGACTGCCTTGGGGAATAAGCTCATTTGCCGACTAACTGCACAACCGACTGGATTAACTAGAAAGAACTTTCCGCTCTTGCAATTTGTCATTTCATTACACTCACGACCTTTTAATTATGGCACGTTAATTGGGAATTTATTCGGTGGCTAGTTAGTCATAAACTTTGTATGAGATTAAGCTGTAATTTTTGTATTACACGCTTAGGTACTTACTGCCACTTCCCTCTTGGTTTAAAAATATTTGGGATCTACAGTGCTGTTAGCGGTCTTGCCAATTTATGTTACTATAAAAGTTTTAGAAAACTTTTTTCGATTTTAGTTCCTACATTTTCTGAATTTACCTTTTCCTCTATTCTTTCCTATTACACGGAGGTGAAGTTGAAAGTTCTTTAATATTTTCGCTGAATTCGTATTCACGTTCATGGTAATGAGATGGAATGTTCCAGTTATTGATCTATATGAAGTTTCTCGTTATGATTAACTATTCCTATTGTGGTAACTTCAGTATAATATAGAATCAGCATAACCGATGTTTCATTGTGTTGTTCTATCGCCACTGCAATAATAGAAACGCCACTACGTGTTGTTCAGGCAATCTATCCGCTTCACTACGAATTAGTTCAACACACATAAATGCTTACAATGGCACAACTATTCCGTCATACAATTTGTCAAGAGCTTTCGTAGTAGCCATAATAAGTTCACTGACATGGGTCGACTGCACACTACCCTTGGAAGTGAAAGGTAACTCAGTAAGAGTAATTAACGTAGAGGTTGTTTGTGTAAGTCAATACATATTTTCGGGACACGGTACGATAAATTAGGCTTCGCGCACACCTGCGGCTCACCCTTCCGCATGTTCCACACAAGTAATCGATTTGTCTGGACTCCGTACTAGTGGTGAGACACGACATTTGATTCGACTGTCCCACATGTTGCGGTTTTAATAGTATTTATATGAAAAACGATATAGAAAACCATTGTTTTGTAATGTTTATGCAACCACCTACGACTACACCTTAAAATGGAATACTTTGTACAAATCTACCAGTTTAGTTTTTCATAGTAGTTTCCGTGATCACAGACTTTAAAAAATGAGAATTAGATTAATCATATTAGTCTCTTTATTGACATTTACAATGAGTGAAGCATGCTAATAGGTATATTATGTATGTATGCATTTCTGTTATTTGGTAATTAAACGCAAAAACAACAACTGTAATTAAGCAATGGAAGTTATAATATTAGTCCCGGATTGATAAATCAAATGAAGTGACTGTAACAAGTTAGGCCTAAACGTGATATGAATTGAATATTAAGTCACCAGTTCCTAATAAGAATGCTAAGCTCGGAAGCTTTGGGATACTAGTAACTTGATGGTACCCACTGAATAAAATATGAAGTACTTTTTTTAGTTTTTACAAGATTTAATGCAGAGATTTTATAATTTTATGTGATGGATTTTGAACATCAGCCAAAGGTTTTGAAAAAATATTTTTGAATAATCATATATGTCGTCAGAAATTACATTCCATGACAACCATGAATACAATAGAACCACAGGGTTCTATACTGCTGAAATATTATTGAAATCTGTTATTGTGTGCTATTTCAGTCCCTTAAATAGATACTTTAAATTTAAATGATAATTAATGTACGTCCTTCTAGTCTACTATCTTACATGATTTTATTATTTAATTGTATGTACACATACTCGATTCAAATACACATGCGCGTACATGATCACATCACTAGCGTGGACCGAGCCTTTCGTTTCACATTATTACGTTGTTTACATGGCTGTTATCATTCAGCGTACGGCTCGGCAGCACCGACATTTACTGAAGTTTATGTCGATTTCAATTTTCAAATTTATTTTCCATGTCAGCCATATAAACATGACAGTTAGTGTAGTTGTTTTTTTAATTATATAGCATTTTAATAGTTCTACAATGTTACTTACGTTACGTTTACTACATTTACTACGTTTGGCCTTCTTCATGGTAAATGACCGTAAATGATGCATAAAAACAATGCTACTAACATTGCTGTTAGTGCGATAGACTTAAACAAGATAGTGGTAGCTAGCTAGGCAGACTTAAAATAAGCAAATCTTGTTCTTAATATTGGGTCCTTACCTATGAAATTGACGTTTTTTTTTTCACTTATTAATAGGTGTATTACTTCTATAAGTCAATACCGGTTGTTAATATTATTATACACCTTCAAAATGACTATGTTACTTAGGCTTCAGTTATAACAATGATTATTCATTTTGTGTCTTTATGGTCCAATTTTTTTTTAAATTGATTTCTCTTTTGTTTCGCGAAATTGTCTTTTTGTTTCATTGTAGCTTCGAAGGGATTGATTGATTTTTTTTTCTTTTTAATGTCTGCTATATTTACCTAGTGAAACAAACACACTACTCTTAAATTTTTATAATGTTAACATAAACAGATGTTAAGAAAATTTAAAATAAAAACGTAAGTATGAAAAATATAATTTTGTAAAAAATCTTTATACAAAACGTCAATTTCATAGGTAAGGACCTAATATATGTACCTCATAAGTCAGCATCAAAATCGCTGACCACTTTAGTACACACGCCAGCATATACCATAAACTGTAAAATTTCTTCAATAGACTTTATACTTTATGCCTCTTAAGTTTATGGTTGAAAATGTATTAAAGAAATCTGACAGTTTTAGGTAAATTGATGTGCAAACGTCTGTACCATATCATAAAGGTTTACTACTGGTAGAAGGGGGCAAGCTTCTGATACGAGTTTATTTGGGTGATGTCACAAAGTGCTAAAGTATTGTGCTACTTTTGCTGATGACTGTATCTCCTCGGGAAATGGACACCAGAACCTCTAGGTCTGAGACTAGTGGTTAAAGCACTACATTATAAGGTTTTTGTCCATTTGCTATTTATTCTAAACTCGTTAGTATGGAAGCAGATTGTACAAATCTCGACTAAAGTCTCGACTATATTGATCAAAAATCATAATCGACATTCGATTGTAACTCACGATTATCTTATATAACCGTTGATACGTGCGTGAACAGCTCATCACTAGCGAACCGCGCCTTCCGTGACTGCTGGAAGTTTCGTATTATTACGATGTTTACATCGCTATAACCAATCCACCCTACAACTGAGGCACAACACTTTACAAAACTTTTCGTGTTATAGAGGGACAGCTTATAATGCTCGAATGTTAAAGGGACAAATTTTGGGGAGCCCTTAACAAGCCTTTGAGCGTAGAAAATTACGTACATTTTGATTAGTTGCTTTGGAAAATAGTCGGGTTTAATAAAACATTTGTACGTTTGCACCTTATCAAAATAACTTCTGTCAACTTCTATTAAACTAGCTGTGCCCCGCGGTTTCACCCGCGTTAATTAGCGAACAATCTACTTTTCCCGTTTTTACAACATTTTTCATTGCTGCTCCACTCCTATTAGTAATAGCGTGATGTAATATAGCCTATAGCCTTTCTCAATAAATGGAGTATTCAACACAAAAAAATTTTTTTTCAATTCGAACCAGTAGTTCCTGAGATAAGCGCGTTCAACCAAACAAACAAACAAACTCTTCAGCTTTATAATATTAGTATAGATTTTTTTTTTCATTCTGTTGATGTCTTCGTGCGTTTAGCACATTTAGCCAGTGTCAAAGTAATTTTTCTAACAAGTAATACATAAATAAACAATATTTCTTTTCTGTATGATGATGATGAATGATAATAGAAATGAGATATAAGAATAGAAATGAGAGTATCTCAGTAAAGATGTGGGGCTTTACTAAGTCCTCGAGCGGACTTCTTGAGAGAATTTGAAAAATGACGTTGCACTGTTTTGTTGTATTTGCCAACACTCATGCACACTCACGAACACTTAACGGTTAATAATCCACCATTATTTCATATTAATATTCGACATAACACAAATTTTAGAAAATAAAATAAAACCGCAGACATGACTCTTCACTTTCCCGCCAAGAAGTCCTAGTATAGATTATGTTGACAGAACAGAAGTTACATTCCATTGACAATCATGAATACCTACAATAGAGCGACATGGTTTTACACCTACCGCTGACATATGATTGAACCCGACTGTATGTGTACTATTTTAGTCCCTGATATTTTAAACTTAAGTTGTCAATAGCAGCTACTCTGCTCCTACCCGATCTGAACCCATCAGAGTATTTAGCAGAGAACGGGGACACGCTTGCGTGATGCCATCCGCTCTAGAAAACCTCTGACGGCTTGAGGAACCCTTTAAGTTTCTCGCTGCCCCTAAAAGCCCGGTGACGCTGAAGCCGTCTAAGGCCATCAACAAACTTCCAAAAAATAAGCTACTTTGCAGTTCAAAATGAACATTAATTTGTTCCTGCTTATTCGACCTTGTACTTGTATGAGGAAATTATCTTTTAAATTAGCTATGTAGTGAACAACACAACGATAGAATAGTCGTTACTGTACACCTTATGTGTTTTATAGAGCAATTAAGGGTTTTAAATATCAAGCTAAAGTAACTTGAATATAAACTACATATGAAATGAAACAACTCGCGTTTATTTATACATTACTTTTAATGTTTATTCTTTCGTTTGAGATGTTGGTCGTCTTATAATTAGTTAGTAGCTTTTAAATTTAATCAGGTGCGTTCCGTTTTACGCAGAAAGTGCTTACAGTATCTTTTGGTCTGGCAGTAGTATGGTGTTGGGGCTGGGATTTAATATTTTGTATGATGGGATCCCAGGCTGGTGGTAGATTCCAACCATCTTCTCTATTGAAATTAGGACGTTTTTTAATTTCAATAGCCTCGCGTATCATCCTAGGGAGTAATCGTTGTTCTCTTGCGAGTATTTGTGGTTTATCAAATCTGATTTAATGGTTGGGCCTCTCAAGAGAATGTTCGCATACTGCAGACTTATTTTCGCGCCTATGCTTGACGTCGGCTATATGTTCTTTTCTTTGTAAAAGTTGTTTCATTTCAATGTGTAGTGTTCGCGTAAACTTTAGAAAACAATATAAACTACATATGTTACGGGTAAGGTGTAATTATTAAAATGTATATAATTATGACTCTTTCCACGCACACGGGAAGACGCAGTGTAGGCAGGCCTCCAACTAGGTGGACCGAAGATCTGCCCCCAGATCCCCATAACAAAAACCGTAACGATATCGTAGCGACTTACAGCCGAAATTAATAACCTATCCTCAGCAAGAGATAGGTCTACTTGAGCTTTGTTGCTTAGTTATTTCTGTTAATTATTCGGAAAATAACAGCGGTTGCTTGGTAACTAAACTACGATAGGCCTATCTCTCACCAGAGATAGGTTATTAATTTCGGCTGTAAGTCGTTGAAACCATTTTCAGTTCGAACGACTTTAAAATCGGCTTGATTAGTGGATTTGAATAGTTAAATGGTTCAGGGCACTGGTGAAGGTCGCAGGTAGCCGTTGGATGCGAGCAGCACAAAAGCGGTCGATGAGGAAGTCCTTGGGGGAGGCCTTTGTCCAGCAGTGGACGTCTTTTGTCTGAGATGATGATGATGATGATGATGATGATGATGATGATGATGATGATGATGATGATGATGATGATGATGATGATGATGATGATGATGATGATATATTACTTTTGCAAGATTGAATATTTCTTTACTTTGCTTGAAACATTGCTTTACCTGAAATAAATTCAAAAAAGTCTGCATTTCATGGTACTCGGATCCACTAATTCCGGGCGTCAGCTTTTAAGAGACACCAAAAAGTTTGGCTCGGATCCCTATGTCTCGTTAGCTTGCTAGCTTGCGTTAGCTACTTGGGATAATAACAGCTAACCGGGTTCAGATTCATGTATCACCAGAAATAAACAAATATATTACAGTTGTTTGACATATATGTGTAAAGGACTTAGGTTTTATGGAGGAAATGGTACAGGTTTCCCTTTAGAGGTGTTCCCCGTGCGCATGCCTGTAGGTATAACATGAGCTTCTTCAAGAAACTAAACTTACAAAGAAACAAAACTTAGATAGGGCTTCAAAGTCCCTGGTTGCTGGAGATGTCCATTGGCAGCGATGACCACTTCTCATCAGGTCTTGCGCGCTTGTTTGCCGCCTTTTTACATAAAAAAAAATGAATGACTGACCATCAGTGCTGTAAAACTTAAGCTACTGCAAACAAAACAATTGTTAGACACGGTTGGTAATTCAAATTAGCCGCATCTACTATGTTAACACTTCCAACAAACATAAACTGAGCTTATTTCACGAAACATTTGGATTTGTGGGCAAACATTCTCCTGTATAAATTCGGGGGGATTAACACAAATAAAGCCTCCATTTTGTATGGCGGTAGAAAATGTAGTGTCAGATTACAGGCTAATGCAGAATTAAAACAGATTTAAACGGATAGTGATAATTTTGTAACACGACAATTTTTCATTAAAATGGATTTTTATTAAAAATAACACAATATTAGGTATAATTAGCGGGCCACCTTGTGTACGACCGTGCGTACATATGGCGCGCGAGGACTTAACATTTAGGCTCTATTTCTGGGTTGTAAAATAAATTCAAATAAAAGAACATTCTACTTCCCAATGCAGCTCAAGTTATCAAGTATCAAATAAACAGACATTTTCCACGATAGTGGACAAATCCACTAAGGGTTATCAAATAACATGTCATTTTATCAAGATATACATTTTTTTCTAGAAAACATCAACCTGCCTCATTAAACTCGAGTGGGAATCGAACCCACGCACAACCTTTGGATAACCGGTAAATTCAACGAGTTTTCTGGGGCCTCGGTAGCTCAGCGGTCAGAGCATTGGACCGGTTATCCAAAGATCGTGGGTTCGATTTCCATTCGAGCTTCCTGAGGCTGGTTAATATTTTCTAGTAAAAAAAGATCTCGTACCTACATATAGCATTGTGAATGTATGAAATCTACACATATAATAAAGCTAAAAAGGGTTGAAAGTCTGTACATGGAAGATATTCGAAAAAAGTTGGCTGGGATACTTAGAATCGATTACAGAACACGTTCCAACAGTTTTTAAAATTTTGTCTGTTTGTCTGTTTATTTGACCGCGCATCACGTGAAAATGGTTGAACTGATTTGAATGGAACTTTGCACAAAGACAGACCATGACCTGGACTAAGATATAGAATACTTCTTATCCTGGTAACAGGTTCCTGTGGGATAGCGTAGTCTTCGCGAATGAAGTCACGGGCGACAACTAGTAAAATAATAAATATACTAGATAGATAAATGTCTTGTATTCAACCGTAAGTTTCTTATTTCAAATATCCGTTTTCCTGACAGATGCAGCGTCCCCTGGGGGCAGGTCGGATCGGTCGCGGCATGAGGAAATTCCGGCGTCTCCCGGGATGCTGACAGCTGCCCAGCTCGCGAGGAGACTGAGACTCGAAAACGAACGTCTGCAGGTACACAAGTGATGAAACTATTGATTTGATTTGAGAAACACCCATTCATATTTGTAGACTGACATTGTGTTGTAGTAACTGCTTAGGGAAATTTATTAAAACAATATTTTAGGAGTTCACTCAAATTGGTCAATTGAGGTTTGTTGAAAAGAAAGATGTTTGGAATACAAAATATGCGAATCCAGTTAATTATATTTAAAACGTGTAATACATACAAAAATACTAACTAATTGAACCAACATCTGTGTGCTTGATTTTAAATGGTTGTAGATAATGTACATTTTAGTGTTTGCCTCAAGTTTTGTTAAACTCAGATGTTTTAGAGATAGGCATCAATACCACCTTTAACCAATTTCGCTACCAAAACTACAGGTCAAGAATTTATAGAGGAGATATAGGGTGAACGCGTTACCCTATCTATCGAGACATCTCGAGCTGTAAAACGAATTTATGTCTTCCTAGTAACTTCATTCAGTTGGATCCAGGAAGTCAGTTAACTGTTATTGGAAATTGAAATTCTATTTCGTGACATCGCTGTTGCTAATAATACTTTTCGTGTAGGTAAGGGTTAACAAGAATAACATTAGCTGTGGAATAATTCTTAAAAATTAACAAGTGAATGTAAATTTTTTTTTTGACGTTTGTGCCACCATAAAGCAAAACGAATTAAAAACAAAAATAACTGATCTAAAATACTACCGAAATATGCATTTGATATATCTGCAATTTAGGAATAAAGAATTTTGATTCATACTCAAGCCTTTTCAAAGAGGACTCGGCTTCCTTTGAAGCTAAATCTGCTGATAAAATGTGTCAATAGACTTGCTTTGTAACATCAGTTATATGCACGTTAGGTATGTGAATATCTGAGATAGTTATTGTTGCCTTATATGTACAGAAAACGTTAGGAATACATCGCTATTACCATCAGCTAAATATATGACCAATATGTTCCTTCTTCATCTATAATTTTTTTTGTACAGGCTGAATTGACGAGAGTTCGTCGACTTCTGGTGGCGGCTGCTGAACGGGGTGAAGCTGGCACAGCTCTGATTGAACGAGCTAAAGGGGAAGGAGGGCAGGACGCATCCCCTCTAGACCCTCAGCAGCTAGAAAAAGAGCTGCTACTGGCAAGAGAAGCTGTCAATTGTAAGTATTAACATCATGATTTACTGTAAAGCTTGTAATCTGCCATACTCAAAGCGTTAATCGAAGTGTCCATTAAAATAGGCGTCTTTAACACTCCCCATCTTGCATTAGGATAGCGTAAGTTTCTTTAAGTATATTAATATGTTCATTGTTGAATATTAGGATATTTAACAAAATATCGAAAATGTCATAATAAACAGTAAAAAAGTCAATATCGTTTCATCTGTAACTCAAAATTGGATAAGTTCAATAAAATAAGCATATAACACAAGCCACGCAACTTTATAGATGCGTCCAATAAATTCGACTATTTGACGAATGGTTGGCTCAAGCTATAATCCTAACCGATCCAATAAAAGTGGCCAATTTGTCGGGAGCCACCCCTAGTGTGGAAAGGTAGGTATTTGTGCCGGCATGACAAACTATAGTCATAATATTTGACGGAGTAGGTACCTGACATGCCATTCTTATACAGGTCACGTATAGTCGTCACGTATCTATGTTGCTCCCACTTCCAATTATTGTCTCAATTTTAGTTTGTCAGAGAATGTAATTTCATGCGTAGATTTAGAGACGTGCACACTGTATTCTACATACAATATACTTAACTAAGTATTATTAAAGTGATTACGCAGAGTTGTGATTTCACACATTCATATTTTAATGCTGTTACGAAGTATTTTAGACACATTTTACATATAAATTTGTATGCCAGCTTCAATAGTTTCTACATTAGAATTTCTATTGCCTATGAATGTTTTGTAGCGTGACTTCTACATTTCTTGTTAATATAACTTGCTTTAACTTTAGCAATCGCACACCGGGCGCGTTGACTGCTGCGCCATCGAGCTCTTTAATAATAACTAGTGATCGCCCAGTGGTCGAAATTCGACCATAATTTTCCTCCGATTCCATTTTTGAGGCTGCACGGATTGTATCTTATGCAATGAAAAAAAAAAGAAGTTGAATGTGAGTTTGGATTGGCAGTGACAGATTTCGGCCGCTCCTCTTCCATTTTTGAAATTTTTGAAAAATTTATGACACAATGTTTATTTACTTTTTATGCATAATTAAAAAAAAACATTAGCATTCTGCACTCCTTCTCTATATAAACTATAAGTGTGCGAAATTTCATACTCCTCCGTCCGCGCAATTTTCGTAAAAAGGGGTACAAAGTTTTTGTTGAAGATAAGAAAATATTATGTTGTTGCCAAATACAAATGGCTTATAAAAACTAAGTGAGGACTCTATGCTAGTTATGATAACCGGTATGACAGAGGTCAGAATAGAAACTGCAATAAAAACAAAGTCCTTAGGCGGAAACGGTACTTTGATCACACTTAGAGCATCATCATCATCATCATCATCAGCCTATACTGGTTCACTGCTAGTGCACGTGCACTCCAAGTGCACGCCGCCGAGCACGATCCGCGGCTACTCACATCCAGCTCTTGCCAGCCACCTTGCGAAGATCGTCGCTCCACATAGTCTGATAGTAAAACGGAATTGTCACATATAATTTCCATCTTTCAAGAGACTCCGAACTACTAACTCTAGGCTGATGTTTCGCCAAACAGTGTCATAATATTTGACAAAGTACCTCAGGTAGTTTAGAACAATCTCCAAGCAGGTCACGTTCTGTTGCCACGTATTTGTGTAACTTCCACTGACATTTCCGCTAACGCTATTACCGTTGCGAAAACACGAGTGGGCACTATCACTTCTGTTTAGTTTGTTTTTCGTTAACGTAGGTGAGGCTTAATTGACACACCTGCTTTGTTTTAACTCCAGAAACGATAGATTTGCTTTAATAATTGCTCCTCATTTATATAAAGTATGAAGCTAACGACACATCATTTTGTGTTCATATATTTTTTTTAGATAGTCATAGTCATAGATATTTATTGCATAACGTTGTATAAAGACAGTACAACAGTTAAGGTACAACATTTGGGAAATATGTACCTAATACTGAAAAAAATTGTAGTTTTTCCTATCAAGTTAATATTAATATTATATTATTGAATTTTAGATTTTAGATTGATTGACTGTACTGAATTGTATATAATACAAAGATAACTATTTTATTTAATAATGTATTTTTTTCTATTTGGTAATGTGTCTCAAATTCACGTGCAGTTTTTGAATCCGCCTCTTTACAAGATCAACAGTGACATTAAATAGACGCATATATATAATCACTATGTTGAAGATCTAAAATGTATCATAGCATAACAAACTCTACACAGAATACAAACGCACCAACATAACTAGACTTGACGTAGTTGTAACCTCAAATTGCTGACACTGGTATTCTCGGTAGCTCACGCTGGGATTCGCTCCAACGCAAGGCTGAGCATTGGTCCATACATGTAATAAGCCTAACTAACGCTGACATAATGGCCCTGTGGTGCACATTGTACTATCTACGCTTGTGTACTAATTAGTGTTATTTGCACCACACCGTAAAGTGCATGTAAGCTACCTCGGACAAAGAATTAGTCTAGCAATTCAAAGGGGGAACGCTGCCAGTATCTTCGGTACCTTGCCTAAAGGGACTCCTTTTAATAATTTATTTTAGTTATTGTATTATATTATTTAAGGTTTTTAGTTTTAGGTTCATTGTTATATATTAAGTGTTTTTTTTACCGTTTAATTAGATTTATTAATTCACAAACATTTATAATTAAACTATCTATAAGTGCCTATATAACTTTTTAAAGTAATGTCACTACAACTTTCGCGTTCCGTAATAAACAAAATACTTCCATAACTTCTCAGCGCAAGTTACAACTTCGAGTATAAAAAAGTTTGACTAGAATTATTTATCTGTTAAGTGGTAGGTATGCGTTAAACATTGTCTAATATATTGTTGTATTCGTACCAGTATAAAGCCCTGATTGACACACATTCATTAACAAGCTATCAATATATATCTATCATTTATTTTTGATGTGTAACATCTTTCCGCTCGCCTTCCATATATACAATTTGTGAGAGTGATTTCGTAGAAAAGGGACGGAAGTACGTAACAGTGTGATCCGTAACAGTGTGATTCGCTCGCCTTCTATATATACAATATATATATATATTATCTTATATATATAGTGTGATATGCATTTGCATGAAGGTTACCTTCAACAGTCAGGCAGGCACGCAATTTGTGGGAGTGATTTCGTAAAAAAAGTAACAGTAACAGTAACAGTGAGACTGAAGATTACCTTCAGCAGTCTCCTTATTTTTGAAGAAAGCCAGTGCATAAAATATATACATAATATCTCAGTCAGTAGTTCATTTGCGAGTTTGCTAAAGAAATAAAAATAAATAAAAAAAATAAAAAAATACGGTTAAATTGAGAAACCTCCTCCTTGTATGAAGTCGGTAAAGAAATGGAAAAAAAGAAAAAAAATTAAAAAAGGAAATAAAAAAGAGAAAAAAATATACGTCATTGTTAATTCTATATTCTATTTTCTATTATAATATTGATTTCAAAAGGTGAGATGTCAAATGTTACACATCATATGCGACTACTGTAAGGCTCGTTCATTTTTTTTTGTTTATAGTTACTATTCAGATCCCAATCTTAATATTAGTGTTATATTAGTATATTTTACAAGAGAAATAAAATTGCAATACTAATAGAATATTTTTTGTCAATACTAAGCAAATAGCATACAAAGTTAAAAAATCTTTCAAGTCAAAAATGGGGACAAAAGTATTCATATTGAGCGATCAAAAATCTGTTGTTTCAAACAACAATATTCAAATTGGGGGCTGTATAGTGCCAACGGTCGCACAAAGTCTTGTAGCAAAGAGGTCGGGTGAAATAGAATGGAATTGAAAGAAAGCCGTAGCTCAAGTATCTACATATAACAACATCTAACGAATAAGATACCACTTTGTCTTTGCTATGCCACCTAAGCTTATTTAGGTGGCGATATGGAACAACGCAATTTAAGTTTAAAACTAGATGTTTAGGTTTATACACAAATATTATGAATGAGATATATCTATATACATATAATGACTTCTCCTGACTGATTCATCATCGCCAAGCCTAAACCGCTGAAGCTACTTATATGAAATTTGGCCTGTAGGTTAATTGAGTTACGTAACCAGCCACTAAGAAAGGATTTTATGAAAATCACACCTTAAGGGGGTCAAATAGGGGGTGAAAGTTTGTATGAAAGTCCGTCAGTTTTGAAGTAAAAGACCATGAAAATTGGTATTTAGCTTTATGATAAGAAATAAAGTATGACGTGTCTCAGGAATTTTGTTTATATGATGATGATGATAATGATGATACTACTACAACAATTTGAACTAAAAATATCTTATAGGTATTTTATCTATCCTCTTTTCAATGAATACAAAACTGTATGCATTTGTTTGAATAAGCGATGTACAAAGAGTGACAAAGGTCTTATCTAGCGTTGCCATTGAGAGTAGCGCAGCCATTCTCCAGTACATATTCTTTAGGTAATGTACACAGAAAGCCTTTTACTTTACCAACTTTGCTCGGGCGCGGGCGGCGAGTAAATCTTTAGCCATTTGAAACTCGCAATTGGTGATTCCTTTCTTAGCGTCTGATTCGCTTGAATTTTTACCTAATATATTTTTTTTTGTTGAGGCGTTCCCACTTACCCCTACAGTTAAAAAATATATTATGAATACCACTATTCGAGTGGAAATAAACATAAGTTAGGTCATTAGAATTACAAACTTTAACTTTACCAAATGTCACACTACTCTGTGCGCGCAATGTGCTTAAAAAGGGGCACGAGGTTTTCTTTTCACGTATTATATACTTATGTTATCAATACCAAATATTATCAAGATCATATATGTTCTTTTATTTTATCTATCTATTTAACAATGGAAAAGAGCGAAGGGAAAGAGCACTTCTTCCGCAACTCTCAACTACCACAAAGTAAGGAGAACCCAGAAGGATACATACCGCGCTCGAGCAATGCACACAATCCCACACACGGACACGGTTCTCAGACTATCTCAAACCAGTCTAAGTGAAGTTGTTGCGAGATTCTGTCTCCGTGAGAGGTTCTCTATGTGTGCGTCGATGAGTCTTACTTTCTGCAGTCTCCTTATTTTGTGAAACTACTGAGGAACTGGCTACCTTATCTCTTATATAGTTTCGACACTTGTCGGAACACAACAATTCTACTAACAATATTGTCTTGAGGATAAACTCAGATAATATGGTTGTAGCTAACCAAACAGCCTTAAAACAAGTCTTACCACAAACCAAACAGAACCTAATCTATACTAATATTATAAAGCTGAAGAGTTTGTTTGTTTGTTTGTTTGAACGCGCTAATCTCAGGAACTACTGGTTCGAATTGAAAAAATATTTTTGTCTCGGATAGTCCATTTATTGAGGAAGGCTATAGGCTATATTACATCACGCTATGACTAATAGAAGTGGAGCAGCAATGCAAAAATGTTGCAAAAATGGGAAAATATTTTTTTGAGAGCTTTCCTTGCGTAAAAATTATATGTAATGATTTTTGCGTAACTTTCACCGTTTACGCAGCGCACGTAAGGAAAGCTATTATAGTATCACAAAATTGTTCCCCTTTAAAAGTCCGCGACAGCATATGTCTAGCTTTTAAGGTTGGCTCACTGGGAATCGATCCCGGGCCCACACTGTACACTTGGTTTGAATCAAACGTGCATTCAAAGTCAGTTAATTGCTGCAATTATTTATTCATTTTCTTTTGTTATAGCTCTCAAATCTGATAAGAAGCGTTTGAAAGCTGAAAAGTTTGATCTTTTAAATCAAATGAAGCAGCTGTACGCCACACTAGAAGACAAAGAAAAGGAGTTGCGGGACTTCATACGAAACTATGAACAGGTAAACTGGAGATTTATTATGCACATAGCAAATTAAAAATTGTCTTTTCCTACTTTTTTGTATGTTAAGTTACGTCATGGATTAACGCATGGTTACGTCAAAGCTGTTGTTTAATAATTTCGTGTTACTTCTCGAGGATAAGATAAGATAAATAACATAAATATCAAAAAATATTTTCCATCGTCGTTAATTGATGCGTAACATTTTTTGTTTGCTTTAATGTGTTATGTATGTACAGTCACGGACATTAACATGTAAACAATGTTACTCTTAATACAATGGAATAAAAGACAAAACTATTCAAAAGTGTATGCATGATTATGCTCGTGACTGTATGCTTATGTTTGTTTATAGTAAAATGGTAGTTTTTTCTATTATTTGTCTTTGTGGATAACGGTGTTGATTGACCGATTATTTACCTGTTATTTTATTCACTTTGTAATATATATTGGTCAATTGTTTGTTATCCCAAATAAAAAAAAAATAAAAAAAATAAAAAAATAAGATCTTTACTATGGATATACCAACACGATTACTTTCCTTGTAGGTTGTAATAATAGAGCAGAACAGAAAGTTAGTAAGTCACCCTGAAATCCTTAAATGTTCTTGACAATAACTACATAAAATCTTTGTGTGTATAAATAAGAAATGAAAACAACATAGTTATCTAATTATTGTGTTTTTTATAATTCATAGAAATCTATATTTAAAACTACATTTATTTGTCTCAGATGCGATCTAGAGGGGGCGCATCGTCAGCGTTAGGTGCCGAGCGAGCCGAACGCGAACGCGAACGTGCGGCTCTGTTACGGCACGCTCGCGACGAAGCCGAACGTTCGCTGCAACTGGCCGCTGCTCTCAGCGCTCGCGATACGCAGTTACGACATGCAAGAGAACAGCTGTTTGAAGTGAGACTTATTTGATTCAATTTTTGCTGTTGTATACAGTAACTTACATACAACACATTAAGAAGTAATTACATAAAGATAGTCAGTTGCATACCGTTAAAATTAACTTCTTTGAGACAGGATAAATAAATTTACTTAGTTTGTACATATTTCTGAAACTCTGACTTTTGAGATCAGTCAAGCGTTTGGATAGCGTCTACGTAATTGCAATTTGATCTGTTCTAATGCACTAGTTGTTATAATTGAACAAGAATTGACTATTATTCTTCATCTTAGTTTATGGCACAACCACAAACTTTTTTTTACATTAGGTATATTGTTATGTAATCACACACTGGTATAATTATATAATTAAATATTTATTATTTATATTTTAAACTTTATCACTATGTATAATAATAATTAATAGTATTATTTTTTTTATAACATTACACATACACACACTCACACACTCTCTCACACACACACAATTTGAATTTGACTGAAAGGAGCTTCAACACATTCACTGCCTTGAAACGACAAACAATTGAATTTCTATTGTCTCACACGGCGCCGTGTATTCTATTTCGTAACATTTTCGGTTTTTACATAATATATAACCAAAGTTTATCTGCAACGACCGTTAAATAACGATATAAAAATATACTTTATTGTTCCTAAAAATAAAATTCGTAAAGCTCATTTTCGCGCTTATAATATCCACCAAAAGTGATTAGGACATCGAAGTTAATTAAGAATTTGATTGATTGGGTTATTGAGGACTTGAAAATACGTGTATAATGTTGTACAGTACCGGTGCGGTGGCATGATGAATAGGGTAGGCCGGCAAGGCCATTCATCACCTCATTTTGTGTTAATTACCATTTTGAAACGCTCCATCTAGGTCGATATGCGAATTTAATTGGACTGATTTTAGCATACTTACCTTATTTTACTCTAGGTATTAGTAAGTACCTTCCATATCAGGGCTACCTTTTGTAAATTGAATGGTATGATGGATGATATGAATAAACTTTTTATATTGAGGTTTTTCGTGTTCTTGTAATTGTATAGTTTGCAAAGCAATATAATAAAATGAATCTTGAGGAATCTATGGAACCCATACTGCTCGTATGTGGCTTAAATGTAGTAAGTACTAAATCCTTCCACATATTCGAAGTCATTGATGAGTATTATGACTAAACATAACAAAAAACAAAGTAATTATGGTATATTTTTTGCCAATTTATATTTCAATAACACCGGTGAGATTAAGAATCGCACTGACCTTATAGCTATATTTAACCAGCATGACTCCGAATAAGTGCAAACATTGTTACAATCACGGTGGTTACAACTGCATTCTGATGACAGACGCTGTGACAAATAAATAGGTCGACGCGACAGGGGCGTCCGTCATCTGCGCGTTACCATTATTAATTGCCTTTTCAAATGGCTGCCAACGGATTGCGGGCCAAATTGAACACAACTGGTTTGAGCACAGCCTTTCAGTATTTACATGGAGAGAGATGGGATGATACAAGCAAATAATCTATGTCAGTCAAGTTAAGTAATTAGCATATTAAAAAAAAACTGATTAGCCAAACACATAATCCGTACGCAATCAAATTGAATGCGTCACAATCATCCCCAAATATGAGCTTATAACGCAATTAACATTTATTAGGTAAATCCTCATTATGCTGGCATTAGGCTCGTTATACCACTGACCCGTTAAGAGGCCAAGTCTGTTCAATTGATTCCCATCCGGAATTAATTGAGCTGTTGAATGGGACCGAATCCATAATGTAGAATAATGCCTGGATGATATCAGGAAATGTTTACTCAGCTTTGACAGTCGTAGAGTCTGGGAACTCCATTCAAACTAATAAAGTTAATGGAGGAAAAGCTTTATTTGAAAATTACGCTTTTGTTGAAACGCTGAATAAAGGTGTTCGGCTTACAGGTTTATTGTATTATTCACTTTGGGAGACAGAGAATATCATTAGCTTTAGAGGAACACCTCTGGATGGAATAACAATTCCATAGCTCAATTTCCAACACAACCTATGGACATGTTTTTATTCCACTTCAATGGTTAATTCCCGCCAATCACATTGCAGTTTTTTTTTCTAAAATAAAAAATGTCAATTGCGCAATCATGTAATATACCTCATAAAAAATGACATTGTGCCATCTCTAATCATTATTGAATAGAGCTATGTACCTATATGTTTTGTATTATATACAATTACTAAAAATAATAAGACTATAACAACAGTATATTTAATATAAAATTAATAATTTTGTTTTACTTGCCACATTTATCAATTTTTAAAGGCATTGAATGCGTTTTATAAACACATTTATTCATTCATTATTATTTCAACATGAATTTCACAAAAGCGATTGTTTTCAAGCACACTCGAAAATTCCGCAATATCACTTATGTTAATCACAAACGCTGAATCCACCGAGGTGCTATAACTATGTCAATAACTTGGTGTTGTTTAAGAGTATTGAAACGCTGAACATTACATTAGATATCAAAAACTCTCTAACCGGACTCATAACAAATTAAATGGAAAAACATTTATCAATCACATAATTCACTAACACAGACACATGCAACAAAAATACAATAAAAGCAAAAAAAGAAAAATTTATGTGGCATGTGTGTGAGCTGCAGCAGTGCAAAAAGGTCATAGGTCAGCGATACATTTGCACAAAAGCAAAATGCTGATTTTCAGCCACAACCACTAGGACAGTGCGGAGACAGTTATACCAGCTCCACCATCAACGTCTTCTTTTCAGCAATTGCTAAAACATGATCTCCTAAATCAAATAGGGTTTGCACACAAATATTACCATGTTGTTTCCTAGGGATATTAGTCTTGATGAAAGTTCGTAGGGCAACAACATTTTCCTCATTTATTGATGATTTATCGTTACTCATCATGATTTATCATGCTGGAGGTTTTACGTAGACGACTTTCTACCAGGCTCGAAGACAGCTCCAGGTGGCCGGTTGCCTGTCAGAAGGGGAGAGCGTGGCTTCTCTTGGCATCGGCCCACCCATGATGCTGGGCCCTTCAGGGATGATTGGCGACAGAGGCAGCTGCAGCGCTGACTCAGGTGTCAGGGGTATGATGACGATTAGACTAAGACTGATCTTCTATTAAGATACAAGGTCCTCATGCTACTTATACATCCTCAAAAATGCCAAAGTAAGTTTTGGAATGCGTGAAGCATTATCACGTTTGAAAGTTACTCCCTAATAAAGTCTGATGTCTGATTGTGAAAATATCATTAGACCATGCTGTTGTGATAACAAAAATTTCTTTTAGATTGTTATAAAGTTGATGAAATAACGACTGCACTACTTACCTTAAATCTATAAACATAACTGTGTAGTGTGTTTTGTACACTAATTATAAATTCAAGTTATTTACATAATTTTTTGTTTTCCTTATAGGTTGGAAGTGAACATTTTAATTTAATTTTAATTAACACAATTTTTTTAAGTCTAAACAACATCATGTATTAATAAAGGCTACATGAACAAAAAAATATTTTAGACATCATGTTTATATATAATAGTTATTTGATTTTTTTTTGAAAATTCAACAACGTACGTTTGCTAGCAACAGGTAGCAGCGACGGTGGCGCCACCTCAGTATGTGGTGGGAACCTCTCGGATTCGACGGCGGAGGGCGCCCCGCCAACACTAGACGCCTACGACACCGACGCAACCTCTCTGGTGTCTTCTGCACACCACATATATCAACGTAAGTAACCTTTTTTCATCATCAGCTGGGGCACGAGCTGTTCCTCTGGAAACAACAGAGACAACGGGCCACAAACCACCACGCGGGCCCAGTGCGGTGCGCTTTTTGTTACCGACTGTTGAATGTAGCCGGAACCACGGGCTTTACGTGTGCTTCGCAGACCGAGCTATGTTTACCACTGCACCATCGAGATCTTCAAGTGGTCTTTAAGACGTTGTTTTTATTAGTGTCGGTTTTGTGATTTACAATAATCGATAAGCTTAGTGGAACTTTTAGTATATATTATACCTAATTGGCCTGGCTGCCACTGCTTATCTACATTGCAATAATTCACAAAATTAGGTATCAGCATCAAATCAAGTTAAAAAAAACATTAATTTAAGTAGCGCGAGTATTTCAATTTTTAATATCACATTACGAATCTGTTACTTACAGCGTAAAAAGCGGCACTATGGCAATTAGCAAAGTGCATGGCGATGGCGACGCGACACACACTTATGATAATTTGATAGAGCTCGCTAAAAGCCCGTTTCATTGGAGAGCGGTTATTGCAACAACCATCAAAGTTCCCGCAATTAAATTTTACTGTATTGTGCTGGTCCATCGGTAACACCGAATGTTACCGATTTACTGTGGCAACTATTCCGTTTCGAACGAAAAAATCGTACCGCTAGAAATGGAACTCTCTCCCAGCACACCTTATAACCGCCACTGTGGTCTAGTGGTTAAGACCACCCAGAAGTCCCGGGTTCGATTCCAAGCGGGGAGTACATGTTTGTGTACTCGGTTTGGTTGGTGGTAGGAATTGTTTGCCCGCTTGGCTAGCTCCCACCATCTTATCTAATTAGTCGCCTTAACATCCTCAGTAGTTGAGGATCCCGGGTGAAGTGTGGCTTCCACCAATTGGCTTTATCATCACTTAACATCAGGTGAGATCAAGGCACTGTGCTTACCCGTAAATATATAAAAAAAACACCTAACATCCTTTCTACAACATGGAGTTCTACGAATATCCTCCTCCGCTAGCTGTCCTCGCAACTGAACTCCGCTTAACATTAGCATTAACATTTTGAAGAGCAAAGTCATTTGCCCACAATTCTATATAAAAAAATCATCTCATTTGTTTTTCCTGCTTATCATGCATATCGGCTTCATATCGTTTACGCATAAAACATCTTCGATCAATTAAAACATGAAAGGATTGATCAGCCGCGCCGTTGTCATTTTATAAGCTACTATCATTATAAAAACAAACATGTAAGTGTTTAAAAAACATAATAATGAATAAAGTAAATTTATTTATTTTAGTACACCGTAAAAAGCGGCGCTATGGCTATTAGCAAAGTGCATGGCGATGGCGACGCGACACACACTCTGATAATTTGATAGAGCTCGCTAAAAGCCCGCTTCATTGGAGAGCGGTTATTGCAAAAACGTTCGAAATACCCGCAATTATTATGTAATGTTTTTTCTTTAGGTATTATGTTTAATTATGTTTTTTTTTTATTTTAGTTATTAATAAAACGGTGTTATATTGTATGATTCATTTAACAGTAAAAAAAAAATAATAAACTATAATCTAATTTAAAATGTTAAGGGGGAAATCGTTTCCCTTAAGTGCATGTGATGAAAAGGAATCTATTTAACTAAAATAATGTTAAAATATAAGTGTTGATGAATGGAGAGAAAGAGGGACACAAAGGAACGGTGGTTAGATTGTATGAAGGATGAATTGAAAAATAATTAAAAATGAAGTGACTGTTCAATAACAGTTGATAGATGAGATGGAAAGAAAAATGTTTGCGCGGACCGAGCCCAATTAAAATAGGACCATGGCAGGAAGAAGAAAATATACAGTTTATAACTAAATAAGCTACCTATTAGTCTTCGAAGTTTGCAGCTCCATATAAGATACGAAGACGCCCAATACTTGAATTTCCTAGTAGAGAAACTTGATTTGAAACTTGATACAACCGTGTGCCGATGCACATCGAATTCAGGATCATGTGCCAAGATCTTGTACCGATTATACGTGCCGATGCAGTGTAATTTAACAACGGAGAAATAGAAAAGAAATGCCGCTTCGTTATAACGTCAATTGCGTTGTTACATTTTTGTTTTATAAAGTTTACATGTTCTTAGTTTAAAAAATCGAAATGAACTTTTAACAAATCTTTTTTGACGGAAAGGTCTTGGGTTTGGAGTCCCACCTGAAGCCAGTTGTTTTTTCAAGACTACTTTAAAAGACAAGTTAACATTGTTGAGTTTGAGTGACATTCTGTTAATAATGTCATTGGTATGTGGTCAAGGTTTTCGCAAGGTTTACGTTGCTTTGGGTTTCATCCCAGACCCATATTTTCTAAATATTTTTTACAAGATATATGTTGCTCTAAATGTAATTAATAAAACAACAAATCCCAAAACCACCAGAACATAACACTAACTTCTATTTTTGACGTACACCAAAATATTTTTTTATATCTTTGCTGGTTCTATTTTTGGCGGTATTTTTTGCATTTTTACATATTTACTCGGTTTTGTAAATCGTCGGTAATTTCGCAGTGAGTACGCCGCGAGACTGCAGCCCCACCCTGTCGCCACACAACAGCGCATCTCCTTTCACACGCTCCATCGACGCTGGCTCACTTTCTAGGTAAGTTGAATCCACCTTTAACAACGAATATACTAAACAAAACTATGGCATAAATGAATGAAGCGATAGTATTAAGAATATATTTTTTTCAATAAAGTCGTTAAAGAAACTCAAAGATAAACTTTTTCAATATTATTTTGTAAAAGTGATCAATCGCATTGTGTACACGCGGAATATGGCTTGAAAACGGCTCTGTGTTAATGCAACCCGCGTAAACAATAGATTATGGTGAGCAATCAACTTGTAAATTAACTCCCAATATAATTATGATATAGTAACTATATTTTTGTAGACAGAAGTTGTATAGGCCAAATTGTTCTTGCTGTTTGGATTGTATTTTCTATTTGTTATTAAAATGTATATTGTACTCGATGTAGGTAGTATTCAACTATACAATGAAGCATTTGTGGTATAACTATTTTTTTAAATAATTTGCAAAATCTTTCATGAAAACAAAAGCTAGCCAATTACAATTTTTATTTGTTCATCGTATAACCATATTTATTACATAGATAGGTAATATCAAATGTTCACGATTATTATCTCGATGGAAATGGGCAGTTGACGGTGCTCAAGGAAGAGGTTAGATAATGAGTCATGTATATTGTTAACAAATACTAGATATTATTATTTGATTGAACATAAAGAGAAAATATAGGTACTTATGCCATTTAAATTAAATATTGGAATAATACTTAGGAATAATATTATGCTATTGTTGAATTTTTGTCACATTTCTTAGTAAATTGTGCTCTATCCCATCAATTACTCGTATGTGAACGACTTCAGTCTTTTGCTCAAAAATCTTTGTGTCGTAGACTTTACTTTCAATTTAAGTCAAGCGCACGAGTTTGACAAATGAAACCAAACAATGCGACCGACCTCACATTTCAAAGTCCTCAGTAAAAGGTTTTAAGAAAGTCCCAAGAACCCCCTTCCCTATCTTTACCGAAAATCGAATAGCATTTTATTTATAATTTTATTCAATCTTCACTTGTTCTATATTTATATTTGTATTTATTTGTATTCGGGTGTCTTACAGTACAATAGTCAAGTGACATAATTATTAATAAATATGGTTATAACAACAAGTCTCCTCATCTATTATTAAATACAGTAAATTTTGTTACACAGTATCTTTGCATTACTATTAAGAAGTCTAAAAAAGAAACAATACTATGTATTATTAAGTTCACTTTGAGTGGTAGGTAAATTGTAATATCTATAAGATAATCTTCTTTACTCTGATAATACTCACGTAGTTTAATAATATACTACAGTTTTAAAAGTAACTGAGTAACTGCAAGTATAATCATTTGTACAATGATTTAACACTAAATAACATAAGATAAGATAAATTATCATCTTTAGTTGTCTACCGTACTGTACCTACACAGTAAAATTTTGTGAACTTTAGATAGGTTGACTGATTCGGACAGGTCAGTGGAGCAGCTGTCAAGTCCGGGAGAATGCGAAGTGGCTTTGGTGGGGGGCTTGAGGAGCCGAGCAGGGGGCGGCAAGGGTGGTCGGGGCCGTGGCTCCGCTTGGGGGTCCATCTCACGGGTGTTCGCTCGCAGCAGACATCGTACCAAGTCGGGCAGCGCAGCTATCAGCGGACACGAGAGTGGTAAGTATTCATATGATCGGAACAACGTCTGTTCAGAGGTATTCTTCTTCTTCGTCGTTCCCTCACTGATGAGGATCGCGACCACATATTATGTGTTTCCACTCAGTGCGATTATATGCTGCGTGGACCGCCCGATGCATGCCGCCGAGGTATGCAGTTGAGGAAATGAGGAGCCAAGCCGAGGGCAGCAAAGGGGGTCAAGCTCGTAGCTCCAATTTGTGGTATATCTAGCGGATGTTCGCATGCAACAGGCATCGTACCAAGTCGGGCAGCGCAGTTGTCAGCGGCGCAAGAGTATGTGTACATTCACAGTTGATTGGAACATCGTTTGTTTAAAATATGTAGTTGGGGGTATGAGAAACCGAGCCAAGGGTGGCTAGGGCAATCAAGAGAGTGGTTCCATTTGAGACAAAATTTGGAGAGTTTGCTCTCGTTTTAACAGTTTTTATACATATATCTAGCTAGTTATTAAACAACTTTAGCCTTAAGTTTTAAAGATACCTGTAAATATACAGGGGCGTTTTTTAGCAACTTATTTCCTTTAAGTGAGCTTAATTGTAGGTTTCCATTTAAAGCAGCGCATCATCGTCAGAATCTTCCTCAGAACCAGTGTACGCTGGCACGGGGAGCACAGCTCGGGCCTGGTCGCCTCTGGGCAGCGAGTCAGCGCTGAGGGAGGCAGCGTCTCTCCCCCTCGCAAGATGGAGGGCTCCTGCTATTATAGCCTGGTTAGAACTGGCGCTGGGCATGCCGCAGTATGCCGCAGCAGTCGCCGATAATGTCAAGAGTGGGAAGGTATGTTTTACACAACTACGAAACTCGAGATTTATACGATACTTCAAAAAAGCTACTGCCTTCCTGGCTTTGCTAAAAGAGCTATTGGAGTATTAGGTAATTTCTTTGTTATCGTATTTTTTTCGTGGTTACAAAGCAGTATTTTTTACGAAGGAATTAAACAACAAGAAATAAAACAAAATACTTGTCGTATTTATAGAATACAAAGATAATCAAATGAATGATTTTAAATAATAAAGACAGGAACAGCAAAGGTTCACACAAGGCTTCGGATGTATTCAATTCATATTTTCCACAAGCGAAATGGAATGTGCACCCAAATCGACGTTTACATTTGGGGCCGCTCGTAATTCACCTTTAAAACAATGCGGCTTATCTTTTTGAACGTTACGCATGGAACAGAAAAAAATAAACCATTTTCATTATTACCCCCGTGCCCATTCGTTATACGGAATACGCTCATTTTATTAGATTTGTATGGAAATTAAGTTCCAATACAAAGCTTTCTGATAAATTCATCGCAACGTTTGTAAATTCAAAACACGTTGAGCCGCGATTTATCGGCACGCGTTCGCTGCCTTATTAATATTGGGCACGGAACCTTTGATCGGATGATATCATCGGTTTCGTGTGTACCGTGTGACTCATCTCTGTTTAACTCACTTTTTAACATACAATAATTATCAAAGAACCTCAATTTATCATCACCACGTTTAATAGGTATTATTACTAAATCAATTAGTTCAACTACACCACTCGTTTTGTTGTTGTTTGTCTGTCACTGTCATTGTCACGCGCGCCGGAACTGTTATTTAATGTGTAACTCCGGCCCCGGTATTTTTTTTAGTTAAAAAAACATTTTCCTCATTTTCGCCGAAAGGCAGCACTGGCAAGGTCGCTGATTCACCATGCAAAGCCGCTCACATTGATTAATCCACAGTGAAGAAAATAATGTTGGGCAATGTGGTTGGGTTGGGACCGGCGGGCGCAGAGACTTTTACAGTGCAAAGTGATATTTTAAGACGTTATAGACCGTGGACAGTGAAACAATGACCAAATTAGAATACAATATGGTATTGATAATTTAATGGACATACATAAAAAGAACGACTTACAATTTAAGGCAACGTAAATATAAAATATAGCTGTGCCCCGCGGTTTCACCCGCGTTAAACTCCACTGCACTCCTATTAGTTATAGCGTGATGTAATATAGCCAATATAGTGTTACATATAACTCAATTATAATTTCATTTAATCAAAAGTAATTATTTAACTACTACGTAAGTACACAACAATAATTGTACAGTTTTATTAATCTTAATATTTTTTTATAATTATTATGTTAGTTTACAAACAAGCACGGTCGCCTGACGGTGATACAAATGACAAATTATGCATTTTTTTATTACTATAAAATTATATTTTCCAAACAAAATATTAAATACTTTAATCTGTTACTTTTAATTAAATTAAATTAAAATAATAAAAAATAATTTTATATTTTGTTATTCAATAAAAAAATCTTTTGACTTTAACTTGTAAAAAAGCAGAAACAGAAATTAATATAACACTATATTGGCTATATTACATCATATAACAATACAGTGTGCCAATATTGCATCATATTAATCAACTAGTGTTAAAGCATAGTTCAGCCACAACGCTCTCTTAAGTCTTTCCCGGTGCACATAAATTCTTATCTGCAAGTGTTTTATTTAAAATCGGCTGACAGGCTTTGCTTTTCCTGAAGAATGCCTTGCACTTGCACTAAAATTGCACAACATTTTCGTTGTGCAACGATATTGAAATATCCTGCGGCCGCTTACGATAATAAACATGACAATAGAAATTCATGAGGAAAAGAACTAGGACTGAGCTTTGTTATCGCGACCTGCTCAAATAAGATGGTATTAACTAGCCTGGCGTGTAGTGCACACAACATAAATTTCTTCTTAGTTAGAACCAAACCGAGCACAGGTTTTACCTTGCGAACCCAAGATGTCTGGGTCTAGACTATACCAGACTAGACCTTCGTAAACGCCCTCGTACTCTAATTTTTTTATTTATTATGGAGACTTATCACATCACACTAATATTATAAATGCGAAAGTTTGTGTGTATGTGTGTATATTTGTTGTTTCTTCACGTTGTAACGGATGGATGGGTTTGGATGAAATTTGGCATACAAATATATAACCTGGATTAACACATAGGATACTTTTTATCCCGATATTCCCACGGGAACGCGAACCACGCGGGTGAAACTGCGGGCGGCCGCTAGTATATGTATATATCGCAAAATATATATTGAAATATATATCGTTCATGGTGCAGTGAAAAGTGATTGCAAGAAAAAAGTAAAATCTCTCAAACTTTTGTTCAAAGCTTCTATTACTAATAATGTTATTCATCAATAAAATTTCACAATCCTCAATTAATTACATAATAATTATTCATTTGGAGCAGTTTTAGAGACAAGCAAAGTTTAGATAGTTGTTTGGTATTCAACATGAGCACACAATATTATAAAATTATTTATACCTTCTGTAAACGATAGGTTCAAAAAGTTTCGGCACAAAACTCTTCACCCTTTGTAGAAAAAGACGTTCCATTTTCTGAAGCATACTTCGCTTGCTCTCATTGTTCACATAATTCTTTTACTATTTCTGCTGTTACGTAGCAGTTTAGTATAGTATCCCATCTTGATTAGTGGAGAACACTACTCATAAATTGACATTACTCAAGGTATACTACAAAAATGTTCATATCATTATATCCATTAATAATAGTATAAAATCTGACGCAATAGTAGCGTCAAATATTGTGTTCTGATTGGTTCTAGATCCGTGCTTTGAATGGGCAGGTTCTGCTCGAGTTGACGGACGCTGACTTGGAAGTGGGCCTCGGGATCACACAGCCGATGCACCGGAAGAAACTGCGGCTGGCGATAGAGGAGAGGAGGAGGCCTGATCTGGTGCGGAACCCGACTATAGGGCAACTGACGCACGCTTGGGTCGCTGCGGAGTGGCTGCCTGACCTGGGATTATCGCAGGTCAACATTATATTGATACTATTTTCTTACGAGTTAAGTAAATTAAAGAGAGGTATAGAAAAAAGGTGATAAACACTTTTAACACAAGTCTCTTTCGTAAATAACTGAATGATGATGAACAATTTCTTGGATTTGTCAATAATATATTCTATGACATCAAAAGATTTTCTGACGTAAAAATAAAAATTACCCAAATTGAAAGTTGAGAAAATTATATTGAAGTGTAATTGGATGTTCTTTTTTGTTTTTATATAGTATGCAGAGTCTTTTCTCGCGAACCTAGTGGATGCCAGGATGCTGGACACCATCAGCAAAAAGGAGCTGGAGAAGTACCTTGGTGTTACAAGGAAGTTCCACCAGGCATCTATCGTTCACGGCATACACTTGCTTAGGATAATGAAGTACGACAGACAGGTAAGGACGTTGTAAGTCTTAGCTCGATGGCGCAGTGGTTAACGTGCCCGGTCTGCGTGTGATGAGATTGGGCAACTTTCGCAAAGGCCGGTCATCGGATGGGTGACCAAAAGTTTTTATTCTCGAGCTTCTCCGTGCTTCGGAAGGCACGTAAAGCCGTTGATCCCGGCTGCATTAGCAGTCGTTAACAACCGCCAATCCGCACTGGGCCCGCGTGGTGGTTTATGGCCCTTCCCCCTATCCATCCATAGGGAAGGCTCGTGCCCCAGCAGTGAGGACATAAAATGAGCTGATGATGATGATGATGAAGTCTTAGCCTATTTACTGAACATACCTATAGTTTTATTCAAAATATTGAAATGAGAGTTACACACGAACAAACTTCTGACTTATAACCGATTATAAACTTCTTCCTAATTTTAAATTGGATTCTAATTTTTAATAGCTTAACTTACTTAGCATTTTTAATTTCAACTATTTGCCATAAACAAACTGTATTGATACATCAAACATCGACCAGTTTGCAAACTGTATCAAAGAAAAAAATTTGCTCTTTAGATTTCTTTCATTCCAAAAATAAATAAATATGCTTTATCACGAAACAGCCTTGTCAGATAATAAAGAACCCTTAGTTCAGATAAAGGTTCAGATTATTTGTTTGTTGTAGGCTTTAGCGGTGCGTCGGCATCAATGTGAAAACGTTGACGCAGATCCGCTGGTTTGGACCAATCAGAGATTTATGCGGTGGGCTCACAATATTGATTTAGGAGAATTTGCTGAAAATCTCAAAGGTGAGTTGATGTTTTGTGCCCAATTAAGACGGACTAGACTGAATACTTTGATACGCTAGAACATGGATCCACAACGCTTAACAATTAAATTTCTATTGTGTCTTGATTTAAGGCAGTTAACGTGCTGAAAGATTTGGAGCAATAATTTGAAAAATATTTTTTACAACAGCTTTACATTTCAGTTAAAACAATTTCAGTTAACTTAAAATCATTTAGCTAAACTACTGTTGTGTTGAAATATAAAAAATCAGAGCAGGAATATTAATTTTCAACCTGCTATTACCAGATAGTGGCGTACACGGAGGATTAGTGGTTCTAGAGCCCTCATTCACTGGCGAGACAATGGCGACAGCTCTTGGCATTCCACCCTCTAAAAGCATAATAAGGAGGCATTTGGTCGCGGAGTTTGATGCTCTTATTATCCCAGCAAGGTAATGTCTCATAATATTCCTTTGTATTATTACGTTTGAGGAAAACAAAATATTCACATTTCAACCATTTTCACTCCATTTCCTGATTCAACACAAAACGTTGGTTTCTTTCATAAGTGTGTTACAATCTTTTTTAATATTATGTTTTCCTCATCTATTACTTTAGTAAATTTATATGAAATATCTTGAATCAGTAGGTACCGAATCACTATTAATGACCAAGCACTGCCTAATGTGATAAAGTACCTAACTCGTATTTTACCCCTTTACTAATAAAAGAATATGTCATTTCAAATTGATAAAACCTTAACATTGGAAGGAAAGTAGCACATTGCATGCGTAGTTGTCAACAGAAACACGCCCCGCTAGGTGAGCAACCTGTAGTTGATTATAATATGAGGTGCAATCCTGCAGGTATACGATATTTTGCCAGGTGGAAGAACTGCAAGTGGAGGCTGCCCGAGCATCCATGTTGTCCACAAAACAAAGATAAATCTACGAAAATAAAAAAACTGTCGTTCAAAAAGTAAAATTAGCTTCGACGCCCAGTCTATTCAACCTGTATATCTATGTAAAATTTCCTGTATCAAAATGTTTGTAAAGTTGCTATTTTTACACAAAAAAATATTTTTTCCTTTGCAAGAAAAGTTTTTAGGGATCTTCCGTCATGACTCGCTCGTTTGTGAAACTTTTTTGATCGAAAACTTTACGAGCGGTGAAGACTGATAAATTATTGTAGGAGACGTGGTTTGTAAGTAAAAGTAACTCGAAAAGAATAGCGATCGGAAACATTCACAATATATTTTATTTCCCTTCGCCTTCGTCAATGTTAGATTCAATGTTCTACATCGTGACCCCCTAGAGTCCCAACTTGCCGTAGCATAGATTTGTCATATCAATGTTTATTCGAGATCGATTTGGTAACTTTAGTAAATGTATACAACATAGTTGATATATCTACGTAAATCATAAAATGCTTCCTGTTAATATAGGGGGTGGGTGAACCATATCCCAATTTTAAAAATATTAAAATGGATTTGTTTCAAATTTGTCTTGAATTTTTAAGAAATTATTCTAGTATTTGAGATTTTAAGCCATTACGCGAAATCATACTTTTAGATATAAAAACGGAACCATTCACAATAGCTTTAGGGGTTATAACAATAATAGTAATTACTGATACTGTAAGATATTAATATGTTTTTGACTTGTATACAATCATATTGTAAAGTTGACGACATTGTATTAGGCTCATCTGTAACAGTATCGATTGACATATAAATGTGAATAAATTCTGATAAAAAACGATTAAGCCCAAAGGACATCGAGTCAGTTTCTTTTATTATCCATCACCCCTATACTTGGCGAACCTTGCATCGAGACAGAACGGTAACGATCATTTTATCGATACATCATGAATGCCTCTCTGTCATCATCATTAGATATCGCACTTAAACCAGGCTCTGTCCACTCTTTTCTCCTTCCATAAAATTGGTTTTTATTTTAAATAATTTTGATCACATTTGACATCTCGTGCTTGTCTGATATGATTTCAACATTTTAATTACATTTACTGTTATTATTTCAATTAATGCTCACAGGGAAGAGTACTGCCGTCGGTTCTGGTTTCAACTACTTCATTAATTTAAGCAGTAAAGACTTATTCACTGATACAGTACTATTCTTTGTCTGTTTATTCAATTTAGCCACCGTTATTTTTTGTCAATTGAACCATTATTCGTACACAATTAGCATGATCCGTATCGTTTCTAGCAAAGTGCATCATGCTTTTGATGTCTATGCAAATTCTTATAAAATTCTCAAATCACTTTTATTTGTCTCTCCGCAGCTTAAATTGACATTTTGTGAACAAAACAATAATAATTTTGATGTAAAATTAAATTAAAATATTGATTTATTGAGGGATTATTTTTAAATCCCGAAATAGAAACAAGTTTGAACAATGAGTACAAGAAGTTGCATGAGAGCTTTTTGTGTTAGAAGATAATTGTAAAATATAATTAATGCAAATTTGAGAGACCTAATCAAATTTGTTATATGTGTAAGCAAAGAGCGCTCTGCCTGGCTTTCGTCTAATCTCAAATTTGTACGATTTTAAATTTGATCGTATTATAATAAAGTATAATTTCAGGAATATGTTCGGCCATCAAATCAGAATGTTGGGCCGACCGTTCTCAAGGTCTGTTGCAACTGGTCTACCAGGGATTGACCTTAGCGCTGATTCTAGGAGACATAGTTTACGAGTGAGTTACACAATTCGTGTCTGTATTAGTAAATCACAAGATCATGCTTTTGACGGGTTCATTTAAATTGTTTTAGGGTTCAATCTCTAGAGCATTGGGAGTACTTAAGCCGAAGCATGACAGAACTTCGCCATCTAGTTCGAGCGAGAGTTCAAGTGTGCTGAGCCTGACTTCTCAGTCATACCAGATGTCGTATTCCCCACCAATAGCGGTCAGAACTTTGTCCCAACTAAGTATGACTTACGCTCCACCACCGACGCTGCAAGAGTATGAGCCGATATATACGCCTCTAAGCTTGTACTCACAGTCGAGTGTGTCCACAAGGGACAGCTTGCAGAGATTAAACGAAATTAAGGAGAATGTGGGAATAACACACAGGTGAGTGATATTGTTAGAGCCTACGACGCTAGAAATTAGATTTGATTGTTTTGCTAACTTAAATATTTCAATTTAACTGCGTTAATATTTTATATGTAATAAATATATACAACGTAACGAAGTTTAAGCGAATTTCCCCTCACTAACGTAACCTTTAAACACGGACTTTAAAGTCCTGTCCCAAAGTGTCCTACTTTCATCTCTTTGATATTACGAGTTAATTACGTAAAATTTCAAAGAAATTAATTACCCACTCTAAAAGCTCTTAACCTTTTTGTAAATCTTTTGTAAACTAGTTAGCTCCACAAGGTTATTATTGTAAACGTAGATATTCCTGGTAAACTATTGATTGTTTTCTAAAGTTTCCGCGAACACTACCTACACATTGAAATGAAACATTTTGCAGGGTCCCTAGTCACAGGCACCAAGCCTCTTTGTATAGAAACAACAACGAAATTTGTCAAAGCAACGAAAGAATTCAACAGGGGGAAATTTTGGAACAAGTGACTAACTCTCACGCTATGATATCAATTACGAGGGCTCCTTTTTCTCTTATTCAAAGTCATTGTTAACTTATTTTTAGCAACGAAAATTCACAAACGGTATCTATTTAATAATTAAATTATAAATAATCCAAATATATTATATTTCGTAGTGTATTTCATGTCACTATTAATTTCGAGATCACAAAACATCCCCCTGGCACTTGTAATGTTGTAATTGAGCAATGGCGCTAATGTCTTTAGCTAATCTTGTTACTGACCATACAACGGATCCTGTAATAGTCAAAAATAAGTAAAATAAACGTGAAAATTGCCTACTAGACGTAAGTAGTAGTAGTAAGTAGTTAATACGTTTTACTTCAAACTGTTTATTGTTATTCAATCTTTACAAAGGTACGGACAAAAGGCTGATCACGCGCACCGTGTGAGCTCCCCTCTGCCAGCCAAGTCGATGGACGACACCAGCATCAAGCAGAAGAGACACAGACGCGTCAAGAGCATCGGCGACATCAATGCTTGCACTAAAACCTCCGTATAGATAAACCTTGGCCTCTCGAAGTTCCATTAAAACATCAAAGTATATATTTTTTTCAAACATCAAAGTTTATGTTTCAAATCATTAACCTTATTTTTATGAAACTTTGTTGCTTTTACATATCGTCGCTTAAGTTCTAACACCGCGGAAGTCAAAAATGACAACTTTTCAGGAGAGCAAAAATATCGTGCCTTTTTGTATATCGCGATCATAATAAGTGTGTTTTTGTTTTCAAAATAAAACGCTTGTTGTTTGGACTTGGATGGAGATCTAAATAGTTACAAAAACAAAAATGTTGAAAAAATTTCCACGAGCAGGATTTGAACCTGCACCTTTCTGACATACCAGGTCAGGTGCTCTTCCAATTGAGCTATCGTGGTTCTAACCACCCCGCCGAAATTATTCAACACTTTTTACTTTGAAAGCCAAAGGCGGAAAAAAAATTGTGTTTTTGTAATTTGTTCGCAACAAAATTTGCGTTAAAAATTATTTTGAACATTTTATAAATAGGTTGCCTACTTCTTAACTGATCTTTAATTTGTAAAAATATTATGATCGGATGTTAGTGATAGTTGTTGACATTGAATGGGCGCCTTTGGCTTTCAAAGTAAAAAGTGTTGAATAATTTTGGCGGGCTGGTTAAAATCACGATAGCTCAATTGGAAGAGCACCTGACCCGGAATGTCAGAAGGGTGCAGGTTCAAATCCTGCTCGTGGAATTTTTTTTTTACATTTGTGTTTTTGTAATTTGTTCGCAACAAAATTTGCGTTAAAAATTATTTTGAACACCTAAATAGTTATTTTTCATTTCAACTAAATTGATATGTTTAAAAATTAAAAGTTTGAAATCGCATAAACTCAATTTGTTTGAACGTTTTTTTTAATGTTTTCTACTAATTATTTATATATCTATATGTATTTTTATAATAACGAATTTCGATAGATGGTTTCGGTTTTCATAAAAGGCACACAAAATTTTAAACTTACCCACTTTAATGAGTTTGTATTTACAACGCTAAAAAAACCATTATGTACATTGTGAAACTTATTCCTTAGCTTTATGAAACATATTTCTTATAATGGGGTTGTTATAAAAGATATCAATTTACTGGTAAGTAAGTGTTTATACTATATATCATACCATGGAATAATAAACTTTTTAGACAAATTACCTCTATGAAGGTATATACTTTGTGTTAGTAAAATACTTTTTGTACTGTTCCTATTTGAAGAAGGGGGCATCAAATAGTTATTAAAACTAAATAAATCAATTTTTAAAAAACTGTTTAGTGAATTAGAGTTAAGTAAGCAGCCATTAAAAGGCGTAGGTAGGTATTTTTATGACTAGCAAAAATTAACGTCACAATCAATGTTGTAATTTTGTAATGTTTTAACAATAGAAAGATAAGGATCAAAACCATAACATAACCACTTTTAGCAGTATCGTTCTCTTTCCGCGATTTATGTACTAAATGATAAAATCTATGATTTTCTACAAGTTGGTTCAAAGTTATTTCTTCCCGTAAAATGGAGTCTTATATGAAAGGGTCTTTCAAAACCTCACCATATCCAGGCTAAAACCAAAAATTTGTCCGTACACATTCCTTGTCCTTCTTGTAAAAAGTAAAAGTAAGTTAATAGCCTATGATCCCACTCCTGGGCAAAGGCCTCCATCATTGAAATCATTGTCCTTAAAAATTATAAAGTTTTTCTCGATTCTTGCCTTATTGTATTAAGTGGATATGTGACGTTTTGATCCTTATCTCCTCTATAATTGATGTGGCCTTGTTTTGTTTATGTTTCCCAAAGTCGCAAAGAAGTCACAGCTTGCAAATTCTTTTAGCAACCATAATGATGACAGAATAAGTATTCCCACGACGATTGCTTCGAAAGTTTGCTGTAGCTACTATTAATATAATTAAACAATCTGATATGAAATAGTTAATGTAGTATCGAACACACATAGGGCGTAAACAATAATATATTTCAAATTAACAATAGTAGTTACCATGAATTTTAATTAACCACTTATAATGAAAACTCTGAGTACGATAATTATGATTACATGAGACCAGTTACTGATACCAGTTGCACGTATGGCTAGTCAACACTATCTCGTACCATCATCGTATAAAACAGCTTTAAGTTTTTCCGAGCAATGCCGAGCGAAGTCGAGCCGAGCCGAACCGAACCGAGCCGACGAAGTCGAGCCGAGCCGAATAAACCCGCCATCGGGTTTTCCGCTCTCGACTATTCGACTGAAACGCTATGAGAATCTAAACAATATCTTCGGGATTTGATCGGTCACAACGGATTTTAGAACCACCAAGTTTCTCGCCGCCCTTAAGCCTGGTCACGCTGTGAAGCTAAAAACGGTCATTTGCAAATTAGCTCGAGACGCTAATCGAAAATTCGGTGACAAAGATACGACTATTTTTATTTTGAATATTTCTGAAATAAAAATAGTAATTTACTTAAGGGGGTGCAGCGCAGACGCAAAACTGCGAGTTTCAAGTTTCTTTATGATAGCGAGCGAGCGGCGCGTGGCAGTGAGTGGTGTGACAACTGCGCACGACTACGAATACGCACGCACGTAGGCTGGTGATTTAATTAGAGCAATGTTTACTTTCGTAAAATCATAGGCGTTTAGGTAAAAAATAAGAAAAGTCTTAATATTTTCATGTTCATATTTTTTTATTGAAAAATAAGACAACAGTGGCCTGCGGAATATCAATACAAACATTTTGATGTCGGATCATTGTTTTTTTTGTGCTATATTTACAAAGTTTCTGAAGAAATAAGTTTTTAGATATCATTACTTTTACGTATTGTTTATGCAGTTTCTGGCTATTTGTTTCAAATTCCAAGACAACCATGGCCTTGTGAAAGGATCAAGCTAACCTACACTAGTCCTTTTAATGTATATGACCTTTTCAGCGCCTAGCACCAGTGACTTAAAAACACGTACATTTTCGAAATTCCGCGCGGCACCCCCTCATACTGGTTAACACGAGTTTATACTAGTTGCTAGTATTAATGAAGATGATGAACTTATATCACTAAAAACGAGAACCATTATGCAAGCTATTTTGATAGATCGTTTGTCGACACCATATAATACGAATACATATTTGTACAAATGCATATCACATTTTAAATCAAAATGTTTTTAACTCTAATTATATAGACTGAATGTCAATGTTTTGATTATTGTAATAATAATATTTAGTGTTCCATTTTATGGGTGTCGTATAAAGTGTAGCCCTTTGAATGTTTCCACAACAAAAAATACCTATTTTAATGTTTCCTTTTACATAATCACACTGTATTTAATCGCCCACCTGTGATAAATATTGTCACGCTAACTAATAAACTCCCAGAGCTTGATTTTGATATTAAACAAATATTAGTCAATTTATGTATAAACAATCTCAACGAGCTTGGATAATCACTTAATTTTAAATATTATTCATATTTTTTATTGTTTTATTTATATTATTTGTTTTTAATCTGACATTGTTTATGAATATTATTTTTTTGTTATTTTGTTGTATCATTTGACCAAAGTTTAATTGTGTGATATTTAGTTAAGTACGAATAATATTTGGAATTTTATATGAAATAACTGAATAAAAAACGTTTAAAAGTATTTCATGTGTTTAATTTAACATTATTCAAAAACAATATAAACAATTTAATTTTAAGTCATCCAGTTAAAGGTAAATATATGTTTGTGTAAAAGTTAAGTTTAGCTTAAGACATTTGATCCTTATCTTGTTTATAAAGGTAGGGCCACGCTGCATTGCAGCACGAAATGGGTCGGCTCGCCCGTAGTAATACCACCCTCAAACTTCTGTGAATATCGGCGTGAAACAATAGCACTCGTTGCTGCTGTGTTTCGTTCGGTGAGTGAAAGTACCGGAGGCCCATTTCTCACCCCTCCCCTCTCCCAATTCCTACTCCCTCCTCAAGATCCAACTCCTTCCTCAATGCTGGCAACGCATCTGCGATTACTTTGGTTTTGCGGGTGGTGGGCGGCGGTGATTACTTTCCATCAGGTGACCAGCCTGCTCGTTTGCCTCCTTTTAACATAAAAAAATAAAATAAAAAGGTAATAGAAATATTAAAAAAAAATTGGTTGGATCCCAAAATCTAAACTTTTTGCCTGGTAAATTGGCTATTGTTGGGCTTAAAGCAACTTAGTCCTTTCGTCTCTGATCACAAAGAAACGTGAATAGCCGGCCCGACAGAAGGTACTCCTTAAGAAGTTATACTGCTAAATTGTTTGCCAAGACATTCAAGTTACTTACCAGAAGTCGAGCATCGTCGAAGTACATCATACATATTTGATTTTCCGTCAAAATATAAACCTGGCTCGAAAACGTCGCTTACATTCAGGTGCCGACTTAACTTGACCGGGTAATAGTTACTTAGGCGATTCATAAGTTTAGTGCAAACGGGTGTGACAGTCTTAAAAGAAAAACTGTTTGTGAATTACGTCACAAACATTATTTTGGATGGCCCAATGGCCATGAGTAAGTTTTTTTAAAGATTAAGTACTAACTACTATTTGTTTATATTATTTTGAGTTTTGCATTCACAATCTATATATTAATACGTGAAGCAAAAACTTTGTACCCGTTTTTACAAAAATTACGCGAACGGAGGAGTATGAAATTCCGCACACTTATAGTTTTTAGAAAGAAGGTTATCCGAATGTTAATATATATTTTTTAATAATGCATAAAAACTACATTAAATCAACAAAAACAACATTCACACACTACTATGTATTTGACACACACGTATTGTTTATCTTTAATGCGGCCGACATCTGTCAATGCCAATCCAAACTCACATTCTATCTTTATTAACTTTTCATTGCTTAGGATAAAATCCGTGCAGCCTTAATAAAATTACGGTCGAAGTTCGACCACTGGGCGACCACTAGTATAAATAGTTACAAGATCAGCCCAGACCAGCCTTAGGAATCTCGAGTGGGAATCGAACCCACGACCTTTGGATACCCGGTCCAATGCTATGACCGCTGAGCTACCGAGCCTCGGTAGAGAGGACTGGTTCCTGAGGCTGGTTGATTTTTTCTGTTAAAATTTTATTTTACTACTATTTGACTTAGGGTGGATTCGACCAAGCGAGAGTAACTTTTATTCTTAGATTAAATAGTCAGTTATTCGAGAGTAAATCGAAATTTCGTTTTACCACGCACTATTCCCGGAATAGCTTGCCTATTCGGGAATAGCCACTATACCACCGTCCAGCGTGGAATACCAAAGATAATCCGAGAGTCTTTCATTGGCATCCGCGTACCACATGACATTGACATTTGACTTTGACAGCTACAGTTATGCTCTAGACGACAAAATAGAATTGTTAACATAGTAAAATACGTAGCAATTCCTGGCTGGGTCGGGTGGGCGTTTAATTTTTTCACTGTATTTTATAAATATTTAATTCAGCTTCAGTGCAGCAATTAGCACTTAAAAATAAAAAGTAAAATTTACTATAGCGTTGTGTTATCAAATTTGTGGTATTTCATCTGCAAAGATGAATCTGCATAGCCATCGGTTGCAATAACCTTTGGATAGATGGCACTGTGCCGCTATAAGCACTCAAAAATTAAGAAAGCAGTGACAAAATTCAGCGCTTACGACAGCTTTCCCGGTAGCATAGCGGTCAGTGCAGCCGCCTGGATTGCGGAAGACCCAGGTTCGATTCCTGGCTGGGTCGGGTGGGCTTTTAATTTTTTCACTGTATTTTATAAATATTTAATATTTATTTTGTTAATTTCAATATAAGTTTTAATTAAAGCATGCTGTGATAACCCATTATTGTAAGAGCAGTTAGGTAAGAGAAAACTGATTATTTTATATTTCATGTAACTCAAAATACTGTTTCTAATGTCGTTAATATAATAAATAAACAGTCATGTAAGTCCATCCGAAAAACTTATGCACTTGTCTTAGATATGGGGTACATTAGAAGTACATTAGAAGGAATAGCTCGATGGCGCAGTGGTTAACGCGCCCGGTCTGCGAGTGCTGAGGTTAAGCAACTTTCGCAAAGGCCGGTCATCGAATGGGTGACCAAAAATTTATCATCTCGAGCTCTTCCGTGCTTCGGAAGGCACGTAAAGCCGTTGGTCCCGGCTGCATTAACAGTCGTTAACAACCACCAATCCGCACTGGGCCCGAGTGGTGGTTTATGGCCCGTTCTCCCTATCCATCCATAGGGAAGGCTCGTGCCCCAGCAGTGGGGACATAAAATGAGCTGATGATGATGTTGATGATGACATTAGAAGTAGACTACTATACATGATAGTTATACATACTTCTAATGGATTGAAGCACGATTACTTACATTCAAACCGAGCATCAGTCTATATAAGTTGTATCTCTATTTACTAATGATGATCATGAATACAGTAAAAACCTGCCAAGTGCGAGTCGAACTCGCGCACGAAGGGTTCCGTACCATTATCTATAGAAAGATTCAAGTTTCTACCTGTTATTCTTATTAAGACCAAAAAATAATGGAAAAAAATCATGTTTGTTGTATGGGAGCCCCCCTTAAATATTTGTTTTATTTTAATTTAATTATTTATTTTTAAAGTGTATATTTAAATTCTATTCTATAAATATTTCAAGCGTCTACCTGTTACCGTTATCAATATCGACCAAAAACGAGCAAAAAAATCAAGTTTGTTGGAGGGGAGCCCCTTAAATATTTATTTTATTCTGTTTTTTAGTAGTTGTTATTATAGCGGCAACAGAAATACATCATCTGTGAAAATTTCAACTGTCTAACTGTCACGTTTCATGAGATACAGCCTGGTGACAGACAGACAGACAGACAGACGAACGGCGGAGTCTTAGTAATAGAGTCCCGTTTTACCCTTTGAGTACGGAACCCTAAAAAGAATATCATAACTATAAAAAAAAGTTTAATGCGACATATTTTGTGTTGATAATTAATTTTACTTTTGAATTTGTCATTGTGAGAAGTGGACATTAAGAGAAGTTGTCTTTTTGCGAATTTAACATTCTTAGAAGTTGACATTTTTGTTGAAACAGCAAAGTTGCTTCAGTTTCCAGTGTATTGATACAGGAACCCCTTTGATAATCGCAGATACATATGCAAGGTGTACGCTGAAACAGTTTTGGTTCTCTTTGACGGGTTGATCGTGTGGGAGCCAGTGGCCGGCCCGAGTAGCCGGCACACAGAGTGAGGTCAAAGTTTAAACCAACACGACTAAATGCGGTTTAATATTAACGAGCGTCCTACGATAAATATCGAGTTGCATCTCATAGCAAACTGTACTAGAAATAGCCTTTATATAAATTATTAATTCTGTTCGTTTGTAAACTATGGCTTTGGTATATCTATTCAGTGCTTCGATGTCTGAATTGTCATTCCGAATGGTGGTTGTGAAGGCTTTGCAGCAATAAGACTGTAAAATTGTAAGTTGCAAAAAAGTAATAGGTAGGTAAGTATTTCAACAAAAAATTACTTCTAATTGTTGTATTTTTTTTTGTTAAAGCACAACAAAGTAACGTATTTACTATTATACTATAGAAAAAATAGTTACAGCGAAGAAAACTACATAAAAATGGTTTATTATGTGGGTAGATAAAACAGTGTAAACAACTTCGGAGGCCACCATTACACCAAAAATTCTACTCATATTAAAACTATCTATTGATTCGAAACACGCCTGTTGCTATTGCGGAGTGACCAAAAAGTTATCTGTTCAATTATTTATGACTCGCCGGCAGTCGTCGCTAGCGAGTTATTAACTTGTTAGAGGAATTTTCTGTTATACTTTTTTACGTTACTGAGCGGGGAAACGAGGATTCAGCCAGCTTGATGGAAACATTTATCACCTCAAAATAAAGAGACTGCAAAAGATAAGCTTCATACAAACACTTCATACTAACTCTCATGAACACGGCATCTCGGAACAGCTAGGAACAGTCCGAGCGCAGCTGATGCGGGATTTCGAATCATGAGAAGTTCTCCGTGTGCTCTGGCAGTTAGAGATACGATGTGATAAGAAGATTGCCTGTTCGTCAGTAGTTTAAAAATCTGGTTGTAGTGCACTGCCTTCCTTCTTCGGCCTCATCATCACTTAAGTTCAGGTGAGATTAATGCCAAGTGCTAACCTGTAAATAAATAAATAAAATTCATTTATTTCGGATTTGCATTAGTTAGTAGAAATTTGCTTAATTCTAAGTTAGTAGCTAATAAAGATTATTGTAACTTATCCTAGTATCTTTAGCGATATGGACGCTGGTCCAGTGTTGCATAATCGCACTGTCCACGTCCAGCCTCGCCGCGACCGTCTGCAGGAGTCTGTTGGGGCTGCCACGCACACGGTGTATCAGGGAAGCGATGCGCTTTCTGATGATAGCTGAGAAACTATCAACCTCAGCTTCCGCTAACATACCTGACGCGCTGCAGTGGCGTGGTAGCCCCATCAGTACCCTGAAGGCATTGTTATACTGTACCTTGTACGCTCCTTGGGTATATTTCATCCACAGGCTACACGTGTACAAAGACCTGTGCCACGCCACCAGTCTAGACCCAGGAGTCCCATAATCAATTTCCAGCGATGGGTACATATTACGTGTATTTGGTTTAGTTGGTGAAAGGGTTATTTTTATGTCCACCAGGCCAGCTACCATTATGTTATCTAAATTGGTGTAATAACAATGTTATCACAGCTACTGACAGTTAAGGATAAGATTACTCGTCAACTAGGTGGTCGGTAGTTAAGCTTTCTACGTGAAGTGCGGTTCCATCTTCGACCTTATCCACAAAAATAAACAACAACAACTGATGTTGAGATGTTCTGTGGTAGCGTTTTATGCACTTGGCAGTACGGACACAGATGGCCACTATTTGTCATAGCATTATGGATGCATTTTTTTTTATATAAGTATATTTTTTAATAGTATAAAAAGTACATGTATAGCTCCACTTAAATAAGCTCCTTAATTCATAAATTGTGACCAGCGATGTTGGGCTTACAGTAAATAATATATTATAAGTATAGTCATATTATAAATCAAACATTGTAAACCTGTCTGTGGTCCAAAATAAATTTTAAGAAAAACACAGTATTTATATTATTTTATATTTGTAGGTAAGTAAGTTATACTTACTTAAATGACTTCATTTTATATGGTACTTATATAACTTATTGTTTTCTAAAGTTTACGCGAACACTACACATTTAAATGAAACAACTTTTACGGATCTACTCGCGTTTATTTATTTTACACATTATTTAATGTTTATCCTGACGTTTCGAATCCTTTGCCCACGGACGTTCGAGTCTCCCTGTGACCACGGACCCTGCAAAGGATTCGAAACGTCAGGATAAACATTAAATAATGTGTAAAATAAATAAACGCGAGTAGATCCGTAAAAGTTGTTTCATTTAAATGACTTATATAACTTATTATTTATAAGTATCTATGTAAAATGTTTAAATAATTTTAACGCATATTTTGTTGCGAAACAAATTACAAAAACAAAAATGTTGAAAAAATTTCCACGAGCAGGATTTGAACCTGCACCCTTCTGACATAAGGTAAACGCTGGTATAGTCGTCAGTGTCCCGAAACTCGTCAACTAAACATTTTAAGCATTTTGTGTGTTTCTATTAATAGAAAATTAAATATTGCTTATGGCGATACATTCTTAATATTATAATGTACGATTGTAATAGTAACACTTGCCTAAAAGTGTTATGGTGTCGCAAGAAAAGTGTGCTCCTCGAAAAAACTTGCGATTGCCCGCATTTTGCTACTAAACTGAGTAAACACCACCTCGTATTACTTCACTTGTCAGGCCGCTTCGGATAACAACACGTTAAGTGTATTTGTTTATTGGGATAGTTAAATAGATTGTCTAACGTTATAACCTATCATTTGTAATAAGTTTCATATGTATATAGCTTTTTTTGCATGTGACGTTTATTGGTACTCTCTAATTAGTACATGACCCAAAACTCGTCAAAATCGTATGCTTTCTGACGGGTATCGGGACACGCAGCAACAGTTGCACCTAAACTCGTCGTTGTGTTCTTATTACCATGAGTTAAGTTTTATTTTCCTTTGAATCAAAAGATAATCGTATACTTACTTGGACGGATATCGGGGCGCGTGTGACTGCTGTACCTAAGCCCGTCATTGAACTTTATTGCCTTCAGTTACGTTTCATTTTTCTTTGACTCGATTAATTATAGAATTAAAATTAAACTACCTACAATTTACGAGTCATTTAATGATTAAATAAGTTGGTTGTGAAATATGTTTCTGGTTTATATTGATAACTTATAAGTTATCATACCGAATACCTACGACCTAGTATTCATGAGAGCTGAGATAGGTGCAGTAGCCTAGTAAATTTATTATTTTACCCAATAAAAGTTCAATCTATATAGATTTATTAATCTCCATCATAAAAGTAGCATAGAGTCTGACTTAATAAATGCATGTTAATGCTTATATTAAATAAAAATATTTCTGTATTATATTTGGAGGAGGTACTTTTGAGCAGATATCTAAAATAGATTACATAAATATATGGGTTAAATTGCGAACTTTTGCTTTTTGAAGCCGCTTATTAAGTTCAATTTACCGATTTGCACTCTTTTATAGTTTTACTTTTGCAAAAATATATTTCAAATATAACATGATCGAAACGTGCCTTCCTTAACACCCATTTGCAGTACTTGGCGACAGAGTTAAAGACTCTCTTCTTTGCGTGGATACTGCCGTCCCTGCGTTTGCAACCGCGAGCCTGGGCCCAGGCTTGGTACGCTGCTTCCTACCGCGCTTCAGCGTGAGCAAGCGCAGTCATTATTGAACCATGGACGGGCCCTAATGCCTATGGGGACGTCAGAGAATGGGATAAAATATTCCATTCCCTGGCGTATCACGTCTGCGATTGCGCCGGCACAGACAGAAGGTTCGCTCGAAGAGAAGCACAGTTGCCGCCAAGGATAAGACGCGAAGAAGTGCCGCATCTTGTCCCAATCTGCCGACCCATTTTTCCATACTCGCCTATCCGCGATCTCCGAAGGGTAGTGTCCGGAGAGCATATAGATACGGATTTCACCAGACAGTGGTCAGAAGATCCCAGTGAAGCCGAGATCGATACTGAGTGTCTGCCTGGGTCAGTTGTCAGCAGAAGGTTTAGGCAATTGGGTATGTGGCCATCAACATCAGGTATGCGGGTTGCTTGGTTAACCAGCTGGGAGAAATTTTGCGATAACGCAAACTTGCGTACCTCTCTTCCAGCATGGTCCGTTTTCTGGAAAGGGAATAGCCAATCGCTATAGTGGGCGTTGAAGTCTCCCAGAAAATCAAGCTCCGCAGTTGGATACCTTCGTTGGGCCAGATCAGCTGCTTCAGTGAGGTGGTCAAACAACCGAGTCGCCTCCTGATCTCCGCTTTGCGACTGATAGACATCGACATAGAGAGTTTTCTCTATGCCGGTGTATACCAGCAACCATAGTGTGGATGACCCTAAAACCTCGTAAGGTAAATGCAGCTATTAACGACCCCCCTAAAATCTGCATATATTACCGAGGTTTAATTTATTTTCTTGAATTTAACTATAAACAAAGTGTACTTTTATACCAATGAAAACACAGTAATAAAGATTTTGTCTCTCAATCATATCGTCTATACCAAAAATTTGTTCCAATCTAGCAACCCCACGAGAAACGGTCAGTTTGTGCGTCGCTTGCGCAGCAAGTGCTCGTGCCATAGGAAGCGTTCTCGCCGAACGTAAATACACTCATATTTTTTTAAGAGTTTTTTAAAACATTTTATGATATTTATGCCAACGCCTATTTAATAAGTCGTTGCTAGTATTCTTTCGAATACAAATGAAGCACGTTTCTTGTATTTCAATATGTTTCCTTTTGATAAAATCAATAAATATAATAACGCCGTGATAGCTTCCAGGATATGGCAGTTACTGCTTTTTACCGCGGTACCCTCGGTAAAAGCAATTAGTGAAAGCTGAGTTTGCTTGATTTTTATTCTAGAATACGGTATTATTTGTCATTAAAAACAGTGCCATGATACTTTCAAATGTCAAAGATAGTTTTGAGACATTTCCGTGGTACAATTTATCAGCTAGAAATCTTAATCTTTGGCAAGAAACATCAAGCATAAAATATAATTTCTTTAAAGTTCCTAAACAAAAAGGACGTCTTGCTTGGCAAAAATAATACTTTTTATTTTATTTATTGCCCTATTAAGTAATAGCAGATTGTAGAATAGACATTTTTATTTCCACTTTTGGATTTTATATAACACAACTATCGTTAATTTGTGAGTCGGTATAAGATGAAAGCAAAGCCTATTACCGACACTATTTACCGACCGAAAAATTAACAACCCTCGTTATTAGCACGTATGAGAACCTATTACCGAGTGATATGGGTCGGTAAAACATGCTCATAGTTAATGCATTTCCGATTTAAGTATTTATATTTTTAATTTAAATATATTTACTTCTACACTCTGTAATACCATTTCAGTACAATGTTTTATCAACGAGTGAATAAAATTTTTCGTCACTCGGAAACAGCTTCCTATAGAAAACTATTACCGAGTATAGACGAGTGACTACCCTCGGTAAATACCTCGGTATTAACTGATCGGTATGTGAGGACCCTCGTTATTACCCGCAGTTGTCTTTCTGATTTTAAAAATTATTTTTCAGTTATGCAGATAAGTATATAAAGCAAAATTTAGTAATAATAAATAAAAAAAATAATTAACTTCAGAGAAAAAATATATTTATGGGCTTAGCACATTTACTTATGCGTCTTTCCTGACTGTTAATTTGAAATGTCGTTATCACCTGCAATTACCTTAGCTGGTGAGACGTCGACAGCACACGTCATCGTGGACATACGCACAGACCCCGGCTTGCTTCTTGAACTTATGCTCAAGCGAGTAGCCGGGATACTTAAGGTAGGCTACGTCCAACGGTTTCACTATCTTCTTCTCAGTAAGAAAGAGTAAGTGTGGCTTTTCGGTCTCGAGATGTTAGTGGACCGGTTGGAGGTTTGAGTGCAGACCTCGGATGTTAGTGAGGTGCACTTTGATTGGGAGGAGGTGCAGCCGTTGTACAAACGTCTGCACCTCAAATCAAAGTGCACCTTACTTTTTAAAACTTCCTGCTTCATATTAAGGTGAGGTGGTTTTGCTGGGGTTTCAAAAGCCAGCGAGGCGCAGTTTGGTTACCAAACACTGCACTCGTAATCTTTAATGTACTAATGAAAAAACTCATGTGGAGACCGCGGGGGCGCCCGTGCCCCCCTGGGAATTGCCATCGGGTCCTTCCTTCCAGTCGCCAACTGGCACGGTGGAGCCATTCCAGGATTTTTCACGGGGCAGCCTTTCGTACGTGGCTGGCGCACTACTTGGGCCCCCTATTGCCTGCGGTCGGCCAACGGCTAAAACCGTGCCACGGATCCCGCTACCCTCCACGATGAGCTTTCCAACACAGATTTGATCAGAGTCCGAGACCGGTCCTTTAGAAGCTACTGCTAGCCATCAAGCTCCCAAAGGCACTGGCATTTCTACTACGCTACGACGGAACACTGCAAGCTGCTTGACGTCAGACTTAAATAGGAAGGTGATACCAAGCCAGGCGGACCCTTTCGAGCCCTACCACCGCTATTGGGGATTTTCAGCCGCCTCTACTTGACAGGGGAGACGTTGCCCGTGGCGGACTGCTAGGAGGTAAATCCCCAACCACCCCAAATCTAAGACAAAAGTGATGGTGTTCGAAAGAGATGAAGAAAAAACTGACTGTACGGTAATGATTGGTTACTCCGTGATCATGGCGTGTGCAACTGCGCCGAAATATCAGGGACTCGACAACAAATCAAAACATGGTAAAAACCCCGCTTTTTGTAATATTTACAGTAAAATGTAAATTGCTGAGTTGAGAAGCGTTTTTCAATTAAGCACATTACATTATTTTGTATTATATAGTTGTTTTTAAAAAAACGTGTCTAAAAAATGAACTTTAAGTTCAAAGACAAAGAGTTCAAATTGGTGATGAAAATTGACGAGTTTTAGGTCATTTTGACGATTATTGGGACAAAGCTGTCGACTAATGGTACATATGGCACATTTTTTAATTGATTAAATATCTAATTTTTTACTGTGTTTCACCGATAATAATGCAATATTTTCTAAAAAGATGAATAAATTTTTTACCTCGCCATGCAATCAATTTTTTTCTAAGTCAACTGGTTTTTACGTGGGAGGGCTGCAAAGTCAACTTATTTCAGAACCTGACGAGTAATGGGCCGTTTACCTTACCGGGTCAGGTGCTCTATTCTCAAGTGAGCTATAGTGGTTCTAACCAGCTCGCTGAAATTATTCAACACTATTTACTTTTTACTTTGAAAGCCAAAGGCGCCCATTCAATGTCAACAACTACCGTCATTAAATCATTTGTAAAAATATTATGATCGGACAGGTATCTATGTAAGTAGGTATGTAACTTAACAATTTATAAATCACATATTTTGTAAAACTAGAATAAAATAATGATTCCAAAGTAAAGAAAAACTTATATTTTAGCGATATTATTTTTAGACGTAAGCAATATTCAACAGTAAGCAACCCTGGCAACGCGCCTGGACGACAGAGGGGCGTAACGACGTGAAGGGGGAAGTAGGTATATAAATGGCGGCGTTTGGGACTCGGTCAAAGAAGATTCCGTTCTACTGTGTTATTGTTTATTCTTATGCCTTATCATCACCAACCAACAAAGGACAAAGAATTTGTGCAAAACTCCAGGAATATTTTTATAAGGGAGCTTCGTCAATCCCATACTGTCTGATGAGTCCCTGACTATGCAACTACTTAAATAATTTACTAATGAGAGTATTGGAGGCCGACCGTAGGTGCCCTATCTAGAAACCATTAATTAAATTGAGACAGCCCATATATCCGCACTCGATTCATTACCTGGGTTCATCCGGCGGAATCCGGTCCAATCCGGCTCGGAAGGTGTTGATCCGGCTCTAATTTGATTGCGCCTCAAGTATAGAGGTCTCACGGACTTACTGGTGCGTGTTAATTACTTAAGAGCACTGCTGAATGTACATAGTATCAAAGTAAATACCTTTTATTTAATTTACGAACAAAACAAGTAAATAGTCAACTAAGGGTTGGTATTTAAAATACTTAGGATATTCTTTATTGTAAATGCGTTAATCAATCAATCATATTTACCGATTTTTATTTTTGTGAGTGGTATTCGATAGTGATTTCAGTGATGGATTCTTTTGTCTAGTAATTGGACATTCAATAGGCTTCACTTAACTTAATTTAACTATATGTTATCAATTATTTTTTGGTTTGTCTATTTAAATTCAACGAACAACAAATTAATTTACTTCCAATTTCTCTGTTTTCACTTACTAATCTCCTTTTCACTGCCATCAAAGCAATTTACCTGCCGTAATTCCTTCAGACCGGTCGTAATGCCAACGCAAATTAAACTAGCCAAATATTTATAGTGAAGCTTAATCAATATTCGTAGGTACTCCCAACTGTATCGTAAAATACGTAGCTTCGCTCCCGCGTCGGCCATTCCGTAAGAATATTTCAGGCTTAATTTATCACGGTAGTGTAAAAATAAGTGTTAATTATTTATACCTCCCCGTATTTACCTCCCCCTAGTTCCCAGAAGTTACAATTTAGCATAGCCGTAAGAATAAATAATTATATCATAAACCAAATTAAAAAGACGAGAAAGGAGGTGCTTTATCACAGCGAAATTGTCAAAAATTTTGGGAAGTAAAAAAGTTTTTGGCCTTTATAGAGTAACTGTGGGTTTT